>JAJHZJ010000360.1:3496731-3903937 GCA_023548195.1 Bettongia penicillata ogilbyi
CTAATTTTAAAGGTGTTATTTTCTTCAGCTGCTTCCCAGTCTTGATCCCATCAGAATCCTATTCTCTTGGTTCTGACCTCTAGTCACCCCAGTCCCATCAAGATCCTCCTTAGACTCCTCCTCAAGACCCTCCTTAAATCCTTCCTCCCATCACTCCAGACTTCTAGACCACCCCTAGATGCCTCCCACAATCTCTCTCTATATAAGATCCTTCCCATCTTCTATCAGCAAGGACCCCAACATACACAGGAAGGCCTGCTGTACAGGTTCTTAGATTTGCTTTTCTAAAAGGAAAACAGCTTTTGATGGGTCAATTATCACTTTAATCATGTACATATATCATTCACTTATATCAAGGGAAAAATCAGCACCCTGAACTTCAGAGAAAGTACAAAGAAATAAAAATCAATAGACAGGACTTACAACTGACTGACCATAAGCAATATATACATCACAGATCAATAGACAGATGCGACTGTCTGATCATACATACATAGTTACCAGAGAGAGATGCACCAACATCTGGGTTTCCAAAGCTGGGGGGCTCTTTAGTGACTACCCAGAGTCTTATCTGGCCAAACACTTCTGATGACTAAGCCTCAAAGTAAAACCACACCGAAAATCATTTATATACTTTTCAGAGCCAGAAGGCATCACAATCTTGAAGAACCAGTGCATTGGAAATTAACAAAAAGTATGCATCTCCCCTAATCAAGCTTCCCTTAATGGACAGGTCCATCAATGAGTGGAAAAGATCTTTAATTCTCTAATTAACATTCCATCTATCTCAGATTCAATCTGGCCTGCTTGTCACAAATGATTAGGCTTCTTAAGAGTCAACCCAATATGATGAATCTTTAATAAACTTTGCTTTACTTTCACTGAAAGAAGGCTTGGGTAGAATCCATTCAAGCAGGACCTGGGGTGCTGTATTTTGAAGTCCCAAGCACTCAAACCTCAACACATTACAGTCAGTATAAAATGTGTTTTGCTTTACCTGATGAGGTTAAGAGATTTGCACTGGAACCCTAAAAGGAAAAGATGATGCCTTTGGGACCCTGATCTCAAAGACCCTGAACTTTCCCAAACATTTCAGCAGCCCAGATCCCTGGATTTTACCTGAGGCATTCAACCCATCCCAGTCAATCATCCATTTAACTGCTCTTTCACTGTGGCTTTCCCACCACTTAACTTCTTTCATTGTCTGCACCTGACCCACCCCCAGGCAATTTACCAATCCTTAATCCCATCCAGATCTTCTCACTGACTTGTTTTGCCTTTATCTGTATAAAAGTACCAATTTCACCACTATCACCATTAAGTTCCAAATATTCTTAGAATCTCACCACCTTCCATTGGTGTCACAATAAACTGGCAACTTTGACTGGAAGGCTTGAGTGGTCAAATTATTTCAAGGCAGACCTCCTGTACCTTTACATTTCAGGGTTCTCAGCATTCCGAATCCCAACATGCCCCGTGTACTGAAATAGATTTCTCAGGGGTTGCAAGCCTTTTATCTTATTGGCACTGATTGTTCACTTCTAGGAGAGATGTGACAGACCAGGGCCTCAATGATTTCTGTCTCTCTGACTTGGCCAAAGTCAGTCAGCCTAGTCATTGGCATAGTGGAAGAAAGTGATTCTTCGGAGAAGAACAGCCTCCCATAGCTCTTCACAAATAATGTCGTACTTCCTCATCTCTTATGCCTGCTAGTATTTCCTTAACTTCTCCAAAAGGGCTGAGTGGGGGGGAGGGGGGAAGGGCATTATGATTTCCATTAACTCTACTGGATGCATTGGGCTCCTCATAGGTGTGTTCTATCAGTACTGGACAAGATTTTGACTCTTTTGCCCTAACTGAGACCCTGTAACAGCTGCATGCCCACCATTCTCTCAGTCTGATCTGCCCGTTCTGTAGGGATCCACTTCAAAGGCTTTTGCTTGGGTTTGTCTGGGCACTGCTGGAGTCACCCACTGTTCCTTCAGATAAAAGTTACTCCTTTCACCTAAGCCATCTGTCCCCTAGCTTTGAAACCTTTGGTAACGCCTTATTTTACCCCTTCCTTCCTAATAGGGTTGGCAAGATAAGTTCTGTCCTTACAAAATCTGAGTTTGGGAGGTCTCAGGTTGTGGTCCCAATCCTACTAGATAATGGGATCTAATTGTCCAAGGTCAGGAGAGAGAGGAATCTAGTGAGTGGGTCATCCCCCTCCCCCATCTCCTTCTTCACACAGTATTCAATGGCTGCCCATTTGGAAGTTCTGTCCAGTCATGACTTGCCCCTTTCTTTAAAAAAAATAATTAAATGTAAAACTTTTATCATCAGTTCCTCCCATTGAATTCAACAGTAATAAAATCAAAACTCTCATCATAAACATGTATGGTGCATTAAAACAAATTCTCACATTAGCCATTCTCTAACAAGTGGTTCTCATCTTGCATTTTCAGCCTGTCCCCTCTGTGGAAGATGATAAGGGCTTTGTTTTACCTTCAGTCTTGAAGACCCATTCTTTATCATTGCACTGATCAGTTTTAAAGTCTTTCAAAACTATTTTTCTCAATAATGTCAATGATGTCACTGCATAAAATGTTCTCTTACTTCTGCTTACTTCTCTCTACATGAGTCATCGTACTCTGAAACTGTCCATTTCCTAATTTCTTATGGCACAATAATATTCAATTACATTAAGAACAACTTGGGCTTTCCCTTGCCCCTTCTCCCTTACCCCTGGAGGCTAGTGATTTCTTCTCTCAACAATCTCTGATGAAATTAGCAAACTAGTGTAGGCACACCCTTCAGGGTCATCAGCTTCCTGGATGAAAAACACCTTCCCTCCCTAGATTGCTTGGGGAAATTCCAGGATGACCCCTCCTAGGTTGTGGCTTTCCTTCCACTAACCCTTGCCCTTCTAATTGGCCCCATAACAACCTATTTCCATATTTCTTCCTCTTTTTATTTTTGGTGACCCCATTTTCTTTCAGGGCTGATAGGAAAGAGTCACTGGAGCCTCATGCTTGCCCTTTTTCTCAGTGATTTCTGTATCCATTTAATAGGGCTGAGCTGGTTGACTTTCCTCCTGAGTCTAGAGTCCCTCAGTGTGGCCTTGTAGCCATGCCTGAAGTGTGAGAGGCACTTAGGAACTGTGCCTTCCCCTTCAGTATTGCCTCCCCTCCTTCTCTCTCTCTATTTCTCAATTTTTTGTAGTCCACAGGTTGCCTGGGCACCCTAGTCCATCCAGCAGATGGACAAACCACTCTCAACTCTTCACAAATCTTCATAGTAAATGGGTTCTCTGGTCCACCACTTTTCCTTCTCCTTCCTCTTTCTAAACTAAGATATCATTCTTTGCCGTATCCTGTTCCCTTCACCTTGATTCCACAATTAGACGACTTTTGTGCTAATTATTCCTTTACTAAGATAAGCAAATGATAGAGTAGTGTTATCCATCAAGGAAAGAAGACCAAGGAATTGATTTCAGAAGCAATTGCCCTTGGATTTAGTGTCATTAGAGGCTCTTTCCTTGTTTTTCTTTTTTTTTTTTTTTTTTTTTTTTTTTTTTTTTTTTTTTTGGTTTTTTGAATTTTTTTTTTTTTTTTTTTTTTTTTATTTATTTATTTATTTTACATTCATTTTCACAAATTTTTGGGTTCCAAATTTTCTCCCTTTTTCTCCCCTCCCCCCCACCCCAATACCCCAAGCAATCTAATTTTCCCTATCTCCAATCTGTCCTCTCTTCTGTCATCCCTCCCTTCCCTTGTCTCTATCTTCTCTTTTCTCCTGTAGGGCCAGATGACTTTCTATTCCTCATTAACTGTATGTCTTCTTTCCTAGTTGCAACAGCAATACTAAACAATTGTTCCTAAAACTTTGAGTTCCAAATTCTCCCCATCCCTCCCTCCCCACCCATTCCCTTTGGTACGGCAGGGAATTCATTATAGGCCATATCTGTGTAGCTTTGCAAATGACCTTCCTGATAGTCGTGTTGTGTAAGACTAACTGAATTGCCATCCCTTCTCACCTGCCCCTCATTGTTTCTCTTTGATCCTGTCCCTCCCCAAGTGTTGACTTTCAATTACTCCCTCCTCCCTTTGCCCTCCCTTCCATCATCCCCCCCCAATATCTCCTTCTCCCCCGCTTTCTTATACTGTAAGATAGGTTTTCATACCAAAATGAGTGTGCATTTCACTCCTTCGTTTAGTCAAATGTGATGAGGGTAAACTTTTGTTTGTTTGTTTGTTTGTTTTTGTTTTTTTTTTTTTTTTCTTCAGCTCTCCTCTTTTTCCTTCCATTAAAAACATCTCCTACTTGCCTCTTAAATGACATATAGTTACCCCCTTCCATTTCTCCCTCTTTCCTCTCACTACATTTCTCTCTCATCATTTACCTTAATTCCTTTTAAGGTATGGTCCCAACCTATTCAGTTCAATCTGTGCTCTCTGTCTCTGCATGTGAATGCATGTGTGTATGTGTGTGCATGCGTGTACATGTGTATGTGTGGTCCCACCAACCACCCAGATACTGAAAAGTTTTAAGAGTTAGAAATATTGTCCTTCCATGTATGAATGCAAACAGTTCATTTCTGGTAAGTCCCTTAATACTTCTCCTTGCTATTTACTTTTGCATGCTTCCTCTCAGTCTTGTGTTTGAAAGTCAAATTTTCTTTTCAGCTCTGGTTTTTTCATCAAGAATGATTGAAAGTCCTCTGTTTCATTGAAAGACCATATTTTCCCTTGAAATATTATACTCAGTTTAGCCGGGTAGGTGATTCTTGGTTTGAGTCCTAGTTCCTTTGCCTTCTGGAATATCCTATTCCACGCCCTTCGATCCCTTAATGTAGAAGCTGCTAGATCTTGGGTTATCCTGATTGTATTACCACAGTACTGGAATTGTTTGTTTCTGGCTGCTTGCAAGATTTTTTCCTTGAGCTGGGAGTTCTGGAATTTGGCCACAATGTTCCTAGGAGTTTCTCTTTTTGGATCTCTTTCAGGTGGTGATCGATGGATTCTTTCAATACTTATTTTGCCCTCTGGTTCTAGAATGTCAGGGCAGTTTTCCTTGATAATTTCATGCAAGACGATGTCTAGGCTCTTTTTTTTGATCATGGCTTTCAGGTAGTCCCATAATTTTTAAGTTGTCTCTCCTTGATCTATTTTCCAGGTCAGTTGTTTTTCCCATGAGATATTTCACATTCTCTTCCATTTTATTGTTCTTTTGGTTTTGTTTGGTGATTTCTTGGTTTCTCATAAAATCATTAGACTCCATCTGTTCCATTCTAATTTTGAGAGAACTATTAAATTCAGTGAGCTTTTGAGCCTCTTTTTCCATTTGGCTCATTTTGCTTTTGAATGCATTCTTCTCCTCATTGGCTTTTTGAACCTCTTTTGCCAATTGAGTGAGCCTATTTTTCAAGGTGTTAATTTCCTCAGCATTTTTTTGGGTCTCCTTTACCAAGATATTGACCTTTTTTTCATACTCTTCTTGCATCTTTGTCATTTCTTTTCCCAGTCTTTCCTCCACCTGTCTAACTTGCTTTTCAAAATCCTTTTTAAGCTCTTCCAAGGCCTGAGCCCACCCAACACCCCCCTGGGGTGTCTGGGGTACTGAGGCCCCCGCCCTCCACATCTTTCCCTGATGGGAAAAATACGTTCTCTTCCTCCCCATCAGATCCGAGGTTGGGATCATTTGCATTTGTTGGAAAAAACTCTCTAAAGTCTTATTTTTCTTCCCCTTTCTAGGCATTTTCCCAGCCAGTTACTTGACTTCTGAGATTCCTTTCCACCCCCGCCTGGATCTAGTGCTTGGCCTCTGAGATTTAAATGGGCTTTCCTCCTGCTGGCTGTCAATCAGTGAGCTTTAGTTCAGGTGCTGGGGCGGGGCCAGGGCTGTCTCCGAGACTCTGATCCCTCGGAGGGGGGGGGGGGGCTTTATGCAGAGACTCTCAAGAATGGAGCGGGTGGGGGCGGGGTGGGGGGCCCGCCTCCCAATCTCAGCTCCCTTGGGGGTCCCGAGCAGAAGTCTTCAGCAACAGAGCGGGCTGGGGGCAGGGCCGTTTCCCCAGGCTCAGCTCCGTCAGGTTTTATGCGGGAATCTTCCGTAATGAAGATCCCGCCTGCAGCTGGGGGATTCCTGAGTCCCGGGCCGCTGCCCGCCTCAGCCCCAGCCCACGCCTCTGCCGCCACCCGCTTCCTGCCCCCGTCCCTGCCGCCGCCGCTTCCTCCCAAGGGGGCCCGAGTCACAGACACCCTGCTTCCCCTCTCCTTCAGCCCGGCCTCTCTCACTGACCTGCTTCTGTGGGCGGAGGGACTTTCCCGGCTGCTTCAGCTTCCGTCTCTGAAGCCTGCTCCGATCTGCTTCTCTGAGGCCTCGGCCAGGGCAGCGCTGGGGGTCGGGTTTACTCTCCGGGGCGCGCCGGACCCTGGGGATGGGTCTTGAGGGCTTCCTGGGACGGAAATCTCCTCCACTCTGCCTCTGCACACCTTGCACTCACCCAGAATCTATGGGGGACTCTTTCTACACCAATTCCATGGGCTTTGGTTTCGGAGCTCGTAAATGTGCGTCCTTCTACTCCGCCATCTTGGCTCCGCCCCCTTGTTTTTCTTTATCCTGCATGGAGGTTTATCCTGAATTGATGGTAGCAATTGGCAGGAATAGCCAAGGTCGTGATAAGACAAAAAAGTAGTAACTCCCCCAACCTTTCCCCCATCCATGATTTGGGGTGCCAAGTCAGGCTGGGAGTTGTTAGTACAATTGTTAAAACAGGATCTATCCAATTTGGGGCTACATGTGCCTGGACATCCCCCTTCCCTTTTTTATAACAGTTTTTTTCTAGAGTTTTCCCCTTCTTGCCTTATTCTCACTTCCACTTGCTTACTTTTTTCCTACACCCTCTGTCCTCAGCCACTTTGAGTAGCTACTTTTAGTTCTATCTATAACAACCGGGCCTAATCAGACTCAGTAACCTATAATGCAACACCTAGAAAACACATACTGTATACCAGAGGTGCCAAACATACTACCTGCAATATTCCTGAGTACAACCCAAATAATACACACACACACACACACACACACACACTCACACACACACACACACACACATGTGTGCATTTATACAACTGAGAAATATTTAACAAAATAAATAAAAATATAATACAGCATAGATAATGTTAATGTGGTTTTTCTAAGTCAATATGTATCTGACAGAGACTCATCTATCTTTTAGTGATACCAATTCTTATATCACTGATTAAAATCCAAAAGGTTCCTTAGACATCATCACATCCAACCTCCTCATGTACAACCTTTCCAATACCATGTCTATCAAATAATAGTTAATTCCGTGACAATGTGATCCTTGCTGTTTCACACACTGGACATTCAGTTTTCTGATGGACATTTTCCCTGACTGTATCCCATACCTGGAAAGCTCTCTATCTTCTCCTTTGACTCCTGGCTTCCCTGGCTTCCTTCAAATCTCAGCTAAATTTCCAGTTTAGACAGGAAATTTTTCTCAGTTCCCCTTCATTCTAACATCTGCCCTCTGTTGATTTTTTCCTATTCTCCTGTCTATATTTTGTTTGTATAGAATTATTTGCATACTGTCCCACCCTTTATACTTTGAGTTCATTGAGAATACGGATTTTTATGTTTTTGTATGACTCTTTTTATAGATAGAGAAATTGAATCTAGAATAGGTAAAGTGACTTACCCAGAGTAACATATCTACTCGGGTTCTGTGGTAGAATATTAACCCAGATCTCCCTGATTCTCTGTCCAGTGGTGTATCCATAAGATGATGGTGCAGTCATGAAAATCTAGAATGAATGGATATCTCTTTCTAGAACCAAACTGGCCTGGTGTGCAATGCTTCTGTTTCTTTATTAGCAGTGTCATAATCTAGATGAAATTGTTATCTTTTCTTGTTCATCTTTCTCTTCCTCATAACAATTCCCTCACAAGAATGGAATAGTCTTCTGAATCTGACATACTTCAACCTCACCTCCCAAGTAAAGACTATTAAGTAATTGCATCATGCTGTCTAGCCTAAACTCAGCCTTTCAAGAAGTGTAATCCAAAGAAAACTTGGACTTTGTGCATTGGAATAAATTCTTATCCAAACCCTGGATTCTCTTATCTCAGATCATTGTGTCATGATAAAGGAGATTCTGACAACCAGTTTGAGGGATGAGAGGTGCAGAGGAAACATCTTTCTTTAGAGAAGGAAGTGACTGTAGCTATAATTATGCTGAGGAAAAACTTGAACTTATGGCAACATCCTGAGGAAGTGGCACCTCTTACAGGCTATGACTCTGTCAGGAAGGGAAGTAGAAGAAATAGGGAAGAAGAAAGAGAGAGAGACAGAGACAGAGAAACAAAGAGCAAAAGAGAGAAAGGTGGGGGATAAACAAACAAATTTTAGCATTTCCCCATTAACTAGAAAGAAAGAAAAAGATGCATCGTAAATAGTTCTATTCATAGCTAGGTGGCAGGGTGGACAAAGGGCTGGGCCTAGAGTGAGGCTCTGAGTTCAAATTTGACCTCAGGTGTGACCCTGGGAAAGTCACTCAACCCATTAACCTCAGTCTCTAAACTGTAAAATGGGGGTGCATTAGAGAAATAAATGGCATGCCACTACAATACCTTTGCCAAGAAAAACTTTTCATGGGGTTATGTAGAGTGACATAAGACTGAGCAACAAAAAGTAAAAAAAATAGACCTCCCCCCCAAAAGAAAAATCTTTGGGTTATTTGGCTTAGAATAGAATTAGAGGGATTTTTTGAGCCCTTGATACATCTGATGATGATCTGACAATTGCTAAGGATATGGCTAGGGAGTTCTGGAGCCAGTTCTAACCAGTTTGTGAGATGGTTAAATGCTGAGTGTGAAAAGCCAAAATGGCAGATTAGAAGGAATCCAGCTATACTCTATCAATATTCTCCTCCAAACAACTTTAAAATAATGCCTCAAATCAAATTTTGGAGCAGAAGAGCCAAAAAAAGGTGAGAGTGAGACATTTTTCTGCTCTAAGCAAAGTTAAGAGATTGGCAGAAGACATTTACAACACTAGGGTGGTGGCCTTTCTAGAGCCTTCACATCTTAGAGTCTTTAACAGCAGCAGTAATTTCAGGAGTTCAGTCTAGAAATAATAATGGGGTCGGGCAACTTGGTCAGAACGTGATTACTGGGAACTCATTGCTGGCACGATTGGTGACTGTTTTGCCCATATGTAGTTCTAGGTCATGGCTCCTGGTCAGAGAGGAGTACTGGTGGTTGATCACAAGAAAGCAGAGGCCTTGTTCATAGTATGAAGGCAAAAAGAGCTAATACTTGTGGCTGAAGGGGAGCAAGAGTCCTTTGTGGGTAAAGACTAAAGCACAGACTAGGAAAATAATCAGCACTATTTTCCACATTAAATCACCTTGGAAGCCCCCAAAACTTACAGTCTCCCAGAACTAGTTCTGTAAACAGCAGTACAGAAAAAACCTAAAGCTTGGGACAGTGCCTCCAAGAACACTCTACCTTTCAAAACTGAGTATAAGCTTTCAGTGGAAAAGAGGGATATTTAATGAAATAGAAGACTTTCAAGCCTCAAGATGAAAAGAACAGAACTGAATGGAAAATATGACTTTCAAATACAAGACTTAGGAGAAGCATAAAAAGGTAAAAATGAAAGAGTAATCATAAGGCACTTACTAAAGTTAAACTGTTCATATTCTGGGTCAGTTAGGTAGTGCATTGAATAGAGTGCCAGGCCTGGAGTCAGGAAGACTCATCTTCATAAGTTCAAATCTGAAACTTGGAAAGATTTATATGAACGGATGCTGAGTGAAGCAAGCAGAACCAGGAAAACATTGTACACAGTAACAGCCACAGTGTGCAATGACTGGCTTTGATAGATTTAGAATTTTTTTTTTTAATTTATTTATTTATTTAATTTTTTTACATTCATTTTCACAAATTTTTGGGTTCCAAATTTTCTCCCCTTTTATCCCCTCCCCCCACCCCAATACCCCAAGCAATCTAATTTTCCCTATCTCCAATCTGCCCTCTCTTCTGTCATCTCTCCCTTCTCTTGTCTCCATCTTCTTTTTTCTCCTGTAGGGCCAGATGACTTTCTTTTCCTCCTTAACTGTATGTCTTCTTTCCTAGTTGCAACAACAATACTAAAGAGTTGTTCCTAAAACTTTGAGTTTCAAATTCTCCCCATCCCTCCCTCCCCACCCATTCCCTTTGGGACGGCAGGCAATTCAATATAGGCCATATCTGTGTAGTTTTGCCAATGACCTCCCTGATAGTCGTGTTGTGTAAGACTAACTGGATTACCATCCCTCCTACCCTGCCCCTCATTGTTTCTCTTCTGTCTTTTGATCCTGTCCCTCCCCAAGTGTTGACTTCAAATTGCTCCCTCCTCCCATTGCCCTCCCTTCCATCATCCCCCCCCTTGCTTATCTCCTTCTCCCCCACTTTCTTATACTGTAAGATAGGTTTTCATACCAAAATGAGTGTGCATTTCACTCCTTCGTTTAGTCAAATGTGATGAGGGTAAACTTCTTGTTTTTTTTTTTTCTCAGCTCTCCTCTTTTTCCCTCCACTAAGAAAAACTCCTACCTGCCTCTTAAATGACATATAGTTACCCCCTTCCCTTTCCCTCTCTTTCCTCCCCCTACATTTCTCTCTCACCATTTACCCTAGTTTCTTTTAAGGTATGGGCCCATCCTATTCAGTTCAATCTGTGCTCTCTATCTCTGTATGTGTGTGCATGTGTGTATGTGTGTGCATGCGTGTACATGTGTGTGTGTGGTCCCACCAACTACCCAAATACTGAAAAGTTTTAAGAGTTAGAAATATTGTCTTTCCCTGTATGAGTGTAAACAGTTCACTTCTGGTAAGTCCCTTAAAACTTCTCTTTGCTGTTTACTTTTTCATGCTTCTTCTCATTCTTGTGTTTGAAAGTCAAATTTTCTTTTCAGCTCTGGTTTTTTCATCAAGAATGATTGAAAGTCCTCTGTTTCATTGAAAGACCATATTTTCCCTTGAAGTATTATACTCAGTTTAGCTGGGTAGGTGATTCTTGGTTGGAGTCCTAGTTCCTTTGCCTTCTGGAATATCCTATTCCACGCCCTTCGATCCCTTAATGTAGAAGCTGCTAGATCTTGGGTTATCCTGATTGTATTTCCACAGTACTGGAATTGTTTCTTTCTAGCTGCTTGTAAGATTTTTTCCTTGAGCTGGGAGTTCTGGAATTTGGCCACAATGTTCCTAGGAGTTTCTCTTTTTGGATCTCTTTCAGGTGGTGATCGATGGATTCTTTCAATACTTATTTTGCCCTCTGGTTGTAGAATGTCAGGGCAGTTTTCCTTGATAATTTCATGGAAGATGATGTCTAGGCTCTTTTTTTGATCATGACTTTCAGGTAGTCCCATAATTTTTAAATTGTCTCTCCTGGATCTATTTTCCAGGTCAGTTGTTTTTCCCATGAGATATTTCACATTCTCTTCCATTTTTTCGTTCTTTTGGTTTTGTTTGGTGATTTCTTGGTTTCTCATAAAGTCATTAGACTCCATCTGTTCCATTCTAATTTTGAGAGAACTATTAAATTCAGTGAGCTTTTGAGCCTCTTTTTCCATTTGGCTCATTCTGCTTTTGAAAGCATTCTTCTCCTCATTGGCTTTTTGAACCTCCTTTGTCAATTGGGTGAGCCTATTTTTCAAGGTGTTAATTTCCTCAGCATTTTTTGGGGTCTCCTTTACCAAGGTATTGACCTGTTTTTCATACTTTTGTTGCATCTCTGACATTTCTCTTCCCAGTTTTTCCTCCACCTGTCTAACTTGCTTTTCAAAATCCTTTTTGAGCTCTTCCAGGGCCTGAGCCCACCCACCACCCCCCTGGGGTGTCTGGGGTACTGAGGCCCCGCCCTCCACGTCTTTCCCTCATGGCAAGGATACGTCCTCACCATCAGATCCGAAGGTCGGGATCATTTGCATTTGTTGGAAAAAACTCTCTAAAGTCTTATTTTTCTTCCCTTTTCTAGGCATTTTCCCAGCCAGTTACTTGATTTCTGAGATTCCTTTCCACCCCCGCCTGGATCCGCCCAGCTAGTGCTTGGCCTCTGAGATTTAAATGGGCTTTCCTCCTGCCAGCTGTCAATCAGTGAGCTTTAGTTCAGGTGCTGGGGTGGGGCCAGGGCCGCCTCCGAGACTCTGATCCCTCGGGGTCTTTATGCAGAGACTTTCAGGAATGGAACGGGTGGGGGCGGGGTGGGGGGCCCACCTCCCAAACCCCGCTCCCTTGGGGGCTTTAAGCAGAAGCCTTCAGTAACAGAGTGGGGTGGGGGCAGGGCCGTCTCCCAGGCTCAGCTCCGTCAGGTTTTATGCGGGAATCTTCCGTAATGAAGATCCTGCCTGCTGCTGGGGGATTCCTGAGTCCTGGGCCGCTGCCGCCTCAGCCGCCACCCACGCCTCTGTCTCCGCCACTTCCTGCCCCCGTCCCTGCCACCGCCGCTTCCTCCCGAGGGGGCCCGAGTCACGGAGATGCCCCGCTTCCCCTCTCCTCCAGCCCGGCCTTCTTTCTCACTGACCTGTAGCTTCTGTGGGCGGAGGAACTTTCCCGGCTGCCGGAGCTTCCATCTCTGAAGCCTGCTCGGATCAGCTTCTCTGGGGCCTTGGCCAGGGCAGCGCTGGGGGTGGGGTCCACTTTCCAGGGCATGCCAGACCCTGGAGACGGGTCTCCAGGGCTCCCTGGAATGGAAATCTCTTCCACTCTGCTTCTGCACACCTTGTATTGACCCAGAAGTTATGGGGGACTCTTTTTACATTAATTCTATGGGCTTTTGGTTTCGGAGCTCGTAAATGTGCGTCCTTCTACTCCGCCATCTTGGCTCCGCCCTCCTAGATTTAGAATTTTTCAGTAATGCAAAGACCTAAAACATTTTCAAAGTACTCAAGATGGAAAATGCCGTCCATATCCAGAGAAAGAACTATGGAGTCTGAATCCAGAGTGAAAGAGACTATTTTCTTTTTGTTTTGTTTTCTTTTCTTCTTCATGGTTCCTCTCATTTATTCTAATTTGTTATACAGCATGACTAATGTGAAAATATGTTTAATAGCAATGCATATGCAGAGCCTGTATCAGATTGCATGCCATCTTAGAGAGGGGGGAAGGAGGGGGAGAAAATTTAAAACTTATGGAAGTGAATGTTGAAAACCAAAAATAAATAAGTTAACTTATTTAAAAAAAATAAATTCAAATATGAACTCAGACATTTACTAGCTGGGTGACCCTGGGCAAGTCACTTACCCCTGTTTTCCTTGGTTTCCTTATCTGTAAAATGATCTGGAGAATGAAATGGCAAACCATTCCAGTATCTTTCTCCTAAGCACATTCTCAATATTAGGAAAGTTAAAAGGAGTTTACATAGACAGATGGAATGAATATGAGTGGAAAGATAAACTGACAGAAGTTAGAAGGGAGAAATAGAATGGGAAAAAGTTTCTCACCTTAAAGAGGTACAAAAGGCAGACCTTTCACAAAAATATATACTCACACTTAGTTGTATATAGAAATGTAGTTTACCCAAGAGAGAAATAGGAAAGGAACGAGATGAGGAAAAGTGTGTTGGGGGAAGGGGGGGTATGATAAAAGGGAGGGCAAATTAAGGGAGGCAGCACTTAGAAGAAAGATAAGAGTTTTAAGTAGGGAGAGGATAAAAAGAAAGTCAGAATAAGAAATAGAAGGAAATGGGACAGAGGAAAATACAGAGTTAGTAGTTATAACTATGAATGTGAATGAGGTGAACTCACTCATAAAATGGAATCAGATAGCAGAATGGATTGGGAACCAGAACCCAACAACATACTGCTTCCAAAAGACATACTTGAAACAGAAGGACACAAACAGAGTCAAAATAAAGGGCTGGAGTAGAACCTAATATGTTTCAAATGAACTAAAAGAAAAAGAAGGGCAGCAATCCTGATCTCAGATGAAGCAAAAACAAAAGTAGACCTGAATAAAAGAGACAATCAGGTAAACTACATTTTGCTAAAAAGTACCATAGACATGAAGTAACATCAAAAATTTTTGCAACAAGTTTCGTTTATAAAGGTCTTCTTTCTCAAATCTATACTGAGTGTAGGACTGAGTCAAATTTATGAAAATGAGAGTCATTTCCCAATTGATAAATGATCAAACGACATAAACAAGCAGTTTTCAGAAGAAGTAAAAGCTATCTATACTCATATCTCCCCAAAATGCTCTAAATCACTATTGATTAGAGAAAGGTAGAGTAAAAGAACTCTAAGATACTACCTCACATTTATAAGAAATGAAAAATACTGGAAAGGATGAGGGAAAAAAATAGATAGACCTATGAATTGTTGGGAGAGTAGTGAGCTGACCCAATCAATCTGAAGAAGAATTTGGAACTATGCCCAAGGGGCTATAAAACTGTTCACACCCCTTAACCCAGAAATACTACTACTATACCTGTAAACCCAAAGAAATCAAAGGAAAAGAAAAAGACTTCTATGCACAAAAATATATATGGTTGCTGTATTTGTGCTGGCAAAGAATTGGAAATTGAGGGCTTGCTTATCAGTTGGGGAATGGCTGAACAAGTTGTGGCATTCAGTTGGAGTTGAATACCATTGTTCTGTGGGGAATGATGAGGGGAGTAGTTTCAGAAAAAAATATCACCCAAATGAACTGAGGCAAAGGGAAGTAAGATCCAGGAGAACCTTGTGCACAGTAAGAAGACTATTGTAAAAATGATCAGCTGTGAAACACTTGGCTATTCTCATCCGTGCAATGATCCAAGACAATGCCAAAGGGCTCATGATGAAAAAATGCTATCCACATGAATAAAGAGAACTGATAAACTCAGAGTGAAAACTGTACCATATTTTTCTTACTTTATTTTTCTTGCAATATGAGTCATATGGAAATATGTTTGCCATGATTTCACTCGTGTATTTGATATCATCGTGTTTGTCTCCTCAGTGAGTAGGGTAAAGGGTGGAAGGGAGGGAGAAAACTGGGAACTCAAAATTTAAAAATAAATAAATGTTTAAAATAAATAAATAAAATTTGCAAATGTAAGTAAATTTTCAGTGTATATCAATAATGGGCTACCAACCAGAGCCCTATTGATTGCTTCATTTATTGTCTAGACCTCACAAAGTGTTAACAATTAGACATAAAATTGTGTGCTTATGTATACTAAATATTATTTAATCTCTGTAGGACTACAGTAGGAGATTTTGGCAATGAAAGCATCACCAGACTGCAGCCTTGTGACCGGAGGTTCGTTACAAGTGTAACAGCAACAGCAAACAACAAGAAGAATAGAAAACAACAGCAACAACCAACAGCAGCAAACACAACAAACACCTGGCATTCCCACCGCGCTCCAAGGCTTGCCACGGGTTTTGTACCTGTTACCTGTGCTGAGCCTCACCTGGCCAGAGAGAAGAAATGAACCTGTGTGTGCTCCCAGTGCCTGATCTGGTTGAAGAGGAAGGGGCAGACCCCCCAGGCTGACACAAGAAATCTATAGACTAGTGAACTTGACTCTGACTACTTGTGAAATCCTATGACGTCTTCTATGAGGGGTATAACGTTAAAGTCTAGAAAAGAAAGCAGTGGTCATAAAGAACCTGGATGGCTCCACAAAAAAAAAATAAATAAATCATAACAAAGTAACCTCATGTCCTTTTTTGAGAGGGATACCATGCTGCCTGAAATGTTAGAGCCTGTGATTTCCATATGAAAAAGGCACATATTTACCAAAGCATTTCACAAAGGTTTGGGTTTTTTTTGTTGTTGTTGTTGCCATATTTGTAGCTCATGAGCTCTGGGCTCAATGATCAATGTATATGGATTCTGAAAGAAAATAATGGTGGAGGGAGAAGACAGATATGTCCAAGAACTTGAAGAACTATCACATTTGGAGGTTATTGCCTTTAAAAAAACAAACAAACAAACTTGGTCTCAAGAGTGAGAACTAGAAGCAATAAATAAATAAACAAATACATGAATGGATGGATTGACACACAAACAGACAGACAGATAGATAGATAGATAGATAGATAGATAGATAGATAGATAGATAGATAGATAGATAGATAGATAGATAGATGGATGGACAGACAAACAGACACAGATAGATAGATAGATGGATGGATGGATGGATGGATGGATGGATGGATGGATGGATGGATGGCAGACAAACAGAGAGATAGATAGATAGATAGACAGATAGATAGATGGACAGATAAATAGATAGATAGGTAGATAGATAGATAGATAGATAGATAGATAGATAGATAGATAGATAGATAGATAGATAGATAGATAGACGGACGGACAGACAGGCAGACAGACAGATAGATAGATAGATAGACAGATAGATAGATAGATAAGCTTGATGTAACGAGGAAGAACAAAGTTCTATAAAGTCAAAACTTCATATAATCTAACACAAGACAAGCTTCTCCTGTCCCATCTCCCCTTCTCATTGCTGAT
Source organism: Bettongia penicillata ogilbyi (assembly GCA_023548195.1). NCBI lineage: Eukaryota > Metazoa > Chordata > Mammalia > Diprotodontia > Potoroidae > Bettongia > Bettongia penicillata. The sequence goes on from JAJHZJ010000360.1 coordinate 3,513,250, forward strand.
CTTTATCTAAAACCTAGATAAGCACTGGTGGGATAGGTTGTAGATGACATGTTTGTTCAGATAACCATTAGACAAAATACACTCTGAATTCCATTATCACTTTGAAGTTCAAGATTCCATTCCATGAAAGAAACCATGCTATACCCCTTCCTCCCCCTGCCAGGTACAAAATGGGGCCAGGAAATTACTGGCAATGACAAGCTCAGCTCCCTGAGAGAAAGAACTAGAAGCCCAGCTTTGCATTAGGAAATGAGCTGCGTGCACACTAAGTAAGAGTTTCTCATGAGAGACGGAAGGAGCAGAGGGATAGCCAGGGCATGGAGAACTTCACAAAGGAAGTTCCCCCAGAACACTGGTCATTTGCAGGAGCATGATTGACCTCAGGGTTCTGTTCTTCATCTGCCCCACTAATTATAAGGAACTGATCACGAGAAAGAAGGGATACTTAGAGTCTTGAAATAGTTTCCTTGAAGGAAAATGGACCAAGATTACTTCAGGGTGCATAGACCAATGTGGAACTTCTCTTGCAACACCTACTTAGAGTTAAGACTAATTTTCAAGGCCTGATTTCCATAGCAAAGCCTTCGTTTTTTTGAGAAAGGAGCATGTCTGTCTCCAAAGAGGAGAGATACCTACAACAATGTAGAAACCCAATGTCATTCTCTTGGAGTAAACAGATAAAACATGTTAACAGGGCAGAATGCCAAGGGATAGGACTCCTTTAAGGAGACCCTAGTTCTTTACCATCTCAGGCTTAAGGTGGAGATAGATGGATGGATAGATAGACAACAGAGAGAAAGAGAGGAAGAGAGAGAGAGAGAGAGATCTATTACTATCTCTGTCATCTCTCTATCTATCCGGATATAAATAATTGTGTATCTATACTTGTGCATGTGTATGTACTCACCTATATATTATGAAAGGGAATGAAGACCAACTAGATCAAACAATCAAGCCCATTTAAATATTATAAAAATGATATAATTATAAATGAAAACATACATACACATTATATATGTATAATACACAGTAAATATATTCACATTATAATGTGTATATGTGTGTGTATGGGCACACACATATATATTATATCCCTGAGTTTTCCTTTAATATAGATAAGTCATGTCCAGCATTCTATCTACTATGCTACCTAGCTACACCTAATTTTTTTTTTGGTCCTATCCAACCGACAAAACCCCCATTGGGGTTTTCTTGGTAAAGATAATAGAATGTTTTACCATTTCCTTCTCCAGCTAATTTTATATGTGAGGAAATTGAGGCAAAATGGGTGAAGTGATTTTCTCAGGGTCACCCAGCTACTAAGTCTCTAAGGCCAGATTTGAACTCAGGTCTTTCTGACTCCAGAGTCAGCACTCTATCCATTTGATGCAAAGAATGGCATCTAGGTGCTCTTTGTAGTTTCCTAGTAATTCCCATATTAGAGTGGATTGTATAATTACCAGTTTGAGGGCTCCTCAAATCAGATCTTAATCAGAGAGCATTTACACTAGGTATGATCCCACAGTTTAGAGTACACAGGAAGATTCAGAGCCATAAGGGATCTTAAGAGTTCATCTTTACTTCATTTTATAACTGAGAACATTTTATAACTGAGAACATTTAATCCCAGAATGTTTGGTATCAATGAGATACAAAGATAGTTGATATACCAAATATAATAAGAAACTAAAGATCTAAAAAGACAGTAACAAAGGATGTTGGAGTGAAAGAAACTCTAGGGTTCAAATTTCCCTCTAATATACCTAATTACTTAAATTTCATTACTACTACTACTACTACTACTACTACTACTACTACTACTACTACTATTACTGCTAATAATGATAGCAATAATTGTAATAGGTGAATTAAACATCACATCATTCTTGACCCTCCAATTTCTCATTCTTCCACTCTCCCACATCCCAAAGGAATATTGGAACAAGATAGGCTTATGTCCCTTGTAATACATTTAGTTTTAGGCATAAACTTTTGTAGTTACTCCCTCATCAGTGTCTGAAGGGGGATTCTACTCTCAGTAAAAGTTGGGTACCATCAATCAGAAGTCTGGAAGTTCAAGAGGAAGAAAGGGGGACATACATGGATGTTCACAGACGAAGAATTAGAATATTATGGAGGAGGAGGGTGGAGTCAAGATGGTGGAGTAGAAAGACTCACATATGCTAGCTCTGAACCCACAGTCCATGGATTTAATGTAAGAAGAGCTCCCCACAAGTTCTGGATCACTGCAGGGTGTGCAGAAACACAGTGGAAGAGATTTCCATTCCAGAGAGCCCTGGAGAGCCGTCCCCAGGGTCCGTCACGCTCCGGAAAGTGGAGTCCACCCCTACACTGCCCTGGCCGCAGCCCCAGAGGAGCAGATCAGGGACGGAATCTCCGGCAGCTGGGAAAGTCCGTCTGCCCACAGACGCTACAGGTCAGTGAGAGAGACGTCTGGGCTGGCCAAGAGGGGAGCGGGGTGTCTCTGTGATTCGGGACCCCTCTGGAGGAAGCAGCGGAGGCAGAGGCAGGGGCAGGAAGTGGCTGAGGCAGAGGCAGGGGCAGCGGCAGCAGCGGCGGCCCCACGGGACTCCCCAAGCAGGCAGGATCTTCATTATTGAAGGGTCCCTGCATAAATCACCTGAAGGAGCTGAGACTGGGGGGTGGCTCTGTCTCCACCCACTCCATTACTGAAGGTCTCTGCATAAAGTCCCTGAGGGAGCTGAGCCTGGGAGACAGCCCTGCCTCCACCCGCACCATTCATAAAGGTCTCTGCATAAAGCCCCTGAGGGAACTGAGCCTGGGAGGCGGCCCTGTCCCCACCCTAGGACCAGAACTTAAGCTCACATTGAATAGCAGCCATGCCTGCCGCGGAAAGTCCATTTGAATCTCAGACCCCAAGCACTAGCTGGGCGGATCAAGGCAGGGGTGGACAGGAATCTCAGAAGTCAAGTAACTGGCTGGGAAAATGCCCAGAAAAGGGAAGAAAAATAAGACTATAGAGAGCTTCTTTGAGCAGGTGCAAATGTTCCCACCTTTCAATTCTGATGATGAGGAAATATTCTTACCATCAGGGAAAGAAGTGGAGGGTGGGCTCAGGCCTTGGAAGAGCTAAAAAAGGATTTTGAAAAGCAAGTTAGACAGGTGGAGGAAAAACTGGGAAGAGAAATGAGATGCAAGAAAAGCATGAAAAACGGGTCAATACCTTCCTAAAGGAGACCCAAAAAAATGCTGAAGAAAATAACACCTTGAAAAAGAGGCTCACTCAATTGGCAAAAGAGGTTCAAAAAGCCAATGAGGAGAAGAATGCTTTCAAAAGTAGAATTACCCAAGTGTAAAAAGAGGTTCAAAAGCTCATTGAAGAGAATAGTTTTCTCAAAATTAGAATGGAACAGATAGAGTCTAATGACTTTCTGAGAAACCAAGAAATCACCAAACAAATCCAAAAGAATGAAAAAATGGAAGAGAATGTGAAATATCTCATGGGAAAAACAACTGACCTGGAAAATAAATCCAGGAGAGACAATTTAAAAATTATGAGACTACCTGAAAGTCATGATCAAAAAAAGAGCCTAGACATCGTCTTCCATGAAATTATCGAGGAAAACTGCCCTGACATTCTACAACCAGAGGGAAAAATAAGTATTGAAAGAATCCATCAATCACCACCTGAAAGAGATCCAAAAAGAGAAACTCCTAGGAATATTGTGGCCAAATTCCAGAACTCCCAGCTCAAGGAGAAAATCTTGCAAGCAGCTAGAAAGAAACAATTCCAGTATTGCAGAAATAAAATGAAGATAACTCAAGATCTAGCAGCTTCTACATTAAGGGATTGAAGGGAGTGGAATAGGATATTCCAGAAGGCAAAGGAACTAGACCTCAAACCAAGAATCACCTACCCAGCTAAACTGAGTATAATACTTCAGGGAAAATATGGTCTTTCAATGAAACAGAGGACTTTCAAGCATTCTTGATGAAAAGACCAGAGCTGAAAAGAAAATTTGACTTTCAAACACAAGAATGAGAAGAAGCATGAAAAAGTAAACAGCAAAGTGAAGTCATAAGGGACTTACCAAAAGTGAACTGTTTACATTCCTACATGGAAAGACAATATTTGTAACTCTTAAAACATTTCAGTATCTGGGTAGTTGGTGGGATCACACACACATACACACACACACATGTACACGCGTGCATGCACACACACATACACACATGCATGCACATACAGAGACAGAGAGCACAGAGTGAATTGAATAGGATGGGACCATATCTTAAAAAAAATTAAGGTAAATGGTGAGAGAGAAAGGTAGGGGGAGGAAAGAGGGTGAAATGGAATGGGGTAAATTATATGTCATTTAAGAGGCAAGCAGGGGACTTTTTAGTGGAGGGAAAAAGAGGAGAGCTGAGAAAAAAAAAACAAGGTTTACCCTCACCACATTTGAATAAAGGAAGGAATAAAATGCACACTCATTTTGGTATGAAAACCTATCTTACAGTACAGGAAAGTGGGAGAGAAGGATATAAGCAAGGGGGGGGATGATGGAAGGGAGGGCAATGGGAGGAGGGAGTAATTTGAAGTCAACACTCTTGGGGAGGGACAGGATCAAAAGACAGAATAGAAACAATGAGGGGTAGGATAGGATGGAGGGTAATTCAGTTAGTCTTACACAACATGACTATCATGGAAGTCATTTGCAAAACTACACAGATAGGGCCTATATTGAATTGCCTGCCTTCCCAAAGGGAATGGGTAGGGAGGGAGGGATGGGGAGAATTTGGAGCTCAAAGTTTTAGGAACAACTGTTTAGGATTGTTGTTGCTACTAGGAAATAAGACATACAGTTAATGAGGAATAGAAAGTCATCTGGCCCTACAGGACAAAGGAGAAGATGGGGACAAGAGAAGGGAGGGATGATAGAAGAGATGGCAGATTGGAGATAGGGAAAATTAGATTGCTTGGTTTATTGGGGTGGAGGGAGGGGATAAAAGGGGCAGAAAATTTGGAACCCAAAATTTTGGGAAAATGAATGTGAAAAGTTAAATAAATTAATTTAAAAAAATAAAATAAAATAGGTATAAAAAAAGAATATTGTGGAGGAGAGAGAGAGAGAGAGACTCAGAATTGTGCCTGTTAAAAACTAATACAGCATATGAGGAAGTAAGAATCTTGCAGAAAGAGCGGCAGAAAGGCAGAGGTTAACTGCAAAGGGTAATTTGAGTTTCCACTGAGCAATGTCCTTGAAAATTCTTCCAGGGTTGGGGTGGGGCAGATCCAAGATAAGTAAAGGCAGGGACTCACCCAAACTTTCTTCCAAACCCCACCAAATATCTTTAAATGATGACTCTAAACAAATTATAGAGCAGCAGAAGCCACAAAAAGACAGACTGAAACTATTTTCCAGGCCAAGACAACTTAGGAGTTCACCAGGAAAGGTCTGTTGCACATGAGTGAGAAAGCAGCACAGTCCAGGGCAGGTTACATCAGCCACAGAAAACCAGAGCTGACCTTGGGTCCACTTAATCAGTGGTGGCAGTGGTGGTTTCCAGATTTCTCAGGCCACAGACAGGAAGGGGGTTGAACAACCGGTGAGAAGGGGATTTACAGGGGCCCTTTGCTGGCACTGGGGGCAGGACTGTTGTATTGCCCATAGTTGAGTCTGGGTCAGAGTTCCAGAATAAAGAGGAGCACTAGCATACCAGAGCTTGCAACTGGCTACAGGAGAACATGGACAGGGTGGAAAAGATTGCTTGTGGTCACTCACAGACCCATGCACAGTACAGGAGAGTAGTAGACACAACTGTCTCTAGGCCATACCATGTTGGAAGAGCAAAAAAGTTACAACTCCCCAGAATTAACTTTGAAAACAGTTGCATAAAAAACCTAAAGCTTGGGATGACACCCACTGCATCCTAGAAGAACTCTACTTCAGTAAAGAGTTAAAAGTCAAGAAGTAGTTGGGAAAATAAGCAAACAGCAAAAAAAAGATCCTGACTATAGAAAGTTACTATGGTATCAGGGAGGTTCAAAACACAAACTCAGGAGAAGAAAACAAAACCTAAAAGAAAAAAATATGAATTGGTTTCAAGTCATGAAAGATCTTAAAAAGGATTTTGAAAATCAAATAAGATAGATAGTGGAAAAATTGGGAAGACAAATGAAAGTGATGCGTGAAAAAAGAGTCAGTAGCTTGATAAAAGAAGAATAAAAAGATACTGAGGAAAATAATACCTTAAAAAATAATTTTAAAAAATCTTTTAAAAGATACAAATATCCAGTGAAGAGAAGAATGCCTTGGAAAACCAATTGGCCAAAAGGAAAAATATATAGAAAAATTCACTGAAAAGAAGAACTCCTTTAAAAAGCAGAATTGGTTAAATGAAGAAAGAGAGGTACAAAAAGTCACTGAAGAAAATAATTACTTAAAAATTAGAATTGGGCAGGTAGAAGCTACTGACTTTATGAGACATCAAGAAAAAAATAAAACAAAAACAAATGAATTTTAAAAAGAAGAAAATGTGAACTATCTGTTTCAAAAAGCAACTGACCTGGAAAATAGGTCAAGAATAGACAATTTAAGAATTATTGGACTACCTGAAAGTCATAATCCAAAAAAGAAATAAAACACCAGACATTATCTTTCAAGAAATTTTCAAGGAAAATTACCCTAATATTCTAGAGCCAGAGGATAAAATAGAAACTGAAAGAACCCACTGATCATCTCCTGAAAGAGATCCCCAAATGAAAACTCCCAGGAATATTATAGCCAAATTCCAGAGCTCCAAGGTCAAGGAGCTAAATACGGAAAACAACCAAAAAGGAACAACTCAAATATTGTGGAGTCACAGTTAGGACAACACAGCATTTAGCAGTTTCTACATTGAAGGACTGGTGGACTTGGAATATGAGATTCCAGAGTGCAAAAGAGCTAGGATTACAACCAAGAATCACTTACCCAGAAAAACTGAGTATAATCTTTCAGGGGGGAAGTGGGCATTAAATTACATTGAGGACTTTCAATTAATTAAATTTAATTAATATTAAATTAATAAATTAAATTTATTCATTTTTATAATTTAATTAAATAAATGAAATTCATTACAATTGGGGAAGTCCAGAGCTGAATAGAATGCTTGACTTTTAAATACAAGACTCAAAATAAGTGTAAAAAGGTAAACAGGAAAGTGAAACCATAAGGAATTCAACAAGCTTAAATGGTTTATGTTCCCACATGGGGAAAATGATACTTGTAACTTCTTTTTTTTATTTTTATTTTTTTTTATTTTTAATGTTTTACAATAATTTCCTTAAAGTTAAGATTTTATGCCCCCCACCCTTCCCCCAATACCCCGCTCCCTCCCCATGACAGCATACAATTCTGTTTAGGTTCTACATATACTTTCCTATTGAGCACATTTTCACTATATTCATGCTACGTAGTCGAACTAAAATAAATAGAAGAAATCATATAACAAATCAACACATAATACACTGAAACCCACCCACACACAAACATGATCTGCTACATTTTGCAAATGACTCCCACATTTCTTTCTCTGAGTGTGGAAGGCATTTTGCCTTAGTAGACCAACATTAGGATTTTTTTTTCTCTGTAAGTTCTTGTGTTATTCCAAAGTTCCAAGTCTACCAGAAAAAACTCTCGCACACTGTGGTCGTTGCTGTGCACAAAGTTCTCCTGGTTCTACTCCTTTCGCTCAGCATCAGATCATATAAGTCCTTCCAGGCCTCCCTGAAGTCTTCTTGTTCATCATTTCTTATGGCACAATAGTACTCCATTACATTCATATACCATAATTTATTCAGCCATTCCCCAATTGATGGGCATCCCCTTGACTTCCAGTTTTTGGCTACCACAAAGAGTGCTGCTATAAATATTTTTGTACACGTGGGACCCTTTCCCGTTTTCATAATCTCTTGGGGATACAATCCTAGTAGCAATATTTCTGGGTCAAAGGGTATGCACATTTTTGTAGCCCTTTGGGCATAGTTCCAAACCGTTCTCCAGAAGGGTTGGATGTTCTCACAGCTCCACCAACAATGAATTAGTGTTCCAACTCTCCCACAACCTCTCCAGCATTTATCATTTTCTTGTTCTGTCATGTTTGCCAATCTTACAGGTGTGATGTGGTACCTCAGAGTTGTTTTGATTTGCATCTCTCTAATCAATAGTGATTTAGAGCACTTTTTCATATGATTATAGATATCTTTGATTTCTTCCCCTGAAAATTGCTTGTTCATATCCTTTGACCATTTATCAATTGGGGAATGACTTGGATGGTTATGTATTTGAGTCAGTTCTCTATATATTCTAGAAATGAGGCCTTTATCCCCGAGCTTAGCTGTAAAAATTTTTTCCCAATTTACTACATCCCTCCGAATTTTGGTTGCATTGGGTTTGGTTGTGCAAAAACTTTTCAGTTTAAAGTAATCAAAACTATCCATCTTGCATTTCATAATGCTTTCTATCATTTCTTTAGAAAAAAATTCTTCCCCTCTCCATAAATCTGATAAATACACTATACCTTGCTTCTCCAGTTTATTCATGGTATCAATCTTTATACCTAAATCATGTACCCATTTGGACTTTATTCTTGTGTACGGTGTCAGGCATGGGTCTATGCCTAATTTCCGCCACACAGTTAACCAGTTTTCCCAGCAATTTTTGTCGAACAATGAGTTCTTATCCCAGAAGCTGGGATCTTTGGGTTTATCAAACAGGAGGTTGCTATATTCCTTGCCTACTGTGTCTTGAGTGACAAGCCTATTCCATTTGTCTACCCCTCTGTTTCTTAGCCAATACCAAATGGTTTTGATAATTGCTGCTTTATAATACAATTTGAGGTCTGGTAGCACTAGGCCACCTCCCCAAGCATTTCTTTTCATTAGTCCCTTTGATATTCTGGACCTTTTGTTTTTCCAAATGAATTTTGATATTATTTTATCCAGCTCTAGAAAATAATTATGTGATAGTTTAATTGGTATGTCACTAAATAAGTAGATTAATTTAGGTAGAATTGTCATTTTTATTATATTAGCTCGGCCTACCCATGAACAACTGATGTTTTTCCACTTACATAAATCTGACTTTATTTGTGCAAAAAGTGTCTTGTAATTGTGTTCATAAAATCCCTGGGTTTGTTTTGTCAGGTAAACTCCTAAGTATTTTATAGTGTCTACTCTAGCTTTAAATGGGATTTCTCTTTCTATATCTTGCTGTTGGACTTTGTTGCTAATGTATAGGAATGCAGAAGATTTGTGTGGGTGATACTTGTAACTTCTAAAAACTTTCTCATTAGTAAGGCAATCAGAAAGAGTATAAATAGAAAGAAAGCACAGGTGTGTGTGTGTTTAATGTGATGATACAATTACCTAAAAAATAAAATTGAGGTGTGAGAAAGAAGAATGCACTGGGAGAAGGTGAAGGGAAGAGGTAGAATGGGGTAAATTATCTGCATCTAACATGAAAGAATCCCAAAAAAGATTTTACAGTGGAGGAGGAAGTGTAAGGCAGGGGAGAGCATGTGAACCTTATTCCCACTGGATTTGGATCAAAGAGAGAATAACATACACACTCCATTGAGTGTAGAAATCTATATTACCATACAGGAAAGTAGGAGGGGAAGAAGATAAGAAAAAGGGGTAAGGGGGCTGATAGAAGGGAGGAATTTGGGGGAAGGTAAAAGTCAGAAGCAAAACATTTTTTGAGAATGAACAGAGTAGAGAGAGAGAGAGGGTAGAATAAACAGGGGCAAAATAGGACAGAGGGAAATACGTAATTGATGTCAACTAGATAGAACTGGTCTCTAAGTTGTGGGTAGGCAGAACCAAACAGAACAGGACAGAGACAGAAACAAAAGTTCAATTTCAAAGTGAGGAAAATTGTTTGCAATCAAGGACACATGTGCTGGGACCCCATCCGTAATGAGTGTACAAAAATATTTATAGCAGCTCTTTTAGTGGTGATAAAGAACTAGAAATTGAGGGTGTGTCCATCAACTAGGGCGTGACCGAATAAGTTGTTTCAGTATATTCTTAGAAAAAACTTGGAAAGACTTGAACTGATGCAAAGTGAAATGAGTAGAACCCTGTACACTGCTACAGGGGTCATCCAATTAAAGCAGTACGACAGAACGAATAAGTGTCAGACAGGATACAATATCTCTGAGGCTAGAGAAGGGAAAGAACGAATTCTGTTTATTTCAAATAAAGACATCACAGGAAAATCATCACAGTGACTGATAAGCACAGAGAAAAACAGGAAAATAACAGACAAAAAACAAGATACAGATTTTCAAAAAAAAAAAAGAAAGAAAATGAATTAAGGCTTTAATGAAAGAGCCGTCTTAGTGAACTGCTGATCCCCACGTAGTTGTCCACAGTTCAGTCTGAGTCCTCAGTCAACCACCCCTGTGCCAATAGGACCAGATCAGCTTGGGTTTCCTACGGTTTCCAACCTCCTTATGCCTCGACTTAGGTTATAGCTTATCTATGTTAACCAAAAATTCAGGGTTATAATAAATTGTTTCATAACTATTTCAAAATATCTCCACTCTATCCTATCAAGATTTCATCTCTTCTGTCTTCATATGACCCAACACACTGTATTCTCGCATTGTAGATTAGAGTGCATTTGCTAAATGAGATTACAGATAAATGATAGAGCATTTAAACTCCTTAGTACTTCAGTCACTCTGATGAAGGTCTGAAATCTCTATCCCTCAGGAAATGTAGCCACCTTAAGTTCTAAGCTAAATTCCACTTTCTCTCCAGGAGTATCTATGACCTAAATATGTTAGTAGAGGAGGTTATCTGATATACCCTTGCTGAACCCTTCCCCATCAAAATAACAAAGAGGAGAAAAGAGACTCCCCATGATGGCTGGTGATATACCTCAACGCCTATTCTAATAGAGACAGACACTTCTGGAGCTTGATGGTCACTCAATTTTCTGTTTGATTTAACTGATGTCACCATGTGTTTCTCCTTTGAAGCAAGAGCCCACAAAGTGTCACCTCAAGTTCCCATGTTGTTGTACCTAAGTCACATTTCCCACGCCCTACCCTTGACCTCCTTTGTCACACTTCTCATCCAGAAGATTGTGAATAAGTAACAGTCAGAAAGCTTCTCACCATAATTCCCAGGCCCTCAGAAGAGGGGGAGGGCATCCTAGCTAACAGGACAGAACCCTGCCCTGCTCTAGACACACACACACACACTTATGCACGCATGCACGCACTAACCAGCAATCTCACTATCTTTTCTGCATCTTCGTTGGGTGGGTCCGGTTGGTCACTGTAATCAGTTTTCCACTTATACTTTAAATATCATTTCATAATCCAGCATCACATGACCTTAGACTCCTGCTTTTGTGTTTCAGCCCAAGTGTGGAGTTCTTGTTTTGTTTAGTTTTGCTTTTTCACATGTTAAATCTCCAGGAAGTTGCAGGGTATGGAACTCAATCTATTTTGGAAATGAGTTTCATTTGTGTTAGGAAGATGTGCTGAGTAACCTCCCAAATTTCTTAAAGGTCTCCTTTGCTGATCCTGTGCCCTGTGCCTTTTTCCCAGCACCTCTTCAAAGTGTGGGCATTATCACCAGCTGTCCCCTATTCTTATAATATCTTCTTTCCTTGTCTCTGTCTCCTGGATTTACTGGCTTCCCTCAATCATTATATCAATGAATAAAGGTTTATTAATCATCTATTATGTGCCAGTCATCATGCTAAGTGCCAGGGATTCAAAAAAAGGCAAAATACATTATGAAGTGCAAAACAGATAATTTTGATGACATCAAATTGAAAAGATTTTGCACAAACAAACCCAATTCAACCAAGATTAAGAGGGAAGCAGAAAACTGGGAAAGAATTTTTGTAAGTAGTGTCTGTGATAAAAGCCTCATTTCTAAAATATATAAGAACTGGGTCAAATGTATAAGAATGCAAGTCATTCCCCAGTTGATAAATGGTCAAAGGATATGAATGGGCAGTTTTCAGAGGAAGAAATTAAAGCTAGCTAGAGTCATACGAAAATATGCTCTAAGTCACTATTTATTAGAGAGATGCAAATCAAAACAACTCTGAGGTACCACATCACACCTATTGACTAACATGACAAAACAGGAAGATGATAATTGTTGGAGAAGACACGGAAGAGTTGAAACATTAATTCATTGTTGGGGGAGCTATGAGCTAATGCAACCATTCTGGAGAGCAATTTGGAACTATGCCCAAAGGGCTACAAAAATGTGCATACTCTTTGACCCAGCATATCGCTTCTAGGACTGTATCCCAAAGAGATCATAAAAATTGGAAAGGGTCCCATATGTACAAAATATTTATAGCAGCTCTCTTTGTGGTAGCTAAGAACTGGAAATTGAGGGGATGTCCATCAATTGGGAAATGGTTGAACAAGTTGTGGTATATGAATGTTATGAAATACTCTTGTGCTATATAAGAAATGATGAACAGTGAGGCTTCAGAGAGGCCTGGATCATCATCATCATCATCATCATCACCATCAGGATCATGTTTGTCCTTCATTGCTGAAGAAGACCATGTCATCAGAGAAATGATGACATGACTTGCATTTGACTTTGTTTTGAGTGAGGGAGGGCTGTGCAGATCACGAGCCTCACTTCTCCTCCAGATCCATCTGAATCCATGACCAGATATTCATCAGGATGACTGGAGATGGTCAAGGATGCACTGGGAGACCTTGGGGCCTTTAGGCCAAGATCTTTGCATGTACTCACTTACGGTGAGGCAACGCCCATTCATTGAATAGGCCTATTTAAGAAGTAGCCAAGGCATGGCTCCTTTAATGTGGTCAAGAAAACAAAGGCATCAGGCTGGGAGGGAAACAGCTACAGTTACTATTGATAATCACTGTAAAGCTAGGAGGGTCTATGGGGAGGGAAGGGAAGCAAATGGAATGGAAGGGAAGGGGAAGAGACAGAAGGGGAGGGAAAGGGAGGTAAGGGGATGGGAGGGGAGGGGAGGGAGAGAAATGATGATATGACTTGCACTTGATTTTGTTTTTGAGTGAGGGAGGGCTGTGCATGTCACCAGCCTCACTTCTCCTCCAGAGCCATCTGAATCCAGTGACCAGATATTTGCCAGGATGACTGGAGATGGCCCAGGATGCACTGGGAGACCTTGGGGCCTTTAGGCCAAGGTCTTTGCAGGTACTAAGAATTTATATGAACTGAAGTTGAGTGAAATGAGCAGAACCAGGAGAATATCACACACAGTAACAGCCACAGTGTCAGAGGAATTTTTCTGGTGGACTTATCCCTTCACAGCAATGCAAAGACCTAAAACATTCCCAAAGGACTCTTGAAACAAAATGCCATCCACATCCAGAGAAAGAACTATGGAACTGGAGAGCAGAATGAAGCAGAATATTTTCTCTTGTGTTATCTTTTATTTTGATTTGCTTTTTTGCCATGGTTTCCCCTAGTCATTTTAATTCCTCTATGCAACATGACTAATGTGAAAATGTACTTAACAAAAATGCGTGTATAGAAATCATATAAGATTGCATACTGTCTTGGAGAGGAAGGGAGGAGGTAGGGGGAGAAAAATCTAAGACTTACGAAAGTGAGTGTAGAAAACCAAAAAGTAATTAATTAATTAAAGAGGCAAAATACAACCTCTGCCCTCAAGGAGCTCATAGTCTAAAGAGGTAAGCAACATGAAAACAATCCAAGCAATATATAAGATAAATAGAAAATCATTAACAGAAAGAAATACAATTAAGATGGGTTGAAAAAGGCTTCCAGGTAAAAGATGAGATTTTATTTGGGACTAAATGGAAGACAGTAGGTGAAAATGAGTGAGGGAGTTCCAGAAGGAAACTGCCAAAAAAAATGCCTGCAACAGAGAGATGGAATGTCACAGGATCAAGGAGTACATGATGTAAAATGTGAGAAGACTGGGAAGGTAGGAGGGGTCCATATTACAAATGTATATAATAAAAATGTATCAATAATTAATAATTATCATATAATATAATTAATAATGTATATATACATATACACACACATATATGTATACATACACACACAAATAGTCCCTTTTCTTTGGCAGAAATCCATACGAAATGAGACTCAGGTTGTCAGAAGCCAAACAGTATTTCTTTATTATAATACTTACTTACATAGTCATTGGGTCTAAATTTTGGAGAAGACAGACTTATTTACCAACTATCCCAGGATGGCAGGGAGGATTCTCATATTGGTGCCTTATGTCTAGGTCTATAACTATAGTGAACATGGAAGCATCACTACTCTTTCATAGAAATGCAAAGTTGATGACAAGCAAGTGATTACTGAGCTGTTTTAGTCATTTACAAGGGCTTTTATATACACACACCAACTTGTTTTCTCTTTCTAATTTAAAGTTTCCCATGTAAAAGCAAACATGCATGAATATAATAAATTCATTGACTTAATGATTAGTAAGAAATTTATGCATCTTTTTTAATGATTAATAGTGGTAATGTGCTTCTAGGCAAGAAAGGATTGATTTCTCTACCTCTTAGCAACAGATCAGTTTAACAGAAAAGTAAGAAAGTACAGAGGCAGTTCTTCATTAGGACCTTCTTAGCCCCTTATGTGTAGGTTCTTTCTGAGAAGACAGAATGTGAGTAGAACTTCCCAAAGGAGGCTATTTGCCTTTGCAGAACTCAAAAGCCATAACGGATGTTAACACTAAATGCATTCTCTGCTTAAGAGAATGCTTTTTCTATCCTTCTCAAACCTTTTGACCAATGCAATACAGCTCATTTTGGAAAGAACACCCAAAATGTATACTTGCAGAAAAAAATATATACATATATAAGAAGAGAGGGAGAGAGAGAGAGAGAGAGAGAGAGAGAGAGAGAGAGAGAGAGAGAGAGAGAGAGAGAGAGAGACAATATTACTACTGATTTTTTTTAGTTAGTGTAATATATATATATATATATATGTATGTATGTATGTATGTATTTGCTTGCTAACAAGTACTTCTATTTAGAAAGGACATCAATCTTTGCATTTAAAAATAACATAGCAATTACCTCCTTTTAATCTTTCTCTTGACATCTCATCCTTCATGGCCCAATATAAAGACTGACCTGGCTGCTCATACCGCTTGGGTGAGTTGGGGAGTCACCAAGTCCCAACTGGTACCCTAAGTACTGCCGGTGTGATAACAAAGGATTGGACATTGACATCTCCCATGCCACTGAATCCCATGGTCCTCTGGGTCTGACCATCTTCTTGTTACTAGCTCCTCTCAGATTTCCAGTCTCCTGAGAAGTGATCATTGGGACTTGCCACTGCTCCACTGTTAGAACTCTCAGCACTTTTCATCTGCCCTGTAGCTGCTGACTTCTCTTAGATGTTCTGTGTGTCAAAGTATTAAATGGTGATCTCTTTGAGAGGAGGAGCTAGCTTAATTTTTTTTCTACTTGGATCTCCAATTCCTGGCACAGTCTTGGCACATAGATATTTAACAAATGCTTTTTCAAAAGTCATTCCCTTATTCATTCTTCATGTTCGACTCTTTCTTTCCGAGTAGCTATTCCCCAAAGTGATTATCTTAGAAGGAAGAAAGATGGGCTTAACATTTAATATATGAAAAAAAACTTTGGCAAACATATTTGTTTTCCCAAATATTTTAGTATTTAGAGAAATTGGAAGAAATAAAGCATAGGAATAAACATTAGTAATAATATGTACTTGTCACAGCTCTTAACAAAAGGAATAACTGTAAAACAAAAGGTTTTTGTCTATAATACCTCTTCCTAAGAAAAGTTACTAATGGAGCTCTTTCCTGGCCTTTACTTTGGTGATTCCTCTTGGAGCCCTGATCAATAGTCAAATTCTCTATAAATTAGTAAACTGAGGTTCTAGGACCTGGTACATCTAGAATGAGAGAGGCAGAGTTCTTTGTAGATGAACTAGAAAGAGCTATTGTGAACAGCTTGGCAAAGCACAAAGAACATCATGAAGTAAAAAGAGGCTTGTTTTTTTCTTTTCTCAATGTGCTTTTCAGTCTGTTCTTAAAACCTTGAATATATGCCCTTTCAGATCTCCATATTTCCTTTCAGTTTTAAACATAAAAGTATATCCAGAAATCTCACAGGTCTTGATGTATTCCAAGGAACGTGAGAGCAGTGATGAGAGCTGCTGAGAGCAGAGATGAGAGCTGAGATGAGAGCAGACCTCCCCATCCTCAGGTTTCGGAGTTGAGCACAGGCAGAAACTTTTCAGATTCTTCTTATGGTAAGACATGCAAACTTGACTCAAGTCTCCCATGTGCTTCTTTCTAGCTGTGTAACCTTGGACAGGTCACTTACATTCTCTACAACTCCCATTTCACACACCTTTACTAGCTATATGACTGAGCAAGTCTTTTCACCTTTCTGAGCTTCAGTGTTCTCATCTGAAATGCACATAGTAAGAGCATTCCATGTCCTAGGGTTGTTTTAGTGATCAAGGAGATAACAGAAGTAAGGAGTAAAGGGCTATATAAATCCTGAATATTTATGCCAATTACTAATATGAATTATTATGAATTATAAATATAATTAATATAAACACAGTATTAATCACAACCTTCTGTTGATAGTTTATGCTTGTGTCTCATATTATCTAGGGCTTGGAATATACACATGGAATCTTTTTTTTATTTTATTTTTAATTTATGGAAGAAAACAAACATTTTCATAACACAATACAAAAAAATGGTGATTGTACATGAAACTGCAAGTCTACTATGCACAACTTGCTTTTCCCTTCAAATATACAACAAAATTGTCATGTAGTTTTTCTTCCCTCTACCCTAGCCCTAGAGATGGCTACCATAATCCACAAACACACATGTGTGTACGTATGTATGTTTATATACATACATATATACATACATATACATATATAAACACACGTGTGTATGTGTGTGTGAAATTATTCTATACATACTTCTATTTATAATTTCTTTCTCTGGATGCAGATAACATCTTTCTTCATGTGTCCTTTATAGTTAATTTGGGTATTTATAATAAATCAAATAACCCATTTGCTCAAAGTCATTCTTAAAACCACAGTGCTTACTGTACACAATGTTCTCTTGGCTGGGCTCTTCATTATTTCATATAAGTCTTCTCATGTTTTCCTAAAATCATTGAGCTCCTCATTTGTTTTAGCACAGTAGAATTTTATCACAATTATACACCACAACTTTTTAGCCATTCCTCAGTTGAGGGGCCTTTCTGCAATTTCCAGTTCTTTGCTGCCACAAAGAGAGTAGCTACAAATATTTTAGAGCAATATAGTTTCTTTTCCTTTTTTCATTATCATCTTGGGAAATAGACCTAGTAGCGGTATTGCTGGGTCAAAGGATATTGGTAGTTTAATAACTCTTCGACAGAATTACAGGTTGCTCTTCAAAATGGTTGCATCAGTTTACAATTCCACCAACAATAAATTAGTGTCCCAATTTTCCCATATCCCCTCCAATATTTGTCACTTTCCCCTTCTATCATTTTAGTCAATCTGCTGGTAGGTGTAAAATATCTCAAATTCTTTTCATCTATATTTCTCTATTCAATAATGATTTAGAGAATTTTTGTATGAGTATAATTTTTTTAGACTTCTTCATTGGAAAACTACTTGTTCATATCCTTTGATCATTTAGCAGTTGGGGAAGGACCAATATTCTTATTCTCTGGATATTCTACCACAGTTGCTGCCCTCTCCTCCTCTCTGGCTTTTTCTTTGCCTGTGATCCAATCATCTTTCTATACTCAGTAGGTTAACCAAACTCAAATATTTGCTATTATCACACATGATGCTGCATTCCCCCTCCCTTTGCCTTTGTACCAACCTCCTGCTACTTCTGTGATTCACTCTTTCCTCATTTCTACATATCATATTATATTCCCCACATCTCTGACTTTGCCCTGGATGTTCCTCCTATGTGAAATGTGCTGTTCCTCAATTCCCCCTCTTCGAACTCCTAGTTTCCTTTTAGATTCAGTTAGGCTTCTATATGAGCGCTTTCCTGATCCCATCAGTTGCTAGTGTCTTTTCTTCCCAAAATTCACATTTCTCTACCTTACATCTACTTTGTGTCTACCTATATAT
This sequence comes from Bettongia penicillata ogilbyi, assembly GCA_023548195.1. Lineage (NCBI taxonomy): Eukaryota > Metazoa > Chordata > Mammalia > Diprotodontia > Potoroidae > Bettongia > Bettongia penicillata. The sequence goes on from JAJHZJ010000360.1 coordinate 3,531,398, forward strand.
GTACATGTCTGTCTTCCCCAATAAAATATAAGCACCTTGAAGGTAGGACATACTTCATCTTGTTTTTTAGCTCCCTAGGACTAGCATGCTGCTTGGCATATAGTAAGCAATGAAAAAACTTATTGGCTGTTTGAATAAGGAAGAAAGTTCTGCTTTCTTTACTGGTGAGGAATACCCTAAGGCTGGGGTTTGACTGAAGAAAAGAAGCCCCAAAGATAAGGCCGCTGCTCTCAAGAGTCTCTCCAGCAAATTGTCCAGACTCATGCTGGTGTATCCAATGTTGTATCTGTCCGCGAGGAAGTCCCTCTGTCCTCAGATGGGTCACTGTCATCTTTAAGGGCTCTCTGGAGAACAACCCTGAGGGGCTCCTTCAGTCTCTGATGTCTGAGGCTCCCAATGAAGAAGTAAATGAAGGGGTTGGCACTGCTGTTCACACAAGACAGGAAGTAGGAGATCTCGTGAAAGGTGTGGTTATACCTTGATTGCCAATTGAAAACAGAGTGATTGATGCCATGAGGGACAGCACAGAGGAGAAACACAAGGACTGTCAGCAGGATGAGGGAGACCAGTTTTTTCGGTTTATATTTCCGGGCACTCCACAAAACTCTGATGAAGAGAATCAGACTGGACAGGGTCATTAACAGAAGCATCGAAAGCATCAGTGCTCCTGATAATCTACTCATTGCGTCACAACCAGGAGGGGGCAGGATTTTTACCTGTACAACACAGTAGTAAACTTTTGGTAGATTGAATAGAAGGGAGAGAATCCAGAGCAAGCCACACACAACCAATGGCCCTCTCTTTGGGTGGTGATTTCGGTACCATATTGGAAAGAGAATGGACAGGCAACGCTGAGTGCTGATTGATGCCAGTAGGCCCAGACCTACTGTAAAAGTTACATGTAGACCCATATTTGTTAATAAATTGACAATATTATTAAACGTTGGACGGTATATCAGATAATTGATTACCCAAATTACTTCCAAGAAAAGGTAGGTGAAATCACTTCCAGCTAAATTGAGGACATAGAATGAGAAGGGGGTCCTTTTAATATGGAAACTGAGAAGCCAGAAAACAATTCCATTGCCAAGTACCCCACAAAGGCATGTGAACAGAGTAAGGCATCTCACAAACTCATCAAAAGCATCCGTTGAGCTGCTATTTGAGGTAGTGGGCCCAGAAGTCTGCTCAGAATAGTTTTGGGGCATTTCAGTGATGAGGTTAGATGGCATCATGGACCTTATCCTTGGGACTCCTGTCAACAGAAATGAAAAGGAAATTCATTAGAAAATTCAGAGCTAGTTATCACTGATCCTTCTGCCTTATACCCCAGATAGGGAAGGAATATTATAGAAATGATTTTGCAACCTTTTCTAATTCCTCATGTCTTCTCTCAAGCTCTCACTATCACTGTCAGCTATGTCATCAAAGGTACATTTGCTCTGATTGAATGACTCCATGGCCTAAACATCTTTCCCATCTCTATACCAGTGCTTCAAATTCCACCTTTAGAATTAAAAACACATTTAAGATTGAGTCTCCCTATGTCACCCAGGCTGGAAGTTTTGGAGCTATTTACCTTTCCACTACCTATCAACAAGAGAACTTTAACCAGCTCAGTTTCTGACATGAGACAATCCATCTCTCCTTAGGCAGTCTATATAGCCTTTCCATCCCCATCACTGCAGGTATATTATATTAATGTTGAACTTAGTGTAAACTCCTGATGGGTTTTAGCCCTTTTGTAGTTCAGAAGCCTTGAGCTTCAAAAATGTGTCATCTTCAGCCTCTCTATGATATGGAATTACAGGTGTGTGAGCCCATGCCTGGTCACTAATAATCATAATACCTAGCATTTCTGTAATGCTATAGAGTTTGCAAAGTTCAAACAAGAAATATTGCTTTTCTATGTCTCCTGTCTTAAGGATAGTGCCTCAGTCACAATAATACATGCATATTAAATATTGGTTGGTTGGATTATTGCTATGAACACCAAGGATCTATACACACCAGGGCTGGGTCTTGCCCTCACTGCAGCCATAATATGCTACTGACCTGAAGATATTCAAAAGATCATCAATGTTTAGACAGAGGCATAACATAAAAGATCCCTTGGGACTATCCCTGTCTAACTGAGGCCAGGAAAGGAAGTTCCAGATCAGTCCCTGGAAGGGCAGGGAAAGAGGGAATATGAACAGGGATATTCCACAGGAGCTAAGAAGATACAAAGGAAGACAATCCCATTTGAGCTTTTAAATGTTCAACCCATGGGGCAGAAGAAGGCTGAGAATACAGAGGAGTTTCAGTAAGAAAGAAGGAGTTATAGAATGAAAGCAGGGCTTATTTCAATTAGTGGTAAATTTGAATTGTTAAAAAAATGCAGAAATATTTCTTTGAAGTTTTCAAATACAGAGTAACAGGAGTTAAGTCAGAAAAAATGCAGTGCTCATCATTAGGTCTGATGTTTTGAGGAGTTGAGAAATGTTCAGTCAGTTTCATCTGACATTAGTCACCTTCTGTCTCCAATCATTGGAAGGGCTGGTATGGGGGGAATTCCATTTGTTTTACTCTTCCCCAGAGGGTACAAGTAGAGTACTACAAATATTACAGGGCAGTAAAATTAGGTTTGATGGAGGGCAGGGAAGAAAGCAAAACCAAAAACTTGCAAATTTAGTTAGCCCAATGAGAATGATTTGACTGGGCAGGGAATGGATCACTTGTGTTTTAGTTTAGATCTATTTCCCCCGCTTAACAGCAGTCAAGGCTCCAGATAGATTTTCTCATTTTTGGAGGATCTCTACTTTTTTCTTCCCTGATTTTTTTCTGGAATAACACTCTCTTTGCTTATAATCTCTACTTTGAATCTTGCTTGCCTGAAGCTTCAGTTTCCTAGCTGATTGTAACCACTCTCCCATTTCTGTGATTTCAGATGTGAAAACCAGTTAAAGTCATATGAAGAGGTCCTTACTCCTCATTATATCAAAACCTGAGCTGACCTTATTCATGGCTTATAAATCAACTCAGGATTCCCAATACAGGAAAGGTGAAGTCCTGGGAAAAACTTCTTCCAATACTCTTGTGGACTCCCTCCTTCTGCTATGACCAGAATAGTATCAGATCTAAAGTTCCCTGGTTAAACCTTGATCCTTCTGTTTATAAAACAAGTTTCAGGCGGGGGTAAAGGGTTCCAAGTTCCCTTTCTTGTGTTGCCTCTGTCACCTTTGATACTTTCTTGAATATCTCCAGTTTAGTTGTGTATGAAGATGGTGACAAGGCACTGTCCTAGTAGCATTGGAATCTGGTTATCCTACTTGTGAGAGGAAAGAGCTTGACCCAATTTATGAACCGGAGCTGAGGACATGACTCAATGCTAGGAAACCCCTCTAATAATGAAGAAATTCAATGGTGGGTATTCAATGATGGGTTAAGAAATTATGAAGATAAAATAGCAGAGAATAATTTCACAATGATCATAAGTAGAGCCTGAGAACATAACAGACAGACCACAAAGCTTCCAGAATGGAAGGAATATTGGGAAGGCTGTTAGGAGATTTAGGGGATGAAATGAGAGAACTTGGGAAAAGAACAAATAACTTAGTACAGAAGACAAGAAAACTTACCTAAATGCATTACCCTGAAAGATTAAATGGAGGCAAGGCAACCTACCAATTTAATGAAACAAGGGAAAAATAGAACTAAGTCAAAATAACAGGTGTGTAGTTTGCCTACTAGCAAAAAAGAAAATTCACCAGGAAAACAAGAGATCATTTAAGATTTCTAGTATAGTCTGAAATTCCCGATCAAACAAAAATGTTTGCACATTTTCAACAAATATAAGAGATACAAGAACCATATGACAAAGTAAAAGTAAAAAGAATGTACATGGCACGTCCTAAAGAATCTTCCAAAGGAAGACACTCCAAAATGGCATAGATAAAATCCAGAGCTTCCGGGTCAAAGGAAAAAAATGTCAGCAAAGAGGAAGAAAGTGAGCAAGTAACTAGAACCACAGTCAGCCTCATGCAAGAGTATGCACTAATTACCAAAAAGAAAGCTTAGAATCAAATATGTCAAGAAGAGAAAAATAATAATTCATCCTCCAAACTAAATATGCTTTGATGAGGGCAAATAATAGCCCTTTAACAAATATTTTACTTCTCATATCCATGTTCATAATGTAGATTCATTAGAATACTTGAAATTTGATCCAGGAGAGAAGACAACTTTAGAAAGGGAAACCAATTTGAGCCATTCGAAGGAAGTCAATAATGATGAAGTACTTCCATTTGAAGATAGTGACAAGATACATTTTCCCCTGTCTTCAAGGACTAAAGAAGGAGATACAAAAGAAGAATCCAAGCTCTTGACGTCCCTATTGTTGGACTTTTTCACTGGCTGTCCCTCATGCTTGGAATTGTCCCCTCTTCATTTCTACCTCCTGGTTTCCCTGGCTTCCTTCAAATCCCACCTTCTGCACGGAGCCTTTGCTACTGCTTTCCCTCAATTATTTCGGGCTGATCTTGCGTGTAGACGTTTTGTATACAGCTATTTGCTTGAGACTGGATCCTTGAGAACTGGGACTACTTTTTGCCTTTTTTTGCATCTCTAGTACATACATACTAACACACAGCAGGTTCTTAATAATTGCTTCTTGACTTAACTTGTTTTATTTGCTTTAAAAAGGAAAGGAAAAGGAGAAATATATAAAAGGCAAATTGAGTGCATTCACTTAGAGCTGCATTCTCCTTCCTGCTCTTCCATCCTCCTCCTTTACGATCTCTTCCTCCAACCCTGCTGCAGGTGAAGAGGTAATCCTTCATTTTTCCTCGGTAAACCATCGGTATGTATCCTGGATCGCATTCCTGTCGATCTTCTCCAGCAGGTTCCCCTCTTCCCCCCACTATCATCTCCAGTCTGTCTCTTGAATTTCCAATTTCTCTCTATCTGTGAACATCACCCCCACTCCCCACAAAGATGTTAATTTTTCTGTATTCCTTAAAAAAAAGAAATGTACACATTCCCCACTGAGGTCATAAGCTCCTATCCCATAGATTCTCTAGCTCCTTCCTAGAAAAACTATTTTAAAAAAATGAATATGGCACATGCCTCCCTTCCTTTTCCCTCATTCACTTCTACACTCTCTGCAAAATGACTTCTGACATTTTGAAATCTTTCTCTAAATCTTCAAATGATCTTATAATTATGAGATCTCAAGACCTTTTCTAATCCTTCTCTTTCCTAATCTCGCTTCGCCTTGAACACTGTTGATAATCCTCCCCTTTCAGGCCATCACTCTCTCCTAATGCTCCCCTTACCTAGAGAATAGCTCTTCCTCAGTCTCCTTGGCTGGATCTTCCTCTAAGTCATGCCCATTAATCCTACTACTCTTTCGATTTGTCTCCCTGCCTTAGGTTTCCTTACATTCCAATCTATCTTATATTTAGCTGCCAAAATCATTTCCTTAAAGCTCATATGTGATCATGTCATTGTCTACTCAATAAAACCCTTATCAATTTTTTGTTGACTAGCCATTTTCATTCATATTCTTTGTAGGTTCTTTTGGGGTTTTCTTATCAGAGGTACTAGAGTGGTTTGCCATTTCCTTCTCCAGCTCATTTTACAGATAAGAAAACAGGAAAAAGGGGCTAAGTGATTTGCCCAGGGTTGCATAAAGTGTCTGAGGCCAGATTTGGACTCAGGAAAACACATTCCTTCTGCTGTACTACCTCATACTTTTATTGGTATTTCAGACCAATTATAACCTTGCCCCTTCCTACCTTTGCCATTTTCTTGCATTTTGATTCCCTCTAGGTACTCCAGGACCCAGTTACACTGTCCTGTGTGCTGTTTCTCTTGCCCCAAATTCCATAACCTGACTTAACACCTTTACACCAACTGTCACTCCTTCTTGGCATACTCCACCTCGGTTTCCATCTTTCTTCCACACTCAACTCCAACCTTCAGCAAGAGGTCTCTCTTAGCCCTCCTGCCCTCCCGTTGATAACTTTTGAAACAGTTTTCTCAGTGGACTGTCTGGCAGTTGTTTCTGCATAGGCACTTGCATAAGACCTTCCTCAATAGATTGTGAATTGGACAGGATAGAATGTGAGCTTTGACCCTCTTCCTGGAAGTCAAAGAATAGATCAACAAAAGTGACAAAAGAAGTGGGTAAATAAAATGATTCTTTTATCAAAATGCTAATAAAATAGATAAATTATCAGCTAGTTTAATTTTAAAAGAAAAAGAAAGAAAAATCAAATTACCAATGGTAATAATAATGAAAATAATGAGAATTCTTAAATTGAAGTGATAAGTGAATGGAATAAAAGCCATTTTGCCCAATTATATGTGAAGGAGTATATAGTGGCAGCTAGTTGACACAGTGGATAGAGCCCTGGCTCTGAAGTCAAGTAGTCTCATCTCCCTAGTTCAAATCTGGTCTCAGACACCTGCTACCCATGTGATCCTGGCCAAGTCACTTAACTCTCTCTGCCTCAATTTCCTTATCTGTGAAATGAACCACAGAAGGAAATGGCAAACTACTCCACTATCTTTGTCAATAAAAACCCCAAATGGGATCATGAACAGCTGGACATGACTAAAGTGAATGAACTACAGCAACAAAAATAATGAGCAGTGCTTGGCTAGCAATACCTTCGCTCAGATCTTGCCTATGACACATTTTTTTTTCTCACCCTGAACAAGTCATTTAACTACTTAGGTTAAAATGCTGATTTTAATTGGCAGAAATCCATTTTTCCAACCAAGGTGCTTTCTTTACCTATAAAAGCAGAGGTCCAGTCCCTATATGCCAACAAAATGGATCATTTAAATGAAATGGCTTAATAAATATAGAATCATAAAATATTTCAGTGAACAAAATAAGAAATAGAGAATGTTCTCCTTCCATATTTTTTTTCCACCTAATCTTTAAAAGAAGGAATTGGTGGAGAAGGAACAGGGCTAGAGAGAATTACAAGTGAATAATATCAAATATTCTAAAAAGAATTCATTCCAATATTATATGTGTATATATTACATATATTTTTAAATAGAGATCAATAATTTTACTAAACTCCTGTGAGATAAATATAAACTTGACACCAAAGATAGTGCATGATAAAGACAAAAAGAAGAACACTGCATATGAGCATCTCCAATGAATATTAATGTGAAAATATTGAATAAAATGCTAATAAGGATATTTGTCAAGTCTTTAGCACAGTAACTGGCACATAGTAACTAGTGCTGTAAAAACACTTATTTCTTTCCCTTCTTATGATCAAATTGAATTTATAATCATAATACTGGAGTCAACAGAACCTACTAATAACATGTGGAGGGAAAAGAACCAATCCAAAGACCTAATAGTTAAGAGTATAGACTTATCTATTAACAAAAAACAAAAAAAATCGAAACAAAACCCTCACCTGAAAAAGAATATTAAGAGGAATAATTTAAGAATCCCTGGGTGGCCTGAAATCCATGAACAAACTAAAATATTAGCACATTTTCAACAAAATGTAAGCACTATAACAGACATGTAGCAAAGTTAAAATAGAATATACAGGTCTCTTCTTAAAGAATATCCCAACTGAACACACTCCAAAAGGTCCTAAGCTTCCAGGTTAGAGGGAAAAACCTTGCCAGCAACTAAGAAAAAGGAAGCAGGTAGCTGCAGTCGTAGCTACAGTCACACTCAGTCTTCTGCAAAATAAAATAGTAATTACTGAAAAGAAAGCTTAGAACTCGGTATTTCCAAAAAATTGTAATAAAATATCATGTATCCTCCAAAAGTAAATATAATTCCACTTTGGGGCAGTTCTAAATCTGGTCTCCTTTTGGGTCATCTAGACCCTCAGACCTCTGTGCCTTATCAAATAGAGACAAATATCTTCATTCATCTCTTTGTCTTGATGATTTCAAATCTTAACAGCTGTTCAAATGTGAATGTAGATAGTATAGGAAGTTGACAAGGAGAAAGAACTCATTTCACTCTACTTCCAGTTCTATTATCAACACTCCAAAAAATAGCTATTTTTATCTGGATCCTCCACCCTGAGATTCCCTCAGCCTTTCCCACGACTCAGACAAAGGATTGTTCTTCCAACAAATACTCCTGTCATCCTACACAGGATCCCGGGAGCAGGAGCAGATATGCCTTGAAGAGAAGGAACCTCACCTGGAATGACAGACTGGGGATTCTGCTTTGCCCTCTGGCTCTGGAAGAAGCTTCAGAAACCTCTAGTTGGAAGTGAGGCCCGATTAAATACTATCAGGAGGATGCAGAAGCCCTGTGGCTTCCTGTCTAGATGTCACTGGCCAATCAGAGCCCAGGCACTTGGAAATATTCCCCAAAGGCGATTGCTTCAGCATTTCCCTGTTACTACACTAATGTCCTTCTTCCTCTTTTGTCTCATGATCTTCCCTTCCCCTCCACAGGTGAATGTTCCCAGTTTCATGGACCACTTTGCATCACTCTTTGCTTCCCTCCCCACCCCCATCACTGAGAGCCAACATTCCTCTCTGGGCACCCACATTCCCCGTAAGTCCCTGTTCTTTGTGTCTGAGAACCAAGAATAGCAGCTTCTGCCGCTGGGGATCTTCTGCTTCTTAGATTCCTGCAGCACATAGTTTGCCACCAATTACCAGAAAGTTCCTGTGTGTTTATTCCCCAAAGTCCCTCCCCACCCAGTCACCCCATAAATGGAACTCTCCAAACAACTTTTTGATTATGGATGTGTGTATGAAGAGACAGAGACACAGAAAGACAAAGAAACAGAGACAGAGACAATAAGACACAGAGAAGGGTATAGATAGAGAAAAAAAGGAAGAGATGTAGAAAAACACATATCAAGAGACAGACAGACAAATGGACAAGTAAACATGCAGGCAGGCAGACCAAGATATTGACACAGAGAGAGAGAGAGAGAGAGAGAGAGAGAGAGAGAGAGACAGACAGACAGACAGACAGACAGACAGACAGAGACAGAGAGACAGAGACAGAGAGAGAGACAGAGAGACAAAGAGAGATAGAGATAGAAATATAGAGATATAGAGGTGGACATAGACAGTGACAGAGACAAAAAGTAGAGACATAAACAAATATTAAGCAACAGAGGGAGAGAGAGAAAGACATAGAGAGACAGAAATAGAAATAGAGAGATAGACAGACAGACAGAGACAAAGACAGAGACAGGAACAATAGAGATATAGGTAGATAATGAGAGAGGCAGACATAAACAACTAGACAGACAGGCAGACAGGCAGGAAGAGAAAATGACAGAGAGAAACAGACAGGGACAAAGACAAAGAGTGAGACAAAAAGAAGAGACAAAGACAAACGAAAATAGATACAGAGACAGAGACAAAAAAGGCAGAGACAAAGAGACAAATATTAACAGAGAGAAGAAAGAAAGGGAGAGGGAGAAGGGGGGAGAGATAAAAGAGAGAGAAGATGGAGAGAAGAAAGAGGGGGGAAGAGAGAGGGAAAGAGAGAGGTCTCCTTGATAGAAAGGAAGCTTCTTAAGGGAATACACTTTTTCATATTTTAGCCCAATATTGGATGCATGGAAGGCACTCGATAAATGTTATATATTGATTAATATATGTGTGGGACATTCCTTCTATTGGTTAGTTTCCTTAGGAGGTTGAGTACCACTCAGATTTTAATTCCTCACAATCATATGTAAGCATATACACAATCATATGTAAGCATATATGTGATATTATTTCTTAATATCACATCCTCCACAATATGACTAGTGAAAACCACAGTGGAAAAAAGTCACTGTTTTCCTTATCTTTAAAATATCAACTCATGTTGCTATAAAAGAAGCCACATTCTGACATGGAGGCAAGTGTGCTGAACTTGAAGTTAGTTGAGATCTGCTTTCAAATGTGAGCTGTGAGCTGATCCAACCCTTCTGGAGAACAATTTGGAACTATGCCCAAAGGGCTATAAAGCTGTACATACCCCTTGATTCAGCAATGCCACTGCCAGGTCTGTATCCCCAAGACATTCATAAGAAAAGAAAAGGACCTATTTGTACCAAAAAAACCCAAAAACCTTGTAACAGTTCTTTTTGTGATGGTTAAGAACTGGAAATCAAATGAATGCCCATCAATTGGGGAAGGTCTAAACAAGCTGTGTTATATCATTATGATGGAATATTATTGTGCTATAAGAAATTACAAGCAGGATGGTTTCAGAAAAACCTGGAAAGACTTATGTGAACTGATTCACAGTGAAGTGAGCAGAATGAGGAGAAAGTTGTATATAGTAACCACAATATTGTTGAATGAAGAAGTGTGAATGATTTCGCTATTCTGAGTAATACAAGGATCCAAGACAATCCCAAAGGACTCATGATGAAACCAACCATCCACCTCCAGGGAAACAACTGGTATTGCTTAAATACAGACTGAAACAGGCTATTTTTACTCTTTCATTTTTTTTCTTTCACTTGAGCCTTCTTGTATAAAATGACTAAAGGAAATATTTTACATAATTGCACATGCATAACCTATATCTGGTTGCTTATCATTTCATGGAAGAGGAAGGGGAGGGAGGGAAGGAAGAAGAGATAGAGTTTAGAACTCAACAATTTAAATAAAAATGTTAAAAAAAAAATTCTGTCCCTGATGTTTACTTGCTGTGTAATCTTGGAAAAGTCACATAAGTTCTGCGAGTCTCTGTTCCCACTTCAGGGCTCTGATTAGCCAATGATATCTCCCCAGGAGTTTTCTACATGCTTCCCATAGCTCTTTCTCAGGCCCCAGAGCTACCAGAAGCTGAAGAAAATGGTCCCAGGAAAGAGCAATGTTCCTACATCTCTGCCTCCAAGTGTTGGAATAGTGTCAAACAATCCTCCAAATAAAGAATGGAAAATATCAAAACCAGCTGAAAACTGATTCAAATCCCTAACAATAAACAAAATGGACTTAAAAGCAACTTTGAAGCATCACTACACACTTGTCAGGTTATAGCCATTGTTAAAAATAGAAGACCACATGACACAATTTTACAGTCACTCTGGCAAGACAGGCATGCTGCTTGATTGCCAAAAGAGCTATGAATTGGTCTTGGCATTCAGAAAAAAGATGTCTATGATGGAAGAGAAGTTACTAGCTTCTAAATGCCCTGTGACCTAGCAAGCCCAAGGAAAGCAATGTCATCAAAAAACAATGAAAACATAAAAATGGTCTTAACAACACTCTTTGTTATTGCAAAACCTAGAAAATAATGCAATGATGGGAGAATGGTTGGGGAGCACTTGTAATCTATACAAAGATTGGAGTGTTGGTAGAATGTTCAAATCACAACAAAAATGGAGAATTCACAGGGAGAATAGGAGAACTTGGGAAGTCATCCAGAGGGAAGGCAGGAGATCAGAAAACAATAGACATCATGGTGATAATAGTGTAAATGAAGACGATAGCTAAAGGGAGCAATGCTCCCATTAAGTGCACTAGACAATGTTGGGATCAGTTCTAAAGCATTAGCTTCTACCCTGCCTTTCCATTAAGAAAATGGATAATTCTGTGTTATGTATGTCATTATTTAACTGGAGGGGGCTATAAATAGTCACCACTGAATTGCCTCCTTGGAATCTGGCTATAATTGCTTTTGAGTCCCATACAACAATTGCAAACATCCACTTAAATCTGAAGTAAAAGTAAACAAACACAAAACAGGTCCTGGAAGGTTAGAACTCTGCAAGGGAAGATCCAATTCCCAGAGCAAAGATCCCTCTCCTTTTCTGGGCATACACTCCCTCTTACCTCTCCATTCCATTCCCCTACATGATTTTCTCTATAGAGTGTGGAGGAATTACTAAAGATTAAGACCCTACAGTAGAAATACAGAAGTAAGACTTTCTAGGCAGAGGAAACAAAAGTAGTCACAGGTCATAGAAGGTCAAACACAATTAGAAAAAAGAGACCAGATCAGCTAGGAAGGGAAAGTCTCTGAAGAGAGATATTGATCATCTATCAATCAGAATTTGGACAGACTCAAACCTGATACCTAAGAGACTTGGGTAAGAGACATCTGAGAGTAAAATAATAAGACTATCTTCCCCCTTCCTACCTCATGCCCCACAAAACAGATTGAGGAATAGATTTAGAATAAAAGGAGGTTAATTCCCACTCTCTGCTCATAGAGTTCTTTTCCCAATCCCAAGGGGAGAATTGGAGAAGTGAGGAGAAAGTAATTCTTTACTGGTCTCAGTCTAAACAAGTCAGCATGATTCTAGACCTGAATGTGTGGTTGACATTCTGTAGGGAGATGAGGAATTTATGGAAATAGGGAACTCTAGTGACCCTCACACAGTCTGCTGGACTGTGGACAAGTCTGGAACAAATCTCTCTCCATCATGAATCTGAACACTTTTCCTTGTCTTCTACACTCCACACAGTCTTTGTACTGGCCTGAAGGTGTACTGAGTTGAAAGGAAAAGTGGATAAAGGTTTTTTTAAAAAGCCATTTTTCAGGGAAGAGAAATGTCACTAACTTTTTGGTGGCTGAGGAATGACAGGGCTCATTATCTGCCCCTCCCCATGCCAATACAACAAAAGAGAGGTGAGAGATTTGAGACTCAATATATAGAAGCCACAGTTTCCTCATTAGACTGTTCCCATAGATCAATAGTTCTCCAAGTATGGTCTGAGGATGCCTTGGATGAAGAGCCATGATGTCAAAACCATTCTAATACTAAGACCTTTTTATTTCCAATAGAGCAAATATTGATAGATTTAATTGTCATAAGCAAAATCTTTTGGGGAAGGATCTTCAATCATTTTTAAGACCTTAAAGGGTTTCTGAGTCCCAAAAGTTTGAGAACTGCTTCCATAAGTCACGTTTCCACCCTCTCTCCATTCTGTCTTCTCACAATCGAGGGCATGTTTCACAATCAAGGGCAGCAGAGATCTTTTTGCCCCTGTCCCCCACCCCCTTCTTTTTGTTGCATTTTCATTTCCTTCTATTCAAAGGGGCTTCCCCGGGGACAACAGAGCCCCACAGAGGCCAAATTTAACCACCATGCACAAGTTTTTCACTCAGTGATTCTGGAAACTAGGTGATGACACTGGATAGAGAAACAGGAGTTGTGTCACTACCCAGCAGAGGAAATATAACTGCTATGCCATCATTCTAGGCCTTACTGTGGCTATCCATCAGTCTTGGGTGGGGGAGGGTCACATGAAAGGTCTGCTCTGTGGCTTCTGCATTTAGAGGAACCTCAGGTTGATTTTATCTAGCTCCCTGACAGCTTTTCTAGGCCATAGCCCTTGACAGGGGGATGATTACTGTTGGCTGTCTAACACTAAATGTGATTCTGTTCATATACAGGCCAGGCCAGATGACTCCTTGAGGTCTCTCCCAGGTATCAGATTAGGCGATTCTGGGACTTTGACAATTCTTTTGGACATTTCCTCTTCTACTTCTCATATCAAGGCCACATGATTTCTCTGACCCACATTTCCTGCATTTAAAGTCTCTTCCCTATTTGTGCTATGGATTGCCATGGTCGCTCTGTTCCTTGTTAAATGAAATCTACCTTCTGCATTGAAGGGACTGGGCCTCTGCTCCTTTATTAAGACCATGACTCTGAGGCTCATGGCTCCTATGAGCACTGAGTACTCTTTGTCTATTCCTTTATCATCTGCTATTATGGGTGACTGGGCTGATCCTACAAAACTAAGGAAAAGGAAAGGAAGCTTATTTAGCCAATTTCTTGTGCCTATTTAGCAGTTAGAGAGAGCTCTTGGTTTTTATAGACCATACTCTGAAAACAAAGGTGCATCTCATGGCTCAAGTGAAAGGGACCATACTGATGAGGCAGGGATCTACCAGTCTTACTTAGGAAGTATGGACTCCAACCTCCAAGTTTCCCTAGAAATGTGTTGACTCTCAAAAGAGTTATAAAAGAAGGGAATGGGAAGAGGAATGAGGATTAGAACTGGAAACCCTTCTTGGTGGTAAAAAAAAACAAAAAAAGCCTTCAGATTACCATCTTTGTAATTCTTCCTCATTTTGAAAAGGGTGACTTCCTCAACCAGAACGTAGGTGGCAGGCAAGCTTTCACCATCACGGGACTTAGGAGGCCAAGAGAGAAATTTTAAAAGCACCAATAAAAAACCCACCAACCTGATGAGTCACTGGAATAATCCTTAACTGTAGTTGAGGGTCCAGTGTAGCCAATTCAGAGTTTCTCCTCTATGGAAGGCTACATTGTGTGTAGGAAGCACAGAATACTTCCTTTTGAAAGGTCAGCAAAATAAGATAGAGGCTCCAGATGAGAACTATTCTTTTCCCCTTTTTAGATTGCTGAGATATAGAGTGAATCATGCCTGGTCTCATAAAAATGAATTATCTTTGTATGTGGTTCCCTTATGGAGTTCATCAAGGGAGGGAGTAATATCCCTAAGAGTTGGATTTGATGGACTAGATTTATGCTGCACCTTCGCAGCCCTCAATGCCCTATGACCAGGCTTCTATGAATGAGTAGTTGCACCTGAACAACATGAGGCTTTGACTATGAGCCTCCCCTACAACAACACTGGACAGGGTAACAAACAGTGAAATGTGATCAAGACATCAGGACATCTCTAGTAGTTGACATGGTAAAAATGGCTGTCCACTAATATAGGCATCCTGAGGGTGGCTAGAAGAGGCCCACCATCTGCTGACCTAATTATTAGGTAGTGGGCACCAACATAAGATCGTTGGGAGCATCTCTTCAAATACAAGCACCTCTTTAAAAATCTCTTTAAATATCTCTTTAAAGTCTGGCCCTGGAGGTTGCTAGTAAATTTGTACCACAACATGGGGGACCTGGGCATAAAGGGTCATTCAGTTTTGCCCTAGTCTAAGGTATCTTCCAAAGTCTCTGGACCACTTGGATACTGAGGCAGTCATAATATTATCCCAATAGGAGACTCCAAATGCATCCACTGGGATATTACAGTTTCGAAGTGGAGCTTGCAGAGGTGGATCACTAAGAGAAGGGGCATCATAAGTTCTTAAAATGTATAACCTGTTCAGAAATTTAAAACAATATTTAAGTTGGCTATTTTAAAAGGGATCAAATGGAGATCCTTGGAGGTGGCTGAGCTATCTCATGTGGGTAGCATATAAGAAGGCCTCGGTCTTGGCAGTGGCAAAAGCTGCTTTTTCTCTAGTGATAGATATACCAGGTCCCCTTAAAACAAGTCTGTGGCATCTGGAATTTCACAGTGGACTACAAGAAGCTGAAGAAAGATGTTGGATCTTCACTGTAGCCTTTTCTGACCTCCTCACTGTGATGGACAAGGTGATCCAGGGTCCAAGAAGGGAGCAAGCATTGATTAAGTACAATTAAGTACCTTTTATGTAGCAGTCACTGTGTTAAGCACTTTACCAACATCATCCCATTAGATCCTCACAACAGCCTTAGTAAGTATTTGCTACAATTATCATCTTCATTGAATATCTGAGGAAACTGGAGCAACCAGAGTTTAAATGACTTGCCCAGGGTCACACATATAATTAGTGCCTGTGGCTAGATTTGAACTTGGATCTTCCAAACTGCAGGCCCAGTGCTCTATGTACTGTACACTTCTCTGCCTCTTGGGCAGTGGTATGCTTTTATACACCTCACCAATAATGTCATTCTTTATCCCTATGATGGACTTATCAGGAACAACTCACTGTCATCTGGAAAGGGATTCAGGATGCCTTCATTCTTCCCCTGAACTACCTAATCTCTCTACAATACTGCAGTTCTCTAGTGGGCAAAGTACTGAGAAGCCCTATTTTCTGTGGGGACTGATACCTAATGTGTTGAGCTCGTAGAGGCAAAGGACCTAACTTTGATAGTACCACACATGATGAACATGTGGTCAGAAGGGCAATTCTTGGTTTTTTTTTCCTCTAATTTTTTTCCTCAATTGCTATAAAATAAAAACAATTTTTAACATTTATTTTTTAAAATTCTGAGTTCCAAATTCTCTCCTTTCTTCCTCTCACCATTGAAAAGGCAAGCAATTTAATATAAGTTATATAGGTGCCATCATGCAAAACATATTTTCATATTAGTCATGGTGGGAAAGAAAACACACTCAAAAAAATACAAATAAAGAAAAATGTTTTAATTCTGCTTCGATCTGCATTCAAACTCTATTATTTCTTTTTCTGGATATGAATATCATTTTTCATCATGAATCCTTCAGAACTGTCTTAAATCATTGCATTGCTGATAAGAACTAAGTCATTCACAGCAGACCACCACACAATATTGCTGTTATTGCATACAGTAGTCTCCTTGTTCTGCTTATTTTGCTTTGCATCATTTCTTATGTCTTTCCAGATTTTTCTGAAACCTGCTTGTTTTTCATTTCTTATAGCCCAATAATATTCCATTTTATTCCTGTACCACAACTTGTTCAGTCATGATGGTTATCCTCTCAGTTTCCAATCTTTGCCATGACAAAAAAGCTGTTATAGATATTTTTGTACAAATAGGTCCTTTCTCTTTATGTTTTTGATCTCTTTGAGATACAGACCTAGTAGTGAAATTGCTGAGTTTTGACTCAGTATGCACAGTTTTATAGCCCTTGAGACATGGTTCCAAATTGTTCCCCAGAATGGTTGGATCAGTTCACTACTCTATCAACAATGCATCAGTGTCAAATTTTCTCACATCCTCTCCAGCATTTTGCCAAGCTGATAGGTACGGGGTGGCACAGAAGGTCAATGCTAAGAAAATACATCCTTCAGCCTGTTTAATTGCAGAAAATGAGGCATGTTTTTTAAATAACCCTCAAGGATTCTCCAATTCATTATCCCACATGCAAAATTTTTTTAATTTTTTCTCTCCTTGCATAGTATGGTTTTTACATACATATATATATATATGTGCATATGTATGTCCATGTAAATGATGGACTTCCTTAGCATAGAGTGAACAGGGAGGAAAAGAGGTAGTCTAGAAGTTAAATTTAACAAAAAATAAATATTTTTTTAAAAAGTCATGCAAAGCATATTTCCATTTCAACCACATTGCCAAAAAATAAAGTGACAAAAATATTCTTCAGTCTGCACTTAGACTTCATCAGTTCTCGCTCTCGAAGTGTATATCATTTTTCATCATAAATTCTTTGGAATTATCTTGGATTATTGTTTTGATCAGAGTAGCTAAGTTTTTCCTAGTTTATCATTATTGCAACATTGTTATTACTGTACACATATTTTCCTAGCTCTACTTGTTTCACTTTGTATGAGTTCGTATGTCTTCCCAGGTTTTTCTGAAACCCAACTGTTTGTCATTTCTTATAACACAACAGTATTCCATCACAATCATATACCATAACTTGTTCAGGCATTCCTCAGTTGATGGGCATCTTTTCAATTTCCAACTCTTTGCCATCACACAAAGGGCTGCTATACATATTTTATACATAGAGATCATTCTCTTTTTTCTTTGACCTTCTTTACGGTACTTAACTATTAGTGGCATTGCTGAGTTAAAAGTATGCAATTTTATAGTCTTTTGGGTGTTGTTCTAAATTATTCCCTCGAGTGGTTGGATTATTCCACAACTGCATCAACAATGCATTTGTATCCCAGTTTTTCCAAATCCCTTCCAATATTTCTCACTTTCCTTTTCTGTCATGTCAGTCAATCTGGTAGATGTAAAGTGGTACCTCAGAGCTGTTTTAATTTGCATTTCTCTAGTCAACAATCATCTCAAGCATTTTTTAATATGATTAAAGATAGCTTTTATTTCTTCCTCTGAAAACTGCTTGTTCATAGTCTTTGACTATCATTTGGGGGATGATTTATTTTTTCATACATTGACTCACTTCCCTATATATTTTAGAAATGTGTCATTTATCAGGAAAAAATATGCTCTGATTTTTCTAGTTTCCCAATTTCCTTCTAATCTTTTTATGACTACATTAGTTTTATTTTTGTAAAAACTTTTTTAAATTTAATGTAATTAAAATTAACCATGTTCCATATTTTAGATTTTCTGCATTTGTTTCTGAGGTTTTCATTCTATCATATATGATCAGTTTCTGTAAAGGTTTCAGGAATGGTGAGAAGTATGTATACTCCTTTTTATTTCCATCTTCAATGACAAGAGATCTTACATCTTTTTTTAAATAATTCTATTAAGCTATTTAATTCCTTTCTTTTAACTAGGTTTGTCTAGGTCTCAAAGGGCTTGTATTGAATTTATATAATTATGGCTTTATACTTTATTTTCTACAGTATTCATTTAGTTTTTCCTTTAAGCAAATCTATGTTATGTTATTTGGTGTATATATTTAGTATTCATATGAATTCCTTGACTATAATGCTTATAATCTTCACATACTTCTCTGGTTTGTTTCTTTTAAACCTAGTCCATTTTTTATTTTGCTCTGTTTGAGGTCATGACTGCTAGCCCTGAATTTTTGTTTTTCCTTCAGCTGAAGAATGATACATCTCCTCATTTTAATTCATGTGAATCTCCATTTTTCAAGTGTGTTTCTGACAAACAACATATTGTGATAAGGAGAAGGAGTGGGTGGGTGTGGGTGATGGCAATGAAGAAATGGTTAATTAACTTAATGAGATGGAGAAAGGATACACTTTTCTCACCACCTCATCCTAATCAATAGCTGTGCTTTGCTGGTCCATGTTTCCTCCTTTGTGTAGCTTCCCTTGTCACTATCATAGACTTCAACTTACCATAGATATCCAATTGCTCTTCCATAGCCACCATCTGCTGTACGCCACTGTATCCCCTGTCATTCTTTCTTATATCTGAGACTGCTATCCAATGCTTCTTAAGGTGTCAGGAGTTTTGTAAAATTCAGACCACCTAAAATAGTCTAACCAATGTTGTTGACTTGGACTTGTCCCTCAGTGACAGGAGCAAAGGAACGTAAAGAGACATTCTGTGTACTCCTGATGTGTGGTGGGAAGTAGCATTTTTCCATGGCATAGTTCGAACTCTATAGATTTCAATCTACCTGATTGAGCACAGACAATCTCTTTTCTAGCCTTTGCCTCTAAGGTGAAGAGTTCCTTCTTCTAAGAATTCTTCTTAAGGAGGAGGGCTTGAGAAGCATGTCCATTCTACTTTAGGCCATGTGACCTCAAGAAAAAGGCTTGGGATTGTGGTGCTGTGTTATTTTTTTCTAGTTCTAGGTGCAGGGAGTGCAACCTTGGATCCAGGAGCTTGAGCCACAGACATCTCAGAGCAAAGAATTCCATGCCACATGTTACAGTCAGCCCAGCAGAGAAACTCTAAAGGCAATGGGGGAACCACTAGCTCAGTTGGGTTTTGGACTTGAACTTGGTGGGACTAAAACCCTTCCCTCTTCCAAATATGGCTGAGGAAAATGCTCTCCTACCAATCACCCAGATTCAAACCTGAGTGCTATCTTTCACTCCTTCTTCTCACTCCCTCTATCTAATCTGCCGCTAAGTCCTGGCCATTTCAGCTCTGTAATATCTTGGGCATAAACCCCCTCTTCTTCTATGACCCTGACCCCACTCCAGTGCAGGCTCTCATCGCTTTGTGCCTGGGCCCTTGTTCTAGCCCACCACATATTCTCCCTACATTAAGCCTGCCCACTTCATGCATTTTGCACTCAGCTGGCAAATTCATCTTTCTAAAGCAAAAGTCTGGTCGTGTTAGACACACACATGCAAGCAACACACACACATACATGTGCACACAAATATTTGGGTATGTATACATACATATGCATACACATGCACACACACGTATACACACACACACACACACACACACACACACACACACACACACCCTGGGAGCTCCCTATCACCTCCAGGATGAGTTCTAAAATCCTTAGCTTGACTTTTTTCAATGGCTCAATGAAATCGACATCCTTACTATTCCTTGCACAAGGTGCTCCAGATCTTGATTCCAGAGGCTGTCCTCTGTGCCTGCTACTTCCTTCCTTTCCACTTTACCTGGCTCCCCTGGTTTCCTTCAAGTTACAGCTAAAATCCTGCCCTCTCTAAGAAGACTTTCTTGCCCCCTGCCTTAGCTAGTGCCTCCTCGCTGTTAATTGTCTCACTTATCCTCTCTGTATCTTGTTTTTATGGATTTGCCTGCATATTGCCCTCCCCATTAGATTACGATCTCCTTGAGAGCTGAAATCCTTTCCCTTCATTTGTATCACAGTGACTGGTCCATATTAGGTGTTTGTTGACTAGCCAACTACTGCTACGTAGGGACTGAATTAAGTTGTGAGCCTAGTCCCACTTTCTTCTTGAGACTCTGAGGTAGAGTAGGGGAATACTATGCCCCAGAAGTTTTGGAAGAAATGTTTTTATGTTTGTTCTTGCTTTGAAGTATATGTTCCTTTATAAAAAAGCAAAGCTTCTGCTAAGCCGTTCAAGGGAAGTAGGATGTTGGTAATTGACTCCAAAAGATGGGAATACAATTGGTAGGAGCTTGAGCCAGTGGCTGAAGAACAGGGATTCTTCTAACCCTAGGTAGGAGTGGTGAGGCAAAGATAACAAACAGTCTGTCACAGAGTGAGACCAGAGGCAAACCCATGGTACATCCAGCCTGCTCCTGCTGCTGCCCCCTGCTGGAACTGTAGGCTGGCTGTTGCTTTGGATTCTTCCTCTGGGCAACATGATGGCTCCTTTTGATAGCTATCACATAAACCAGCATGCTTCAGGGCCAAATCAACACATTTTTCAATAGGAAATGTATGTCAAACTTCATGGATTCCCCTGCCTTTTACACTAAAGTCCTTGCCTAATTTCTCCCACCCCATTCCTAGTCCACAAGCCTTTCCTTCTGGATCAGAGTGAACAAAATTCCTTGAGTATCTTTCCTCCAGAGTGCAGCCAGTGCACCCTTTCCCTTGCCTCCCCTTTCCCCAATATGCTCCCATCTCCTGCTAAATATATTTGAATATACTGAGTCTCCTACCGTGTATACCAACCAATCCATGCAGTTGCCAAGAGTGTGGGTTCTGCAAAAATCAAAATGCTGAAATGAAACACACCCGAAAAGACATTTTCATACATACAGGAGATAATAAATGGGATTCTGTATAAAATCATGTGTCTATTTCGAACTGCATGTTTCTCCTCCTCTTTCTTATTCCTCTTCTCTTTCTTCCTCCTCTTCTTTTTCTTGCTCTCTCTGTGTGTCTGTCTGTCTCTTTCGCTCTCCCTATTGATAGGCATTGGGCACAGTGCCTTGGGGAGCTCTGGACCTCATGATATCTGTGGAGGTAAAGGGTTCCCAGAGCTCAAGGCATGATGAATACTGTGGGAGATGTAAGGAAGTCAGTGGGATGTCAGGAAAAAAGATGGGCACTGGATAGCTACCCTCTACTGGAAGCGCTGCTACTTTTGCCTGAAGTATACCTGACTTGGAGAGTACTTTGAGAGTGGGGTCTAAAAACCAGAATGTTGTTCTGCGGTGCCCAGATGGGGTTATGACAAGCAGAGCAAAGGGAGCACTAGCAGAACCAAGAGGAGATGTTGAGATAAGTCTGATTAAAGAGATACTTTCTAACTGAACCTGGACTCTGACTGGCCAGCAAAAACCACACAGGAAATTCTTGGGAACTCTCCACCCCCTCAGTCACACTTGCTCAGGTCCCAATTTTGCCCAGAGTCTCCTGCAGTAACCTCCAGTGAGCCACCTTCTCTGCAAGTTGATCCATTCCTTTCAAGGAAGAGATCAAAGGAAGGTAAGTATTTCCTTCCCCAGAGGCAGGGTAGCACAGTGGCTAAATTGATGGGCTTAGAGTCAGAAAAATTTGACTTCATCTTCCCTAGTCACCAAATATCTCTGTATTATTAAGCAAGTCACATCACCTCCCTAATCCTCAGTTTTTTCATCTATAAAATATTAGTAGTAAAAGCACCATCTTCTCAGAATTGTACAGATCAATGAGATTGAGTGTGCGAGGTACTCAGGAAGGGTGAAGGCACCATACAAGGGTTGGCTCTCCATATTTTCTGAAAGCCAATTTCTCCTTCCACCCTCTCAGAACCTTTTATTTTAATCTTTGGCTTGAATATTGAGTCACACTAGGGTTGGTTCTCCAGGGAGTTCAGATAATCCACAGATAATCATATCAAGTTATTCTTCATCTCCTGGGCCCTCCCTCAGGTCCCCATTCTCCACATGGACCTGCAAATTTAGTTCTCAGCCCTGAAAAGGGCCCTTGAAGAGGGCAAGTGTGGCAGTTGGTACAGGAATATGTCAGGTAGGTAGGTCGCAAGGTTTGAGATCCCCCTTGGCTGCTGTCCTGATTCTTTGGTGCTTTTCATTTGCTAATTTCTCAATTCTCTTATCTCAGTCAAACTCCTTGATCAAAACTTAAGATCATATGTTCCTATCCTGGTATCCCAAGAGGAAGATAGGAATTAGATCCCAAGTTCCTGAACAAGGACAAGACTACTGAATTTCAGGAGGTCTTGAGGCAGCTGGTAGCACCTTCAGTGAGTGTGTGTGAAACCAAGGACTCAGAAAAGCCAGGCACTCCAGAGATTCAGTGAAGTCGCAGGGAACCCAGATTGAGGTGAGTAGCCCTGGTCCTTCTTTGGAGCCTCTAGGAAGTGAGAAATGGCTCTAAACTCCCTTGTGACCTTAAGAAAGAGCCGGAGGACCCCAGAGGAAGAGCTGCCAGGATTCCCATTGGGGCAGATTTAGGGATTCTTCTATAATCTTGGGGTCATGTTCTTATATTTCCAAATGCCATTTGGAGATTATTTTGAGAGGTTGAGATGACAGCAGAGTCAAGCTGGGGACTTGATACTGAGTCAAAGGTCTGATTGAAGGACCATTTGGGGAGATGCTCAAGGACAAGATGATGGCAGCATGAAGATCTCAGACTCTCTCTCAGGTGACTCTTTCAGTGCCTCACTCCCTTTGCAGACTGTCAGGCTATCAGTCCTACTGACTCTTGCTTGGTACAAGGCTTGTATAGGGTATGTTGGCATTCCTGGTTAGAGTACTAGCTATGGAATGGGGCTGGGAGGAGGACTTCAATATGATGCAGTAAAACTGGTGGCAAGGCAGGAAGACTAGGAATGACCAAAATCAGGGATCAAGGTTCACACAGGATCAAGGCCAAATCCTACCTGTATTATCCTGGGTCATTGCCCAGCCTAAGGGTAGCTTGGTTCCCATTTGGCATTTAAGGAAACTGGCCTCAATTTCTTCAAATGCAAAATAGAAGTTGAGTCATAAGTGACCTCCAAGCTACCTAGCAGCATAATGGTTAATGAGCAGAGTCCAGGATTAATGTCAGCAGCTCTGGGTTCAGATCTCAGCTCTGCTACTTACTGTCTATTTGTCCTTGAAAGGATGATTTAACTTCTTTGGATCTTAGTTTCCTTTTTTATCAAAATGAGCACATTAGACAATGACTTAAGGTCTCTTCCACTATTCATTTTATGATCCTCAAATCCTCTGAGCCCTAAATTACCTGATTGTGTAGCCCAGTGTGTAGATGAAAGTCAAAGAACATCACTCTAAGGACAAGTAGTAAATGACACAAGTCTTACATTGCCTTGGAAAGGAAAGATCTGAAGCAGAATTTAAACAGAATCAGTGATCAGTGAGAATGGGGCAGCCCCTGGTCCAGGGTCCCCGGGGTGGGGGGAGCAAAAACAGCAGCCTGGAGTCGGAGGAGGAATTCTAAAGAACAATGCAGTGCCTGAGGAGCCCACTTACCACATGCAATTATGTAAAGCAGACTGGGGAAGCAAAGATGGGGAAGCAAGGGTAAGCACAAAAGCACAACAGCAGAGTCTCAGAGTTCAGAACCGGCACTTGGTGACAGGAATACCAAGAACTTTGATTGTGTTCTGTGTTCTAGCTGTGTTCTAGGCTAAGGGAAGGATGGAGAACACCATTTGAGGAGAAATAAATGAAGGTGACAGAGCATCAAGAGAAGGCAGAGGTGCTCCTTCTTTTTCTTGGTTTGGAAACCAAGGAGAAGGGTAAGGGTAGAACAGCGGTGTGAATCAGGATTCTACTTTTAGAACTGGAAAGAAACTTAGAGGCTGGTGAGCCCAACTCTCTAATTTTGCAGATGAAGAAGCTGAGGCCAGAGCTTTAGTGATTCATTCAGGGTCACAGAGCAGGCAGAATTTGAACTCAGGTTTTCCTGGCTCTAAGTTCCAATCACTGGACTTGAAGCTGTGGCAACAAAGACAAAAGCAAACCACTCCTTGCCATCCAAGGAGCTCACACAGTGATAGGAGGAAGAAAATGCACAAGGGGAGGAAGGAGGAAGGGAGAGAGAGACACAGAGAGAGAGAGAGAGAGAGAGAATAATAACCAGTATTTATGTAGTGCTTTCATTTGACTCTCACAATAACCCCATGACAAAAGTATTATTATTTTCCCCATTTTATAAATGAGGAAACTGAAGCTGCAGAAGTTGAAGGCCTTGCTCAGGATCATGCAGCTAGCAAGTGCCCAAGGTACAGTTTGAGTTCAAGTCTTCCTGATGCCAAACCCATTGCTCTGTCTAAAAGCTGAGTCAATGAGAGATTGACTGTCCAGCCTGTAACCATCGCATCTAACTGGTGTGAAAGTCAGAGTTCCACCCAGCTCTCACCTCCCTCTAAGAACAGCACTATTTACTGTCCTCTGGTCCCTCTCCCATCCCCTTGGTTTCAGCTCTAGTGCTTAAGAAATGGACTTTCTCCCTCTCCAGAATCTCTCACTCCCCTCCACCCTCTCCAGCTCACTCTGCTGACCCTCCAAACCTGGAGGGAGGAAGAGCCCTTTTCTCTCTCTTGTCTCTCAAGCAGATCCACAATAGAGCCTCCTCTTCTCTTTTGTTTTCAAATATAAATATTGGGCTTAAGAACAAAAGAGTTTATGATATTGCTATGAATTATACCTGTAACGGAGCAGAGGAAGGCCCAAACAGACACCATGACTTTGGGTCACAGGAGAACTGGTAGTGGGTCCCAGAACGGAGAGTCAATGTCAAGGTCAGCCTGTGTCCCCAAGCCCATCTGCCACAGCAATCCTTACAGAAACCACCTCAGTTAAGGCTCCAGGCCCCGTGGAGGGAAGCAAACCTGTCTACCCTCTGCCCTGCTTTTATAGCAACTGTCCAGGCTAAGTTCCATCTAGGATCTCTCCCGACTGGGGAAGACCTGGGGAAAGTGGATGAGATTCCCAGAATTCCCTAGGTTTTACTCCAAACTGTAGCCTCTCCACATGTGGCTTGGAACAAATGCATTTTTAAAGGAACTCTTCTTTGTTCTCCTAAGTTTGGGCTAAAGCTTGAAGGAGCTTGAGAAGATAATAGTTACATAGGGTCCAAATCCTGAGCTCATTGATTAAGAACTGGAGGACAGAATCAGTCCATTTGTCTCATTGAGTTGCCTCAGTTATGTCTGACTCTTCCTGACTCCTTTAGGGTTTTCTCAGCAGATATATGGGAGGAGTTTACCATTTTCTTCTCCAGTTCATTTTACAGATGAGGAAACTGAGGCAAACAGAGTGAAGTGATTTACCTAGGGTCACTTAGCCAGTAAGTATCTGAGGCTAGATTCGAACTCACAAAGATGAGTTTTCCTCACTCCAGGGCTAGCACTCCATCCCCTGCACCACTTAGTTGTCTATGAGATCCTTCCTTCCTTTTCATTCTACCAATAAGAAAACTAGCCCCATAGAGCTTGAGAATCTTATTGCACATGTAGTAAGTGTCAGAATGGAGATTTAAACTCCACCCCTCTGACTTCAAATGTAGTTCCCAATCTACTAGTCTATTCCTCATGGTCCTCGAGAGAAAATATAACATGAAAAGCCTGACATCCCTCACATTACTTTGTCTGTATGGAACTTTCCTTACTGAATCTTGGAAATGGGAGGAAAACTCAGCTCTCCATAGTATCCTAAACTGGAAAGTCTTGTTGTAGCTAAATCTTGATTCCAAGCAGGGGCAGAAAAAGCTGATAAAGTTTCCACCAGGACAGTCTGTTGTCCTATCCCAGGGATGTGTCAGTCAGTCAACATCATTTGCCAGAAAACTTACCAGGTACCATGCTAAGTGCTAGGCATACCCCAAAAGACCCAAAAACTGTCTCTCATTTTTTCTGTAATGTCTGGGGTCTGAAACTAGAAGGGAGAGTGACATATTCCATGATCTCCCAGCATTTCCATGTTCTTGGGTTCACAGGAGTGTCCAAGGAAGACCCAAGCAGAGGTTTCCAGACAATGGACGTAATCACCTGGGACCTGTCTTCCTCACAAATGCCTTTGGAACTTGACTATGACAAGAGGGTAGTGCCAACATCTTGGGCAGAGAAACCATCTCCTCAGACAGCCATGCTCCTTCTCCCCTCCCTCACTGTGCTCATCGCCTCTTGGGGGGTGATAGGGAATAGCATTATCCTCTGGCTGTTAGGCTTCCAAATTAAGAGAGGTCCCTTCACCGTCTACATCCTCAACATGACCACTGCCGACTTCTGCTTTCTTTTCTTCCATATTGTGAATATTGTGGGGAAATTGCTTTTTTCTCTTGATTCAAACACAGTATTTTTGATACTCACTGAATTTTGTGCCTCTGTGAGTGAGAACTTCCTGGTAGCCATGAGCATGGAGGTATGTCTCTTAGCCCTCTGCCCGGTTTGGTACCACTGTGACCGCCCCAAGCATGCCTCCACCATTGTTTCCTCTTTCATTTGGGTGCTGACTGCCCTGTTGTCTGGTACTGGCTACTTCCTTTGTAAATATTCCTCCTCTTCCAATGGCTGTAAAGAGTTTGTTCAAAGTAGTCATGTGTGGCTGCTCCTGCTGTTTCTGCTACATGTGGTCAGCCTGACCCTGCTGTTCTGCAGCCAGTGCAGCAGGTGTCACTGCCCCAGATCCTCCAGCCTCTGGGTCCTGGTGGTCCTCATCATATTCCAGATCCTGCTGAACAGTCTGCCCTTTGTCATCGACCAATTCAGTGATGAATTTAAAGATATGTCTCTTCAAAATGAAGATGGCTTTAACTTAAGCCATAGTGAGTCTGACATTCCGATTTTTGAAACTGAAGATGACATTGATGTCCTCCTGTCCTGTCTGGAAAACAGCACTAACCCTTTCACTTACTTCTTCATGAGCTGCTGCAAAAAAAAGAGAGAAAGGGAATCCTTTAGGATGCTTCTCCAGAGGACCCTGCTGGAGGAGGAAGGACTGGAGTATGGAACTGAAATAGTCTCTGGATTTCCTAGGGTTGTCACCTTGACTCTGAGAACACAGGACAGGACTTATGAGGAACCCAGGAGAGGTGGTGCTGCTCCATGACCCTTCCTGAGGATCCTTCTCTGTATCCCACCCAGGACTATGCAGAGGTCTAACCTGCCCAGAGGACACAGAATTGCCCTCATACAAGTTCCTCACATCTCTTTTCTGGAGGTTGGAATGTCCCTGTCTTGGAGACTCCAGGGATCCCTTAAGAAATGAAATCAAGGACTCCATTTGTGATGAGCTCTGAGGCAATGCCTAATCACAAAACACCCCTAAACTGAGTATCCAGTCTGGGAGAGGAGAAGGATGGACATGAGCCCTCTCAAGGCTTCCTGCATTCTCCTAGGTAGCCTTTCTTCTCTAACTTAGACCCACCTAGATGATGTTCTCTAGGATCTAATTTCCAGACCTTCTGAAGGCTCCAATTTCAGACTCCTTCTTTTGTCCTGCTGTCATCCTCCCAGTACCCAGAGGATCCTGCTCTTCCATGTTTCCCTTCATTCCCAGCCCTGCTCTTTTGCTTTCTCTCTCCCTCCCCCATTATTTCCTTGCCCCCAACATGAACTTAGCCTTTGCTGGCAGGTTCACAGCAGGCACCAATTCCTCCCCCAGGATTCTTTTCCTATTAGTCCCAGAAACAGGGCAGAGGGGACCTTCATCATCATGGGCTTCATGGACATGATGAGTGCTGTGCTAAGCCCCTACTGTCACTGGTCTAGAAAGTAGGAGATGCTAGGATGCCTTTGGCCAAGTCTAGTGTGGAAAGCCTGGGCCAATTCCCCAGGGACTGTTATGTCAAGGGTTGGGGGGGGGATGTTTGGGAATGGTGAATTTCTCCTCACTTACACAGTTATTATTGATGTTCTGAGGTTAATAGGGAGTATTGATACCTCTGCTTTTGTCTCTTAATTAACCTCTGAAGTTGCCCTGTTCATCAATGGTGTAAAGAGCTCTGTCTCTGGAATCAGAGCAGACGAGTTAAAATCTGACCTCTGAGACTTAGTATCTGTATGACCAAGGAAAATCACTAAATTGAACTTCCAGTATCCCTTCCACATTGTAGGGGTTGCGGGTGCAGCCCTGTCATGACCTGGAAAACCCACATAACATTATTTTGGTCCTCCCTTCATACCAGAGAAGATGTCTGAGTTATTATGGTATGAAAAAATAAAATATGCTGATATTACATACACATAAGTGTGTATATACATATATATTTTATGAGTTTCTAAACTTTTTTCTGTGTCATCTACTAGCCTTCATATCCTGGCTATGGCTTCTACAAAACTCCCCCTAAACTCCCATTTAATTTCTTCTCCTGATACTTGAGAAATGGAAACCATGGTGGGCAAAGTAGCGATGTGAAACGGATATGCCATGAATGAAGGCATTGGCCTCATTCAGAATTCAGAAGTGCTCATCAGCTCTAGATTCAGGATCATCTGTCCTCACTCCCTTTTCTGTATTTTCTGATCCAACCATTCACTCCATTTTCCATTTCCCTTCATTGGTTGGCCCCCAAGCCTTCCATCTTCATTTGCTCTTCTTAGAATTTCTAGTTTACCTTCAAAGCTACATTCAAGCATAACCATATCTACACCAACTCTCTTCAACCCTCCAGTTATGAGCAATTCTTCATACATAGTAAGTGCTTTATCAATGATTTTTCATTTATTCATTCAGACATATGTAAACATCTTGTGTGTATAAAACGGGGCTCCTGCAGTATTCTGAAGGATTTTGGCCTCTCAGGAAAGGTAAATATCACCTTCTCCTCTTCTCTGCAAATATTTACCCACACCTAATCTTTACTAGAAAAGTCCCTGACTTGATTTAGAATCAAAGCCATGGAATTTCAGAGTTGGAAGGGATTTCAGAAGCCCCCTCCTTTACCCCATACAAGAAAAGGGATTCCCTTCCCCACCTCCCACATACATTACAAGTTTCTATTTGATGCCCTTCACTTACAGAGATCTCAACAACTCCACAAAATCTCTGTTTGGGGCTAGGTTTCACCATTTCCTACACTAGAACTCAGCTTATCCCCCTTCCCCCTCAGTATACTCCAATGGGCTCCCTTTGCTTCAGGGATCAAGCATAAAATGCTCTGTTTAGCATCCAAGCCCTTTGTAATGTGATCTTTTCCTACCTCTCCAGTCTTCTTGCATCTTATTCTCATCTCCAGACTATTTGATCCAGACATACTGTCTTTCTTGCTGTCTCTCAAATGAGACACTCCCAACTCTGCATTTTCACATGCTCCCCCCTAAAACGCAAACCTGAAACACTCTCCTTTTCATCTCTGCCTCCTCTCTTCATTGGCTTCCTTCATGACTCAATCAAAGTTCAGTATTCTGCAAGAAGCCCTTCCCAATCCTAGCACGTTCCCCTTGAGAATATTTCCAATGTATCCTTTCTATGTCTTGCTTGTACATGACTGTTTGTGTGTTCTCATCCCTCTTCCCATTAGACAGGGTGTTAATTTGGGTCAAGACAATGTGTTTGCCATTCTTTGAATCCCCAGTGTTAGCCGAGTGCCGGGCCCACAATGAGGACTTCAAGTGGGGCAGAGTACAGCTGGACTATCACTTCACTTCCTTACTCCTTGGAAATTTATAGAACATAGATATTGATCTAGTAAGGACATCACAAGCCACCTCTCCAACCCTTCTTTTTACAAAAAAAGAAGCTGAGGTTCACTAATGCTCAGTGACTTGCTTAAGGTCATACAGGTAACAAGGTTAGGATTGGAAATGATCTCTTCACTCCAACCAGACCAAACTCTGGATATCCTAACACCATCCAAGGCTTCAGTCACTTTTGTATTTGCCATATTCCACATTTCCACTGAACTTACTGAACAATGTTCATCTGCTGTTGCCTCACAATTCTATCCTCAGGGCTTAATACTGAGTCTGCCACATACCAAAATGCTTGGGTTCTTTTTTAAATTACTTTTCACTAAAACTCCTAGATTTTCTTGGGAATAATTTCTTCCTAGTCATGTCTCTCCCTAATTGCTATTGTGAAGTTGATTTTTAGTCAGGCATATGACTTTACATTTATCCATACTGAATTTCTTTTTCAAAAACTTAGATCAGTGTTCTAGTCTTTGAAATTAATTTGTCATCCAGTGCATTATCTGTGTATCCCAGCCTTGTTATTTCAAAGTTGATGAATGTTTGAATCCCAAGATCCCAGAAGTGCTCTGCTGGGCACTCCTGCCATTTGCACACTGAGTGACCGGATCCGGCTATGCAAGCAGGTTTCAACCTATCTGATTTTATTGTCAAGTCCACCATTCTCTATCTTCAAGAACAGTAGAAACAAAGTGTCAAAAAATATGGAAGAATGCATATTGAAACTTTTGCTAAATTCCAGGTAAACTGTTTCCATAATAGTTTTCTCATTTTTTAGTTGAATAACACTAACTAAAAGGCAGCAAGGCACTTAGGTCAGTCCCTAAGTAAAAGGGCTCCCTTGAGAGATTCTACCCCATCCTGGAGGTTTTTACTTAGAGGTCAGGTGCCTCCTTGTTCTGGAGATCCTTCAGGAAGGAGCTTCTTGTTCAAATGTGGGCTATGACTTCCATGAACTAATGCCGAGTGAAGTGAGCAGGACCAGGAGAACACTGTACACAGTAACAGTCACAGAGTTTGAGGACTGGGTTTGATAGACTTGGCTTTTCTCAGCAAAGCAAAGATCTGTGTGTGTGTGTGTGTATGTGTCTGCGTGTGAGGTGTGTGTGTGTGTGTGTGTGTGTGTGTGTGCATTCATCCTTCGTTGCCAAAGAAGACCATGCCATCAGAGAAATAATGACGTGACTTGGACTTGACTTTGTTTTTTTCTTTTTTGAGTGAGGGAGGGCTGTGCAGGTCACCAGCCTTACTTCTCCTCCACAGTCATTCTGAATCCAGGTGCCAGATATTCATCAGGATGGCTGGAGATGACCCAGGATGAGGCAACTGAGGTTAAGTGACTTGCCCGAGGTCACACAGTTAATGAGGGTCAAGTGTCTGAGGTGAGATTTGAACTCAGGTCCTCCTGACTCCTGCACTGGTGCTTCATCCACTGCACCACCTAGCTGCCCCAAAGCAGAGATCTAAGACAATTCCAAAAGACTCAGAATGGAAAACGCCATCCTCATCCAGTGAAAGAACTTCGGAGTCTGAATGAAGATGGAAACAGATTATTTTCTCTCTTTTTTTTTCTTTCTCATGATATTTCTCTTTTGTTCTTATTTGTCTTTCACAACATGACTAATGTTTGCAAAATCTATTAGTGTGCTTGTATCTTTCCATGGCATGATTTTTAACTGTTTTGATTTTTTTATCTTGCCATTTTTCTTAATATCAGGTGAATGAATCCTGAGAGTAATTTTACAGGTTCATACAGAAAACATTTTCATAAAATATTATTTCAAAAATTGTTTTCCACAAACTTTGAACCTTTATCTACTGGGAAATTAGTCTTATTTATTCGCATTCTATCAATTACTTTAATACCTTGGATATTAAACTTTTATCGGTGATCTTCAATGAAAACATTATGGCCTCACTTGAAAGTCTCTTTTCTTAGTCAATCTACATTGATATTGGTAATGTGTATTTAGGGTTACCAAAAAGACATTTTTCCCCTTATTTAATGATCACTTTTGTCCTATGCTTGACTAAGAAATCTGACCCTAGTCATAGATGTGAAAAGCTCTTGGAAATTTAAGAACCTGAAAGCTCAACGTAGACAGTAAGATGCTTTTCTTTGTTTTTAAAAGCACCTCTTGGATTCAGATACCCCTTCCAGCAGTGTAGACTCTGGATCCCCACCTACAACCCTATGAGACTCTTATCTAAGTACTCCTGCCCATGTCCCACAGGGAGCCACACCACTGGAGCCTGTGAACTGTCAAACTTCCTCCGCCAAAAGAATCAAGAGTGAAGGTAAAGTCACATTTGTAATGGCAGAAGTCAAGGTTAAGAGCTGATGTGTCATTTAAAGGGACAGAAAAGGCCCTAAAGTACCAGTCAGACTATAACATCATCACAAGAGATCCTTCTTGATGGTCCCAATTGTTCTTATCAGCTCGCCTTCAAAAAAACTACTTAGTGCTTATTTTAAATAGATAGGATGTTCAGAAGTCCAAGTTTGGTTCTAAGCCATTACCTTGGACGGCATTCCTGGGTTGCTGCATCATACCATCCGTGAGACTGCTAGAGGCTTCACTGCTAGAGGAGGACCTGGTTTGTAGGGTACTAATACAGGTACATTTGTAACCACTCATCCTGAGAAGTCCTCTATCCCAGACCCCTCTGACACCTCCTTGATAAATGAATGGGACCAGTGAAGCAGCTATCATGGCAGTTCCCATAAGGGAGAAAGCTTTGGTGTGTGTGTGTGCATCCTTCATTGCCGTAGAAGACCATGCCATCAGAAAGTTTGAGAAAGCTTCCTGTAGAAGAGAGGATTTTAGTTGGTACTCAAAGAAAGCCAGGGAAACCTGTAGGCAGAGATGAGGAAGGAGAGTGATCTAGGCATGGGGACAACTAGAGAAAATGTCCAGAGCTGAGGGATGGAGGGAAGGCCTTGTCCGTGCAACAGCCAGGAGGCAGTGTCACCGAATGGAAAAGCATGTGTTAGGAAAAAGGTAGAAGGAGACTGGAAAAGGAAGACGGCTCCTTCTGAAGGCTTTGAACACTCACCAGAGCTTTGAGTATTTGATGCTCCAGCCTCTGCATGTCCCCTGTTACACTTTTACTATCAACATGCCTTTGCTTGTACTGGGTCACAAGCCTAAAAAGCCTCCCCTCTGCTCAAAGATGAGTGACATTGGAGCCAAAGTCAAAGGTCGATGTCACCTGCCTCAGACTTCTCTGATTCTCTAGCTAGCAGTGACTTTTCCCTTTCAAACTTCATGGAATTCTGTGTTTCTGCTTTTTTTTAAATTTAAATTTATTTATTTAAGTTTCCAACATTCATTTGCACAAAATTTTGGGTTCCAAATTTTATTCCCATTTCTCCCCTCCCCCACCCCAAAACACCGAGCATTCTAATTACCTCTACCACCGATCTGCCCTCCTTTCTAACATCCCTCCCTTCCCTTATCCCCATCTTCTCTTTTGTCCTGTAGGGCAAGATAACTTTCTGTACCCCATTACCTGTATTTCTCTTTTCCTAGTTGTATGCAAGAACAATACTCAACAGTTGTTCCTAAAACTTTGAGTTCCAATTTCTCTTCCTCCCTTCCTCCCCACCATCCCCTTTGGGAAGGCAAGCAATTCAATATAGGCCATATCTGTGTAGTTTTACAAATTACTTCCATAGTAGTCAGGTTGTGTAAGACTAACTGTATTTCCCTCCATCCTATCCTACCTCCCATTTCTTCTACTCTCTCTTTTGACCCTGTCCCTCCCCAAGAGAGTTGACTTCTAATTGCTTCCTCCTCCCATTGCCCTCCTTTCCATCATCCTCCCCACCCTGCTTATCCGCTTCTCCCCCACTTTCCTGTATTGTAAGACAGGCTTTCATACCAAAATGAGTGTGCATTTTATTCCTTCCTTTAGTCGAATGTGATGAGAGTAAGCTTCATGTTTTTTCTCTCATCTCCCTGCTTTTTCCCTCCACTGAAAAGTCTTATAGTTGCCTCTTTTATGAGAGATGATTTGCCCCATTCCATTTATCCCTTTCTTCTCTCAATATATTTCTCTGTCACCCCTTAATTTCATTTTTAAGATATGATCCCATCCTATTCAATTCACCCTGTGCTCTTTGTTTCTATGTGTGTGTGTGTGTGTGTGTGTGTGTGTGTGTGTGTGATCCAACTAACTACCCAGATACTGAAAAAAGTTTAAAGAGTTACAAATATTGTCTTTCCATGTAGGAATATAAACAGTTCAACTTTAGTAAGTCCCTTATGATTTCTCTTTGCTGTTTACCTTTTCATGCTTCTCTTGATTCTCTTGAAAGTCAAATTTTCTTTTCAGCTCTGGTATTTTCATCAAGAATGCTTGAAAGTCCTCTGTTTCATTGAAAGACCAGTTTTTTCCCTGAAGTATTATACTCAGTTTTGCTAGGTAGGTGATTCTTGGTTTTGGTCCTACTTCCTTTGATTTCTGGAATATCCTATTCCACGCCCTTTGATCCCTTAAGGTAGAAGCTGCTAGATCTTGTGTTATCCTGATTGCATTTCCACAATACTGGAATTGTTTCTTTCTAGCTGCTTGCAATATTTTCTCCTTCACCAGGGAACTCTGGAATTTGGCCACAATGTCCCTAGGAGTTTCTCTTTTTGGTTCTCTTTCAGGTGGTGATTGGTGGATCCTTTCAATATTTACTGTGCCCTCTGGTTCTAGAATCTCAGGGCAGTTATCCTTGATAATTTCATGAAAGATGATGTCTAGGCTCTTTGTTTGATCATGGCTTTCAGGTAGTCCCATAATTTTTAAATTGTCTCTCCTGGATCTATTTTCCAGATCAGTTGTTTTTCCAATGAGATATTTCATGTTATCTTCCATTTTTTCATTCTTTTGGTTTTGTTTTGTGATTTCTAGGTTTCTCATAAAATCATTAGCCTCCACCTGTTCCATTCTAATTTTGAGAGAACTATTTTCTTCTGTGAGCTTTTGAACCTCCTTTTCCATTTGGCTAATTCTGCTTTTTAAAGCATTCTTTTCCTCCTTGGATTTTTGAACCTCTTTTGCCAATTGAGTTAGCCTATTTTTAAAGGTTTTATTTTCTTCAGCATTTTTTGGGTCTCTTTTAGCAAGGTGTTGACCCACTTTTCATGTTTTTCTTGCATCTCTCTCATTTCTCTTCCCAATTTTTCCTCCACTTCTCTTGTTTGATTTTCAAAACCCTTTTGAGCTCTTCCATGACTTGAGACCATTGAATATTTATTTTGGATGTTTGGGATACAGAAGCCTTGATTTTATATCTTTCCCTGATGGTAAGCATTGTTCTTCCTCATCAGAAAGGGTGAGAGAAGATATCTGTTCACCAAGAAAGTAACCCTCTATGGTCTTATTTTTTTCCCTTTTTTGGGTATTTTCCCAACCAGTTACTTGACTTTTGGGTCCTTTGTCTAGAGTAGGATATACTCTGGGAATGTGTAAGATCTCAGTTCCTCTAAGGTGGCACAATCAAGCATGTACACCAGTCTGGGATCAAGGAGAGATTTTTGTGCCCAGAATCCTAGCAGAGTTTCCTCTCCACAACCACCTGGCCTCCAGTTCTGCCAAGCCAGTACTGGGGGGCTGGGATTCAGTCAAGCCATGGGGGGAGGGCTGCCATTCAATATGAGACAAAGACCAGCTCCCTCAATGACTTTACACAGGGTCAAGGAAATAATTAGCTCCTCAGTGCCCCCAGGGGTTTTTACTATCCAACAATGGATGTGAGCTGCTGTGAGGGCTGCAGTGAGAACCGCTGCTGCCTGCCAGATGTGGCCTCTGTGCTGGCCACTGCCTGAGACTGGAGCTATGGGAAGGCCCTTCTCCCTTCCCGGCCAGCTGAAAAAAAACCGTGTCACTCACCTTTGGTGCCTGTGGGTTGAGGGATCTGCAAATCTGCTGCTGCTGGGACTGGGGATTCTGTGACTGGAGATTCCACCCCCAAGGGCTGTTGTGTGGCCAAGGCTGGGCTGTGCTCCTCTCTGAGTCCAGTGCAACAGATGTTTCCCCTGGGCCTTTCAGGTCACCCTGGGCTGGAAATCTCCTCCACTCTGTTGTTCTCCACTTCTGCTGCCTCAAAATTTGTTGAGAGTCCCTCTCTACAGGTATTTTATGGGCTATGTGGGGAGAGTCTCCATATGTGTGCCTTTCTACTACACTATCTTGGCTCTGCCCCCTATTTCTACTTTTCTGTGTCCCTCCCTTGAACGCCTGTGTATTCCAAATATTGGTATATTCCTCTGATCTCCCTACCACAGAACCACAGTAGGATAGGAATGGGGTACTGAGCCTAGGAAGGATCTGTCCCAGAAGCCTAGATTATAATGGGAGGGAACAGGGAAACTAGTCAGGCATCACTGTTGTCTAGTAAATGGAGTGGGAGACAGGGTTTGGGGGAGGGGGAACTTGAGGAGAGAGTCTTGGAGGAAAAGAGGGGATTGGGCCACAGATGACTTGGGAAAACTTATTTGTCGTTAAGGACCCATGGGGAACTGGACCTAGAACCCCTGTAGCTTTCAGTTACAGAACAAGGATCTAGAGAACAAGAAGTTGGAGGACAGTCAGAAACACATTTCCTTGTGACTGGGGACAAAAATCACCAAGGATCATAAAATCTAACCAGACCCTGAAACTTATAATATGTAAATCCAGGCAAATAAGTCATCATGATAACTTATCAAGGCTAAAACTATCCAATAAATCACAAACTCAAGAATTTCTCCTTGAAGAAAAAATTTATTCAACAAGCAGGAATAGAATATATATTAAGTTATTACTTTGGGAGGATGTTAGCTTCAGCAGAAATATCAGTCAGTTCAACAGTTTTTTGCTTAGGGAATAACAAGTGGTCCAACAATATAGATCTCCAGTCTCCCCATCCTGACTCTGGTTCACAATCCCCCTCCCACAGATCTGCAGGGGCCTTCAATGATCTCTTATTATACCACAAGGGTATCAGAGCAATGGAAAGTATGTGGCGCTGGACACTGGATCAAATGGGAAAGTCAGTGGCCCTGGAATCCAAAACACATCAGGCAGCCCTATTCCTAAACCCAACCCACAGTCATCCCATGGGCTTTGTCCACACCTCTCTCTTGGTCCTACAGTCCTGGCAAGCATGACCTAGAAGAATTAATTAGGGAAGAAAGATCCATTAAAGCAGGGGCTCAAAATTGGGGCTCTGTGAATTTGTTGTTTAGTTCTAATGAATACTTTAATAATTGTATTTTAACAAAGTTTATTTCCTTAGCAATCCTGTCTATTCTAAAGCATTCTTCTAAGAAAGGTCCCAAAGCTTTCATGAGATTGACTGTGACTCTATCACCAAAAAAAATTTGAAAAAACTCTGGCATCAAATCAGTGCTACCCTAGGGGACTCCTAAAGAGGTGGAGACCAAATGTACCAACCGGAAAGGTCATGGAGAAGTCATGACTAGCTCCTTTTAATAATGAAGTAGCCATGGATAGATAACAGGATCATCAATTTAAAGGTGGTAGAGATGCCAGGAGGTCCTCAAATCCAATGCCTTTCCTGGGAAGTAAATGAAGTCAGCTTTCATCATCAAGAGTCGTAAAGGAAAAAATGCACCAGTGTGGTCAATTATATAGTTTATTCACATAAGTAATAGTCAGGCTGGGCTGCTTGCTCCAGTTCTAAGCACACATTGCTCTGTGGGACCGTTAAGAACACACTCCTCCAAATAGATGTTTTTTTACATTCAATTATGAGCTAGCTGCTCACATGGTAGGACACAGAGGAACTGTGGAGGTGGGGTTGCAGTCCTAGTCCTCATAAAGCAGATGCTATGAGATGTAAACAAGTTATTGGGGTGGAGTGAGCCTATGAGGTGGGGAAGGGCTTACTCTAGCATGAACAAAGAGCTCACGTCTTCAGAGTTCTTATTGGAGTGCAAGCCTCTCAGAGAATAGAAGTGAAAGGTCCTGAGCAGAGGAGTCAAAGGCTCCCTCAGGCCCTCCTTAATGTGAGTTGAGGCTAGAGAGGGGAATACAGCCTTCCCTCACTGTTATCTGCTGTCACACAAAATCAGGGGACAGGGTCAGATCACTGCTACAAGGTAAGTGACTGGACCACAGCTCCTCAAGCTTGATTCAGGTAGGGGTCCTTCCTGAAAAGGAAGAGCAGGGGAGAAGGAGCACATGCCCATCCTAGGACAGTGGCTAACTTTTCTTTAGTGTGCCCATTCTTCCATTTGACCTACCTTTGATCTATGATCTCTGAGAGTTATGGGACTGGGCAGATCCATGATGAGGATCCTTGTTAAGCAGATAGAATGAGTCACAGTGCTTGTAACAGGCAAAAATAATCTATCCCTCTTTCTCATCAGGCTCATAGGAAGTCTGTCTGTATCAAAATGTGACATTCCTTGAGTATGGGGAATGATCAGGACTAAGGGTGGGGTGGAATTCCTTGCCAGGGGTGTGCCTTTGAACACATCTTGTCCACCTTGTAGACAGAGTTAACCCAAAGATTGCATGCTTCACCAGGAGAATGGCATGGGCTTTCACTTTCCCCAGTAGGAGGCCCCAGGTGCCAACTCCATCAAATCTAGGGGCCCTCAGCATTATGAACCATCTTACCTCCAAGGAGAAAACATAAAAAACTATCTGTCTTCCAAAGCAAGGATAAGAGGTGCAGGAGAAGAGAAGGAAAAGTGGCTATATCTGAGATAGGACTCAAGGGGCAAGCCCAGGGTCCTAGGCAGAAGTGGGGAACACTTGTGGCCTTCTGCATCCTTGAATGTGGCTTTTTGTCTCAGTTCAAGTTTTATAAGACAAATCCTTTCATTAAGGGGATTTGTTCTATGAAGTTTGGAGTCAAAGGGCTGCACCTGAGGACCTAGAGGGTGACATGTGGCCTTGAGGCTACAGGTTCTCCATCCCTGCTAGAGGAATCCTCCCTCCCCCTTTCTCCACCAATTGTAGCCTCTGAGGATTGCTCAGGCTATCATATCCATAGTTTCTGAGGGGGACATTTCCTTGCTCTCTCCCGTCTCTGCCTCATCTTTCAGGGCCCTCTGGAGGACCACCCTGAGGGGCTCTCTCCTTCTTTTCTGTCTGAAGCTACCCAGGAAGAAGTAAATAAGGGGGTTTGTGCTGCTGTTTACACAGGATAGAAGCTGAAAGACAAAAAGGGAACAACTTGAATTTACAAGCCAATACAAGAGAAACCAGTAGATGCCCAAGGGCAGGCCACAGATCAAGAACATAAGGATTGTTAACAGGATGAGAAGATAAAGTCTGGAGCATCCCTTCCGCTGGCTGTGGCACTGGAATTTAAGGATTAGTGTCAAGCTGGATAGGCATAGCAGGCAAACTAGGAAGAGGAGCAATGTCACAAAAAAGAAATCCCATGCCAGACATGACATTACACTGCTGGGGTACCAAACAAGTAAACCACAGGCATAACCTTCCAGGAGATTCCCCAGAAGGTAGAGTGTCCAGAGGAGGAAGCATACAGTGACAGAGGTGTGTTTGGAGCGGCGGCATCGGTACCAGATGGGGAAGAGCACGGACAGACAGCGCTCAATGCTTATTGCAGTCAGGAGGCTCAGGCCCAAGGTATAAAAGAAAAACATGAGACTGGTAATAAATGATGGCATTTCATCCCAAAAGTCATCATAAATAAGCTTGATGGAGCGCACAATCTGGCAGCACAGGTAAAAGAAGTCAGCCCCGGCCAGGTTAAGGATGTAGACTGAGAAAGTGTTCCTTTTGATGCAGAGACCCAGGAGCCAGAGGACCAGTGCATTTGCCACCAGTCCACAAAAGCTGATGGCTAACATGATGGAGTTAAATGCAACACAAAACAGAGTATCTTCACAGTCACCCAAACTAGTGAAGAGAGACTCATTAGTATTTCTTGCAGTCCAGTTTTTATCATCTGAGCTTTGGGGCATTTGGGTAGAAATCAGCATCATGGTAGTTGGATCCATTCTGGAAAGAACCTCTCCTGGACACTGCTGACTGACACACCTGTGGATAAAATAGCATAGGAATGCTGGAGGGGGAATTGAGACTATCCCCATTTTATTCCCCACCTCATGCCACAATGAACCCAATGAAATATGACAGAGAATATTTAGAGGTGTGATCCAAGGGATGGGGAAGAAATACCCATCCAGTGGGAAGACTTTGTCAATCTACTCCCTTCATTGCTCTACCCTCAGATCAAGGTTCATGTCCTGATCAAAGAAGGAGTGGATGGGGAGACCCTTAAGCATTGGTGACTGAATCAACCTCTCAGGGGGCTTCTAAAGAGAGAGACCCATGAGCAGAATCCAGAATGTCCCCCCAGAGGAGGGGCCTCTTCCACAAAGGAGGGTGTGCTTGTGAATCCCTGCATGTTGTCATGGATACGATAGCCTACTCAATTTTTACCATAACTGTTTCAGTGTCACTTAACAAGTCATGTGACACAACACTGAACCTTAGTTCAGAGATGGGGAAAGGTGGACCAAGAGTGGGAAAGAGATGCCCAAAGGAATCATTTCAAATCCAGTGCATCCCTTCCACAGGAGAGCGAGTGAATAAGAAGCAAAGAAAAGAACGGAAAAAAACCTTCTGTCAGAATGAAGTGTTCTGTCCGCATAGAATTAGTTGGACTAGATTTTTCATTTTCATTAAGTTTCTCTGGTGCTATGTAGATATAAATGGGAAGGATGAGGCAAGTGGGAAAGATAGAGATTTAGAATATCAGGAAAGAATTTCCCAATAGGCATATTCAGTTGTACAGGAAAACTGACTGGATCATCTCAGGTCAGGCCCACCCTTCTTTCAGAGAAAAATCCGCAGACCTTACTTTCTCCGGAGCCAGGGTGAGAAAGGATCAAGCTCATGTAAAAGAGTGTTGCCCTCATGCTATCCCTATTCCCAGTGGTCCTGCTGACCCTCTCAGCGACCACAAGTTGTTTCTCCCAATCCCCATGATTCCTTTAGAACTGACCCATGACTCCCATAATAAAAATGCCTGATGATGAAAAAGAGGTCCTCCCAACCTTCCATAAGCCTCCCCATACTCCCTCATAATATTCATTTTGCAGAAGGAAGCTCTTCCTTGGACTGACTGACCTGAAGAAAGTGCCACCTTCTCACTGGAACTGCCTGCAGAGACTTCTGGTCAGGTCTGTTGTACGAACAAGTGTTATCAAGAGATTGGAGACTTCCCTGTGATTTCCTGTCCAGGCAGGACTGACCAATGAGAAGTCAGAGTCCGTTGGAAAGAGTCCCTTCTGGGGAAATATCTCAGCATCTTCCCCCTAATTCTTCTGTAATATCTTGTGACCAGTTCAGTACCACCCAATTCAGTCACCAGAGGCAAATATTCTCAGACCTCTGGACCACTGTCCCATACCATTTTCACCCTTGGTTTTTGCTTTCCTCTCCTCCCAGGAAATCTAACCTGTAATAATCCTTGTCTAAAAAAGACAAAGGATCAGTTAAATAGAACCTCGTCCCTTGAGCTCACAAGGGAAATTCTAAGATCCTCCTGCATGATTTTGTCTGTTCCCCCTTTCTCAGTTCCTCATAACTCCCCAGCCCTTCATTCTCTGGCAACCTTAGGAACTTCCCTCCATCCCTCACAGGAGTTCTCAGATACAGAATCCCTTAAGTACCCTTCCAGTACCCAAAGTGTGAGAGCTTGGGGCAAGGGGAGAATCTGCATTAAGAATCACACTAATTAAACAGTTTACCTCAGTCCCAAAGGCAGCGGTGGGTGGATATTTTCTTGGAACTGTCCATTCTT
This sequence comes from Bettongia penicillata ogilbyi, assembly GCA_023548195.1. Classification (NCBI taxonomy): domain Eukaryota; kingdom Metazoa; phylum Chordata; class Mammalia; order Diprotodontia; family Potoroidae; genus Bettongia; species Bettongia penicillata. The sequence continues at coordinate 3,573,067 of JAJHZJ010000360.1, forward strand.
TTTTCCTAAAGGGAGTAACTCAGAAAAAAAAATGCAAACGAGTGAGATTAGAACCTAGTGGTGCACACCTGAAGCTTCAAAACACAATGGATGAGACATGCCAATCGCTGATTTCAAGAGAGAATCAGGGGTGACTGAGCACAGACTGGACAGTCCATCAGCTACAAAATGATCACTCACTCGTGCCTTTCTTTCCCATGTCTCAATTGCATTTTATGGAAACACACGTGGTAATTTGATCAATTTGTTTTGTCTTTATTCAGAAACAATCTTAAGAGAATCATTGTATGCTTAGAGTTGGCATAATCCATGTTCATATATTTATAGGCTAATGATAGGAGGAAGAGAGTGGAGAGAAGGCAATGCATGCTTTGATCCAAATATCCTGGATTAGATGACAGAATGTGGACTTTTGTCAGGAGAAGGTTGCAGGGAACTCGGAAAGGTGCCCAGAGACTGGGTTAGCATTTTGTCAGAGACTCATTCTCAGTTCCAACTGCTCTGCCCCTGTTTTCATTAAGAACAAGATATGAAATGAATCTACCATTTTGGGGAATATTAATAATTTTCAATCAATAAAATAGCATTTATCCAGCACCTCTTATGTGCCAGGCACTGCACCAACTACTGGAGATGCAAAGAAAGTTTAAAAAAAAAAAGTCACTAAGTTCACAGTCTAATAAGGGAGACAACATGCAAGGATGTATTTAAAAAATGTATAAATTGAAAGCTATCTCAAGGAGATGTTAAAGAACACCAGGAAAATTGAAGAATCATTCATCTTTCAGAGAAACATAATAAAAAATAAAAAGAACCTGCATGTCATATTTCAATAAATCTTACAAAATAGTGACATGAAGCAAAAATGTAGTTCAGTGACAAAAAATAAAAAAAACAGCATATAATAGGAACCTTATGTTCCTCTTATCCATAAATATGAGTGTGATACATGGGTCCTCAATCAAAGATAAAAGTTGCAGATGATCAACACACATGAATATGAAACATAAAGGAATTAGAAATTAGAATCACACAGATATACTCACCAGCAAGGGAAAAAAAGAAATACTGAGATTTGATATATCATGAATCAAAGGAAAATTGTTTGCACTGAAAAATAACTTGTTCTAGATATTTTAATATACATACAATGAAAATAAATTATAAAAGCAATACAATTAATAACTTAGAAGCATTCCTTTGAATAAAACTAGAGTTGGATGGAAACAAATAATGAAAACAGTAAATAACAGAAATTTAAGATAGACAAGTTTGACTATCTTGAAAGAACTAAATGATGATCAAGTATTTATAAGTTGAAATTTGGGGAAAAGGGTATTGTTTCTTGAGAGTCCAACCCTGTCTAAAAATTATTGAGAAGTAAAAGAATAACAAGCTTCTGGATCCCATGTTCATAAAAGAGATACCAGAGATAAATATAGGAGTGGAGGAGAAAGAAAACATTGTAATGGAGCATCATAGGTAAATATTACTCAACTATAGGATACAGGATGGACATTAACCTTCCTGTGAGGAGAGGATGCCAGAAGCATACAAAACCTCCACAACAAATAGCTCTGATCAGAAGAGTTGTCTCAGGTGTTTCTTTAGGGTGCAAATCCTAACAAAATCGTATAACTGCAGTACAGTCATATTTTTTGGCACTCATTTTTGGCCTTGAGGATGATATACTTCTTTGCTCATCTACATTCTCAGATTCCAGGATAAAATCATTTATTCAAGCTCTATCCATGACTATAAGAAAAAATTCTCTCACAGGAAATGCCACTATCTTTTATCAGTCCATTTCCATATATCCTGGACTTTCCAAGAGCGAGGATTAGAAACATTCCCCAAAGGTACAATTCATAAGACTGTGTGGTGGGGTTTTTTCAGGACATTAGTCTAAAAACTCAGTTTTTTAATGAAGCAGTATTAAGCCATTAGTAATAGACTGAAGAAGTACAATTGACTATGTTGGTCTCACAGACTCTGCTAAGGACCTCTTGAAAAGTCACCAACTTTACAGAAACACCCACAACAGCTTCAACACATACTGGAATCTCTCTTTCATTAATGCCTCCTTTCAAATCTCCTGATGTCTGATTAGCCTTAACCTAATTACTTTGGTTTTATTTTTTTATTTACTCTGTGAAGTTAGGGAGAATATGTAATTTCCACACCTTATTTCACTGATTAAGGAATCAGTAATTGAAATATATTCATTATCAGAACTGTGCAAGAGTCACAAAAAAAGATAACTTTCTGAACCTTCTGCTGCCCTGTCATCTGCCCAACTTCACGTATCCTATGCTTTCTTATCCTTGGTAACCAAATGATTCTATTATCAACTCTCCATTCCTTGGTTATCTCCAGGTATGAACTGGACAACTAGTGTAGATATTACCCCACCCTAAGTCCTGACAGAAGTATCGATGCAAATCTATATATGTGTATATATATATGTATATACATTCCTAACACCTAGAGTGGGAATGGTCATGTATGAATCAGATTAAACTGGAACAGCAGATATGATAATGAATATATTTCAGCTGCATCTACAGTAAAGCAAATCTGCTCCCTCTCCAAGAGCACACAAAGAAAAAGGAGGAGTCCAGGTGATGGAATAATAACAGTCATAATGAGGATGAGGATGCCATTGACAATAATGTATTATTATTGTAACTAGCATTTCTATAGCACTTTAAGTACTATAGCAGTATATTACAAAAAGTTTTACATACATTATCTCATTTGAGCCTCATAACATCTTAGGTTCCAGGTACATTTCAGTTGTCAGAATATTGTTTTCATATTCCCAGTACAACTTCTCATAATAGTTCCAGCCAAGTTCATGTGGATGACCTTTATGTCTATGGACCTCATGACATCACCAATCAGTCAGGAAATCAATAATCATTAATTATGTGCCTTATATATACCAGGCACTGTACTAAACTCTGGGGATAAAAAGAAACCCTGAGGGTTAACTATGGTGAGAGGCTGTCATCTCCATGGGGATTTAGGAAAGTATACTGAGAAGGAGCTGTCACATAGGTAGGACAATGGTTCCCAAAAGTCACGGAGAAGAGAATATCAAAGAAGAGAGAGTTATCCACTATGTCAAAGGCTTCAGAGAATTCTAAGAGAATGAGGATTGAGAAAAAGGCCTTGGATTTGGTAATAGAAAGTCTTTGGCAATTTCAGAGAAAGTAGTTTCAATGAAAGAATAAGGTTGGAAGCAAAATTGTAAGGGGTTAAGAAGAAAATGAGAGGAGAGAAAGTGGAGACATCTATTGTAGATAGCTATTTCAAGGAATTTAGCCACAATGACCAGAAGAGATGTAGGATGATAATTACAGGAACAGAACAATAAACTACGTAGGGTTTGTTGTTTGTTTGGTTTGGTTTTGGTTTTGTTATTTGGTTGGGTTTTTTTTTAGGATGGGAGAGAGACATTTCTTTAGGCAGTAGAAAATGATCCAGTATATGGAAAGAGATTGAAGATAAGTGACATTGGGGAACTCAGAGTGAGGTCAGAGAGAGAAATCTGTTGGAGATGAGATGGATTGGCATTTAAAGGAAGCCAGGAGTAAATATAAGAATGGAGAGAATTCTATGAATTGGAGACAGTTCATGAAAATGCACAGATTCAGGAGCTAGGGTGTCTAAGAGGTCAATGTTACCCTAGCACAAAAGCGATATTCACAGCACCCATACCAGCCATGAATATCACAGCAAAATTCTGAATCAAGAAATACAACAGAATCTCCACATGGAAGACAGAACCAAAACATTTATTCAGATACCAGAAAGCCAAATCCATCATAGTAACAAAAATCTATACACTGTAACAATGCAGAGAACAACCCCATCCCCTAGCCTTCTCCTTGCTAGGATTCCCACAAACCATCTCACTTAAACAAATCACAGACAGGTTCCCTTAAACAAAAAGCCCTTCTCATACTCACAACCAGATGTGGGCTTGCCTGCATCCTTCAGTTCTGACTGCTCTGACCAAATTTTCTCTCAGTTCCACTCTAGCTGTGCCTCTTTCTGTTCCACATATTCAGCAAACTCCTCCCACCACAGGCTCCATGGGACTCAGACTCTCCATGTGACTCAGGCAGGCCACATGGGCCTATTAATGAATATGAAAGATTTCCCCATTTAAATTATCATTATAGTAACTGGGTCACAGAGGACATGGAAAGAAATAAGATGTAACAAGACTGGAAAGGTAGAAGAAAGCAGCTTATGAAGGACTTAAAAAACTAGTGTAGTTTGTATTTGACACTGGAGATAATAAGGAGAGACATATAGTCAAACTTGGTCTTTGGTTAGTAAATAGTAGAGGTGAGAACTGGACATATGTCTAATTCCATATCCATCATACTTTTATCTTAGGAATGTTATTAAATGTTAATTAAATATTAAATGTTATTAAAGAGAATCCTGTAAACATTTCTTCCTGTACAGGCTTGTGGATCTGCAGGAAACAGGTCCAAAGATTCATCAGAGCCACTTTCTCCTCGTTCCATGTAATAGAAAGATCAAGAAAAGACTTGAGAAGTCACATACCATCAGATCAAGAGTAACATGAGAAGAATCACAGGGAGATAGATTCAGATGTTATCCACCTCATTAGTCATTTTCAAAGGAATCTGGGCTCCACATGGTCAGTGTTTGCCTGCACAGAAAATCACATTGAATTTTCCAGTCTTTCTCAAAGTTTTCTAAGTTCCAGTTTGGCTCTGACATTCCAACAGGAAGGACTTGCTCTTCACTTTCTCCCTCCTTCCTTAAGTCACGTTATAAACAGCATGTTCTTCCTTATTCTCCACTACCTGCTATCCGTAGCAGTACAGTGTCTTCCTCAAAGGATATACAGAAACTTCAAGATAACTCTTCATTTCTCAAAATTGACATGCTCCCCTACCTCTTGGGGAGCAGTCCTATTGTCCCATGGACCTAACATTTCACTCAGTGATCAGGCTTCTCAATTAACTGCCTTCTTCAATTCACAAAATCATCTTTTGTAAGGACTTTAGACACTCACAGTCTGCTTGCTCCTATGTGGAGAGGGGATAAATGCTGGAGCTGCTAAGGAACTGAAGGAAAATGGGTATATGGGATACAAAAGAGGAAATAGGGAATGCAAGAGGCAGGGGAGATGTCAGAAAAAAAGATTGTCATGAAGTGAAGGCTGCCTTGACTTGGCACCAAGGTCCCTGTAGATTAGGGATCAGAGAAGAGTAGGGGATTAGGGAAAAGTTCAAGGGCCTCAGGAGTGCTGGGATAGGAAAGGAGGATCAGAAAACATAGGACAAGAAACTGAGGCCATGAGCCAGAAGCAGTGTAATAAGTCGGTAACAATTACAGGGAGGGGGAGATGAATAGAGTCAGGGAAGATATGGAGATAACCTCCCAAGTGGAGGTGCCATTTCACCCAAGGACTTGTGCTAGGATTGACTGGTGATTCCCTCACAGGAAATTATTATCTCAGACTCCAGCTCTGTCCAGAAGATCTCACAGTTAGCCCTGGAGAGAGAGAGCAGAGCAGCTTCTCAGGTCATTAGCTCTGGGGGCCCCTCGTCTCTTTCAGGAAGATGTGGTCCTGATCTTTAGAAAGAGATTGGATTCACATTTTGAACTAACTCTCCCATCTCTCTCTTCAATATAATGGTGCTGAAACCTGGAAGTCCAAATATTAATTGAACTCTGATGATCTTTTCCTTGCCACTGGGATAAGAGATTTGTGTCTCCTAGACTATGCTGTCCACCTGTAGAAGGTCATGCAACAAGGATACCTGTTCTACACTCTCCTCATTCCCTGGGTGCTGCTTCAGTTTCATTTTACTTCCCTCCCCAACCCTACTCAGACAGGGACAGTGCCTTTGTCCCTCTCCCAAAAGCATTTGAGTGGATGGTGAAGCAAGCAGGAGGCAGGATGTGGGACTTGACTAGCCAGGAAAGAGTATGCCTTGAAGCCCCTCACCTTGGGGACCTGCCTGTGTGCTTTCTAGCTATGCTGTATTCTGGACTCCACCTTCAACCACTTCTGTTTCTAGCTCACTGATTGCTGGTGCCCACCTTGCACCATAGGTTAGGCCTGATTCCTTGGGACTGGAAGCCTAATGCCTTAATTCAAATAGGGAACTCTGGGGGTGGGCAGAGTACATGATTGCTGGGGACACTAACTTATTCCTCATATCTCTCTCCCTATAATCCTTGAAGATCCTACATGGAAATTTTCCTTTGAGCACTCAAAAGATATTACAGGAGGTTTCTTGGATGTAAGATATCCTCTCCAGCCTGATATCTCCCTCTACCTCCTCCTGGGGGTTGTGACTTCCCTCCCTTCTTTCTCCTCATTGGGACCCCACTATTGGCCATTTTACTTGCTCTTAACCTCCTGGTTCACCTTGTGTCTTCTCACTCACAGCAACTTTTAGGATTGCCTAAACCTGCCCTTGATGTCATCAAGTGGCTTGCCTCTCTCTACCCTGGACTCAGTTGGCACTGTATTCTGCACCCCACACTGATCACCTCCCCCCCCAGCCTATTCTGGCCCCTGAAGTGGACTCTTCACCCCTGTTCAGCAGGAAGCAGCTACTGAAGACTTTCACCCCTTTTCCCCCTAAAGAATTCTCCTATCCAGTGGCAGAGAGGGAAAATGATGTGGATAGAAATAGTGCCCTAAGCGTTAATATAATATTGACTTTGTGAAGTCCTTGGTGCCCTAAGTCTCCTCTTACCACAACTTCCTGTTATCCTGGACCATAAGATTCCCTGGGAAATGGAATTTCTTTATCTTTATCTTGTATCATTCATAGTCCTCACCCAGGTGCATTTATCTTGCAAGACTTACCCTAGATCTCGAACCCCGACAAGGAAACACTAAAATCATCCTATAAGTCTGGTCCTTTTCCTATATCATTGCCTTTGTTTAGCAGGCCCGATGCTTTTGCATCAATAAAGCTCTCAATGGCTACAAAAAAAAAAAAAAGAAAAAGAAAGGAACTGGAAGGAAGAAATGGGAATGGTTTGCTTAACTCAATATTTTCGTTCAACTGCACATACAGTTTCATCTTCATCCTCATGATCAGGTCCCTCTCCCGGGACTGGAAGTGTGAGAATTAAATATCCAAAGGATTTATCTATAGCTTCTGTTTCTCTGTTCTCATGGACTCCTTGGCCCAGCTACAACTCTATGTCCTCACTTTCTGAAAGACTCCTTCCTGGGCTCCACCCAGTCAGGAGGGTCATTCTTCAGGCTGGTCAATAAACACCTTCATGTCTCTGTGGTAGATGTTCCCTCTTGCTCTCACTGAGGCTCTTTCTTGCCTCACTCCCTTCAGAGGAGTGTTGGTTCCCCAGGCTCTCAGGTCCTTGCAGAGTATGAGGAACAAATAGCTTTCACATTCCTGGTTTAAAGCATGAAGTTCTGAGCCTGAGGGCCCTAAACTTATTTTTAAAAAACAATATTTTAATAGCTGTACTTCAGCACATGTGGTTTTATTTGTGAACCTACATATTTTATTTTATTTATTTAAAAAAGAGGTCCCATGGCTTCACCAGCTGCCCAAGGAGGCCTTAAGTTCAAATGCTCTTGTCTAGATGATTGTTAAGTTCCCTATCACCTCTAAATACTGCTACATCTAGCAAAAAAAAAGATCACAAAGTCACAGAGATAGCCTTAAGGTTATCATTCAGTCAGCAAGTATTTATTTGCGTTAGTCACTGCTCTAGAGGCACAAATGCAAAGTAAAAGTCATTTACAATGTACACAAGGAATTCGATCCAGGGTAAGACAAAATGGAGAAAGTGATATGACTTGAGAGGGGAGGAGAGACTGATAACTCGAAAAATGAGGAAAAGTCTCTTGAAGTAGATGACTCATGGACTGAGCTTTGAAGGGAAGCCTGGAGTTCTGACAGGAGGAGTTGAGGACAAAAGATCTTTTGAGGAGTAGGGAGCCCTACTGAAAAGAATGAAACAGGAATTGGGGTATCACATGTGGGGAAGCACTCCAGGGGCCAGCTTAACTGAAGGGTCAAGTTGGAGATGGGGATTACACAAATTGAACCTAGAGAGGACAACAGGAGCCATATTTGAAAGGGTTCAGAAGGCTTCAGAGAATAGTTTGCACTTCATCCTACAGGAATTGGGAAGCCACTGACATTGTTCATTGGCCAAGTAATGTAGTCACACTGCAGCTTTAGGAATATCAACTTGAGAGTTGTATGGAAGATGGATTGGGGAGAGAGAGAGAGAGAGAGAGAGAGAGAGAGAGAGAGAGAGAGAGAGAAAGAGAAAGAGAGACAGAGAGACAGAGAGAGACCAGAGAGAGACAGAGACAGAGACAGAGAGACAGAGAGAGAGAGAGAGAGAAAGAGACAGAGACAGAGAGAGAGACAGAGACAGAGAGAGACCAGAGAGAGACAGAGAGAGAGAGAGAGAAAGACAGAGACAGAGAGAGAGAGAGAGAAAGACAGAGACAGAGAGAGACCAGAGAGAGACAGAGACAGAGAGAGAGAAAGAAAGAGACAGAGACAGAGAGAGACCAGAGAGAGACAGAGAGAGAGAGAAAGACAGAGACCAGAGAGAGACAGAGAGAGAGAGAGAGAGAGAGAAAGAGACAGAGACAGAGAGAGAGAGAGAGAAAGAGACAGAGACAGAGAGAGACCAGAGAGAGACAGAGAGAGAGAGAGAGAGAAAGACAGAGACAGAGAGAGACAGAGAGAGAGAGAAAGACAGAGACAGAGAGAGACCAGAGAGAGACAGAGAGAGAGAGAGAGAGACAGAGAGAGAGAGACAGAGAGAGAGAGAGAGAGAGAAAGAGACAGAGACAGAGAGAGACCAGAGAGAGACAGAGAGAGAGAGAGAAAGACAGAGACAGAGAGAGACAGAGAGAGAGAGAGAGAGAGAGAGAGAGAGAGAAAGAGAAAGACAGAGACAGAGAGAGACCAGAGAGAGACAGAGAGAGAGAGAGAGAGAGAGAGAGAGAGAGAGAGAAAGAGACAGAGACAGAGAGAGACCAGAGAGAGACAGAGAGAGAGAGAGAGAGGGGGGAAACAGAAAAACAGAGAGATGAGGGGATGGGGAGAGTAGACTCAGGGCTTCCATGAGGAGGCCATTGGAATAGTCCAAGAGAAAGATGAAGAGAAAGATAAGGTAGTCAGGGAGAGGAACCAGCTATTTCAGATGGTGAGGAGATAAATCATCAAGATTTAACAGCTAGTGGAGAGGGTGGAGAAAAGAGAGTGAACAATCAAGGATGAGCCCTACCTTGTAACCCTGGATGACCAGAACAATAGCTGACATTTATATAGTGCCTACTATATGTCAGGTACCAAGCTAAGTGTTTTATAAATATTATCTCATTTGAGCCTCAAAACAACCCTAGGAGGTAGGAGCTATTATGTTGTTCAATTATTTCAGTCATGTCCAACTTTTTGTGACCCTACATGGGGTTTTCTCAGCAGAAATACTGGAGTGTTTTGCCATCTCCTTCTCAAGTTCATTTCACAGATGAGCTAAGTGCCACATCAGGGTTAAGTGACTTGCCCAGGGTCACCCATCTAATAAATATCTGAGATCAGATTTGAGATCCTACTGACTCCAGGCCCAGCACTCTGTACACTGTGATATCAATTGCCTATTTTGAATTCCTAGACATTCTAGTTTGCCTTGGTTCAGTTTGAAATGTTTCTAGGATATTCAAGTGATGCTGTCTGGCAAGGTCAAAAAAGAGAGATAAGGCACTGAATAGAGGTCAATTTTTCCAGGAGTTTGGCCCAGAAAGAGTGTCCTTTCCCACCTCCTTCTCTAAAGGATATGTGGTATTTCCAGGCTAGAAGAATCTAAAATCTGCTTTATTCCCATCCAGGACCTCCTCTATAGTTCCAAAGGGAACCATGATGGAGGATCCTAAGGACTATTGATTTTTTAAAAGAATTTTCCCCACCCCTCCCAACTACTCTTTTTCCTTCTCCTTTAGATTGAAGACTCATCTTTGGGAAGGAGATGATCGGTATGAGAGTTTATTCCTGGGAATTTTCTGATGATATTTTCTAATGGTAAATGAACTTTTCTGAGTCTTAAAAACCTAATTAGAAATGCACAGTCCTTCATTCTACTGTACTACAGTAGCACCCTCACCCCATATCCCTTCTGTCTTTTATGGCAAAACTTACTCTGGGAGCACAAAGCTGTGGGTCAAGCTAGGCAGTCTCTTCTTTCTTCCTGTGATGGATCATATCTGCAAACTTTTTCCCCCAACTCAAGAACAGAGTTTCAGTCCTGAGGCTAGAGAGAGTGGGCCAATCCTAACCCTCAAGGACTCCTGGGACATTTCCGTGTTATCATTTTCAAGCTATGTCAGAGTCACCAGATCCCAGCACAGGTTTCTTATCACAGACCCACTCACCTTGGCCCCAGTGCCCACAGCATCACCTCATGATTATGGTTATAACAATGGAACAAAGTGTACAGCAGCATCATCATTGCCATGCTTGGATGGAGCAAGTTCAGACATTGGCTCACATTATTACAGTAATACCTTGATGGTTGTCATCATGATCACTGTCATCAACCTCCGTGAGTTAGTAGGTAATGGACATTACCTAATGACTTCTTGGCTTCCACATACAGAGGAGTCCCTTTCTGTTAACATCTTCAACCCGGCTATTATGGATTTCCTCTTCCTTTTCTGCCATATTGTGTTCTCCATTTGGTAGAATGCAAAACCTACAAATCTCTTAGTTACAAAGTCACATTCATTTCTATCTTCAACTACTTGAGCCTGAGGCCTCTGGCTGTAATCACCACTGAGCGCTGTCTGCCTTTTTCCCTTTGTGGTACCAATGCCACCACATCTGCCACTGTGTCTGTGCTCTGTCTGGGGCTCCAGAATTCATGGGGTGTTTATTGGAACATCATATTTGTGGATTAATACCTAACAACAAGAATCCTGAGGCTTATCAAGCTTATTCCACTATCTATCACTTGAGCTGGTTGGTTGATTGACTTTTTCTATTTGTGGTACTGTGTGGGTACAGTCTGTCTGCCTCTGCTTTGCCCACAGAGCTCAGTCACTGAAACTTCACATCATCACCCTGGCCTCTATCCTTACGCTCCTCCTCTGTAGCTTGCCTCTCAGCATCAAGCTCCTCATTTTGAACCTGAAGACTTTCTAGGATCTGTCTTCCTCTTACCTCTCTGAGATCTTCATCCTCCTATCCTGTGTGAATAGCAGAGCTGATCCTGTCATTTATGTCTTTGTGGGGAACCTCAGGTAGAGGGTACTAAGGAAGCCTGTCAAGGTGGTTTGTTCAGAGGGCACTTGTGGGATGAGACAGAGCTGGCTGTGGCATGAGTCAAGACTAGTGGTTGCTGTGGGGATACAGGCATAAAGCTCAGCTCTAGAGCCCCATGATGGGCAATTTCCCTAGAAATTTGCTTCAAGTAGATCAGTCACTGCTTTAACTGTTCCACATGCTCCCCACAATATGAAGTACTCTTTTACTAGTTCTCAGTATCTCTTCTCTGTAAGTGTAAATGTTCATTGCAATTTGGGGCTCTGGGGTTTTCTGGAGTGATCCGAGTCTGAGGTCCCAAGTATGAGTAGGTAATAAGAACTCCCCTCAACATAGGTTCATCAATTTAAAGCTCTAAGAGACATCTCAAGTTGCTGATTCCGGTTTCTTCATTTTATCAGTGAGGAACCAATATCCAGGTTAAATGGGTTGCCCAAGGTGATAGAGGCACTTTGCAGCAGAAAAAGACTTCAAATCCATGACCACTGACTCCAAGTCCCACGCCTCCCCCACTGTATCATACTACCTCTCAAGTTCACACAGATCTTCCATGTGAGGACATTCAGATTGCAGTGTGCAGCTGCATAAAACTGGGGACTACGATGAGCAGATCACTCCTTTTTATTCCCTCCAACCTGGCACTACAGAGAAAACAATCTTGTTTACCTTGCACAGAGGAGATGTAGCCCAAATTTAATGATATAGAGAAATTACTTTACCCTCTATGCCTAGAGCTGACTGCAAATGCCTCTGTCATCATTTGTAGAATAATGACATCCTTATGACTCCCCAAAACTCATAGTAACCACTGCCACAATAACCTTTCTGACATTATCCACCAAAGTAGAAGCCTAACCGAGATATCTTCCACACGCCTTCATTTTATACATGAGGAAGCTGAGACTGAGAAAAAAGTTAAATGACTTTCCCAGGGTCACACACTTACCTTGTTGGTATTTCAGGCAAGATTTGCCCTCACAACTTCCTGACTCCAAATCAAGCATTCAATCCACCAAGCAACCTCAATGCCTGATAATAACTAAGCCCTTAGAAGACATAGAACTTTTAACATTGAAGAGAATTAGCTGGGACAACAAGGAAATACATTCTGGTCATCTCCCAAAGCATCTTGAATTGAATCCTGCAGGTAGAGTCAGGAAACCCAATATGGGGTCAAATGCCAACTAAGACATAGGCTGTGTTGTTGCTGGAAAAATGACTTTGCTTTGTGTTCAATTTCTTCACCTTTTAAATGCAAATAACCATAACACCTAATTAGTCATATTCTCCCCAACATCCCCAAATCAAATAGAGTGATGCCTAGAAAGCCCTTTTCATATCTATTTGAACATAACTTATTACTATCAAACCTACAATGTGGGGTCTTGAGGCTGTCATGGTATCCAAAGGGTGAAGATCCTTTGGAGAGGGCAAGAGATTTGTCAGGATCCTTGGGCTTTTATTGAATAATTAACTCCCTGAAACCTCTTAGCCAATATTCTGATTGCTAATGGGGCTTCTTCTGTGCCTGAGGAAATAAAAGTACATTAGTTTTATCTCATTTCACTTTCCATCAGAGCACTTTCCTAGTTGCCAAAAAAAGTGTTTTCTTTCTTAAGTATAAAGACCTGACCTGGAGTTAGGAATGTCTAAATTAAATTCCAGCCTCAATCCCTTAGGTTAGGGATGCTTGGCAAATTAACCTCAGTTTTCTCAACTGGAAAATGGAGAAAATAACACCTATCTCACAGGGTTATTGTGAAGGTCCAATGAGGTGATACCTTTCGGGTGTCTAGCACACTGACCCCACCATCAGCACAATCATCCAGGTTCAAAATGACCTTGGTGTTATCTTTTTTTCACTCACAGTGCCCTCCCATATTCAATATGTAATCAAGTGGTTATTACCATCACCTGTTTAATCGCATCCCTTCCCTTCACACAGCTAGAACCCTAGTACCCACATCACATCCCACTTGGACTAGTGCAAGAACCTTATGCTAGATCTTCTTGTAATCTAGCCTCCACTCAGATACCAATATGACCTTCTTAAGGCATAAGTCAGCTCATATCCCCCTTCCCTTCACTCGATAAACTCCAGTGGCTTCCTATTACCTCAGAAGAATCATTCATTTGACTTTTAAAGCCCTTCCCAAAATGACCTCTTCTTACCAACTACACTGACCACTCACTCTCCTGTACACATGACATCCTATCTCCCATAGATATTTTCACTGTGTTCCTCCCATGTCTGGAATTCTCTCTCCTAACCTCTGTCCCCTGGCTTCCTCTGCTTGCTCAAATCCTTCTTTCTTCAAGACATTTTTCCAAGACTCCTTCCTGTTAGTAATTTCCCTCTGAGATTTCTTCCTATGAATACTGTGGATATATATATATATGTGTGTGTGTGTGTGTGTGTGTGTGTGTGTGTGTGTGTGTGTACGTTTCTGTGTGTGTGTGTATTTGTAGTAGCTCCTAAAGTGGGGGAAATGAGATCACATGAATGCATGAATGTGACTTTTGTAAAAGATTCAAAATTATTGTAATATTAAACAACCTGTTCAGAAAAAAATATAGGAAAACAGAAACCCTGCTGGTTTCCTTCTATGATACAAATTGATAGGTAAAGTAGAATATCAAAAAGAAAAGTGGTGCAGGGTATAGAACTGCAGTCCTGGAGTCAGGAATACTTGAGTTCAAATCTGGATTCTGATGTTTACTAACTGTGTGACCCTGAGTAAGTTACTTGACCTCTGTTTGCCTCAGTTTCCTCATCTATTAAATGAGGAGGGGGTGGAGCCAAGATGGCAGAGTGAGAGCAACTACTCACCTAAGCTCTTAGACAAACTCCTTCAGATAGTTCTAAAAAGAGAATCTGATCAAATTTTGGAGGGGCAGAATCCAACAGGAGACAGACTGTGGCAGACGCACAGCCCAGGATAGACTGGAAGGTAGATGGGAAGGATCTGTTCTGCAGGGGTGGAGGAGCACACAGCACACAGCACAGCTCATCCCCACTGCAGCAGGTCTGAGCAGAAAGGCCCCAGGGCAGTCTGAGGCAGTAATTGCATGCAAAATATTGGGCAAAATAGCCCAGGACAGGAGTCCAGTGGAACTGAGAGAGAGCCACAGAGCCCCAAGTATCTGCAGCAACTGCTCCTGAGACTATCAGCTCACAGATTAAATGTCTGTAAGTCACCTACTTGAACTTCTGGGAGCCAAAATAGCATAGTAATTGGTAAATGCTCTCTCCCCTTCCCCTTGCTGTCCTTGAAAGAACCATAAAATATTTCCCCAGAAAAATCCTAAATCAGTTGGATCAACAGAAGGGACAAACACTCTCGTAGCATGTGAGGCTAGGAAAATCACTAAGGAGGACTCCTCTGACTGTGGCAGAGGACTGAAGCTGTCCCAAACAGCTCAGTGAACCAGAAGGAAATCCAGAGCTCCAAGGGGGTGGAGCCTTGCAACCACCAACACCAGGATGCCATACATTCCTCAGCACTCCAGGGAAAATGTGAAGACATTAGGGCAGCCAGGATCACCAACACCTGAGCTTTCCTTTGCTCTCACTTAGCTGAGGAGATTTCCTATTACCAGACCACCCCTCCCTCACACTTAACAAGCTAGCTCTAGGGCTAATCTGGGGAAACACACACACACACAAATTCACCTGGCCTCTGCTTTCTCACACCAGCCAGCCCAGCACTAGGTTCTTTAACGTCTAGGCGAAAGAACCAGAGGCCATAATACACAAAGCATCATCATCTTGAGTAAGAAGCAAAGCAGGAAGGAAAAGATCATAGAATCTTTCTAAGGGGACAAGGACCAAAACACAAATACCAAAGAGGTCAGTATTGAGACTGTATTACCATCTGAAACTTCAGAAGGGACTATAAACTGGTCACATGCACAAAGAGCACTCCTGGAAGAACTGAAGAAGGAAATAGAATAAAACTGGCCAATGATTTTAAAAATATGAAAAAAGAATTCACCGAAGAGAATAGCTCTTTGAAAAGGAAAATTGGACAAATGGAAAAGGAAGCACAAAACCTAACTGGGAAAATTGGACAAACGGAAATGTAGGGACAGAAACAAACTGGAGAACATAGTTCCTTAAAAAGAATAATTGGACAGATGACAAACGAGATGCAAAAGTTAACTGAAGTAAACAATTTGATAAAAATTAGAATTGGACAAGTAGAAGTTAATGACTCTATGAGACATCAAGAGTTAGTCAAATAAAATCTAAAGAATGAAAAGATAGATGAAAATGTAAAATATCTAACTGGAAAAAATACTGACCTGGAAAATAGATCCAGGAGAGAAAATCTAAGAATTATTGGCCTACCAGAAAGTCATGATGAAATACCTCATTGAATCTTCATAATGACCCTGAAAGGTGAGTACTGTGATCACTCTCCTTTTAAATGAAGAAATAGGGGTAGAAAAAGCCTATGTCCAGATTGACACAGCTAGCAAGCATCAGGCAGGATTTGAACTTAGATCCTCTTGACTCTAGGTCTATGTTCCATCCACTGTGTCATGGAGTCATCAATTACAATTATTATTGTCTATAGTGTCAGAAATGCTACAGCAATATGTGAGAAAAAGAAATTGAGCAAATAAGGAAAATGGAAACCAATAAAAATATATTTTACTGAAGATGTTATGGTTTTCTTAGAGAATTCTAGCGACTGAACTAAAATTTAATTGAAAATAAATACAAAAAGTTAACAGAATATAAAATAAATCCACATAATTGTGATTATTTTCTTTCTTAAAACAGCATAAAGCAATATGAAGAGACTCTCCACAAAAATTTACTATAGAATCAGATCATACTTGGAATTGTAGCTTCCAAGATAAGAAAAGGAACTCTATGGATATAACTCATCTGGACTTCTAACATGAATAATGACAGGTGTAACTGGGAAATACTAACTGCTAATGTGTCAGTTGAACCAATATAACAAATACAGTCACGTTCCCTAAGTTAATTCACTTGTTGGGTGCCCTATCAATCAATCTAGCAAAGAATTACATTAGAGTGCTGTTAAAATATGTTAGAGTCAGCTATGTGACTGGAGTACTGTTTGTTTAGTGTCTGGTGAGTAGAGCACTAGGTTTGGAGTCAAGAAGACTTGAGTTTGGGTCCAATGCTTACTAACTGTGTGACCTCAGGCAAGTCATTTAACCTTTGTTTGACTCTAGAAAAGGAAATAGCAAACCACTCCATTATGATTGCCAAGAAAAGCCCATGGAGAGGGGTTCAGTGGGTCAGGAAGAGTAAGACATGTCTGAAATGACTGAACAACAAAATGGTAAAATATTTATTAAATTCCACTGGAGGTACAAAATCAAGAATTCCAAGGAGGAGCATGACCAAAAAAAATTTCAAGGAAGAGACTAAGCCATGTTAGCACTCAAACTGTATTATGAGGCTGCAATCATCCACATAGTTGGTACAGGTTAAGAAACTGGGGGTTGATAAGAAGAGAGATTAGATACACAATCCGGAGATGGAAATGAGTACAGTAGCCTACCGTTTGATAATTCAGAAGATCCCAAGTGGTGAGTTAAGAACTCACTATTTGGCAGAAATTCCTGCTCAACCTAACAAGGTGTCTGGCAGAAAACCAAGTGTAAATCAGCACTTGAGAGTGTAACGCAAGAAAACGTATACAGAGATGAAAGGATACATGGAGACCAAATGGAATTCTGTACGAAAAGCTATGAAACTGCGCATACCTTGCAACTGTCTGATACTGGCAGTAGCCCAATATTTCAGAGATCAAAAAAAAGAGGAAAAGGATGTGTACATAAAAAAATATTTGTGACAATTCTTTTGTGGTGACAGAACTGAATCTAAGGTGTGATCATCAGTTGAGGAATGGCTAAGAAATTGTTGTTTTAACTAAGTGGCACAATCCCGTGGCCAGGAAAACTCATCGTTCTGAGTTCAAAGCTAGCCTCAGACACTTACTTGCTATGTGATTCTGGGCAAGTCACTTCACCCTATTTGCCTCAATATCTTCATCTGTAGAATGAGCTGGAGAAGGAAATGATGAAGTACTCTGGTGTCTTTGCCAAGAAAACCCTGAATGGTGTCACAGAGTTGGATCTGACTGAAAATGACTGAACAAAAACAAAGAAATTGTATTATGCAAATATAATGAAATTATATTGGGCTGGGAGAAACGACAGAGAGACCGATGAAAGTAGTGAAGATTTACACGAGCTGATGTAAAGTGAAGTGAGAAAAACCCAGAAAACAATTTATAAAGCAATAACAACACTTTTAAAGACTTAAAAAGTCTCATTAAAGTAATGGCTAATCAGAGTGCTTCCAGAGGACTCAGGATAAAACATGACAGATCCCTATTTACACAACAGGGTATGATCCAAGGGGAAAAATTTCTCAAAATCTCAAGTGTGGCAGTCTTGGGACATGGGCTGTCTCAAACAGAGTTTGAGCTCCTCCAAAAGACTTTCTTCCTCTTCCTCCCTTCATGGCCTCCGGTGTTCGCTGGAAGCTCAAAGAAGAACTCACCTCCCCAAACTCTTGCCAACTCCATTACTCATGTGATCACAAAGTATCAAGTCATTGTACTCTGCATCAATGAGGAGAGTCTTATGCAAATGTCAAGGACAGAAGTTTGGAGTTTTTTTTTGGGGGGGGGATAAATTAAAAGGCAGTTCAGCAAACCTAACTCAAATATCAGTTGAGTTGCATCATCTCTATCAAGTTGTATATCTTCTCCTGGTTCTACATACTTTGATCTTCCTTCATTTCTCACTTGTCCCATGCTTTGTTGAATCCTTTTCTATTAATTTTTCAAATGATTCAGTAGTATTTCTTGGGGAGGGGGAAATCTTAACTAAAAGACAGAGGTGGTGACAAAATATACAAGATAACTTCGATAACAGAATTTAAACAAGAAATGTGGCACATAGTAGGCACTTAATAAATATTTGTTGACAATCCAGAGAAACTTGAGAAAACTTAAACTGACATGAATTTAAATGAAGTATATGAAGAAAGTACATGCATTAACAGCAAAAAAAGCAAATAAAAAGGGGAAAAAACAAGAAAGAAACAGAATGCTGTATTTTTTACAATGGACAAGAGACTTGGTCCTAGAATAGAAAATAAACTTCCCCTTTTCTTTCTAGAGCTGGGGGATTATGTTGCTTTTATTGTTCATCCATTTTCAGTCATATTTAACTCTTTGTCACCTCATTTGGATTTCTTTTGGCCAAATACTGGAATGGTTTGCCATTTTCTTCTTCAGCTCATTTTACAGATGATAGAACTAAGTCAAAAAGGGTTAACTGTCCAAGTCAGTATCACACATTTAATACATGTCTGAGGTCAGATTTGAACTCAGAAAGATGAGTTTTCCTGATGCCAGAGCCAGTAATGTATCCATGGTACCACCTAAGTATTGAGAAGTTTGGTTGAATTTATTTGTCTCCTCTTCATTTATGTTGATTGTTTTGCTGTTTAGGTATAGGGAAGAGATATTTAAAGTAAAAATGATGTATACAAAGCAGAATGTTGACGAAAATATCTTGAGAATAAAATAAATAAGTTATATTACTAACATAAGAAAAAATAAAAATCATATTTCACTGATGAACTTGGAGTACAAAGGAAAGGGAAGGAAAAGGGAGGGAGAGGAAGGGAAGGGAAGGGAAGGGAAGGGAAGGGAAGGGAAGGGAAGGGAAGGGAAGGGAAAGGAGGGGGAAGGGAAGGGGAGGGAAGGGGAGGGGAGGGGAAGGGGAGGGAAGGGAAGGGAAGGGAAGGGAAGGGAAGGGAAGGGAAGGGAAGGGAAGGGAAGGGAAGGGAAGGGAAGGGAAGGGAAGGGAAGGGAAGGGAAGGGAAGGGAAGGGAAGGGAAGGGAAGGGAAGGGAAGAAGAATCACTTTAAGTTTCTTCATTTCTCAGTTTTCTCATCTGGAAAACCATTGTACTGGATGTGTTGTTTCTTAGGTCCCTTTCACCTCTAAATTCATGTGCCTATGATATACTGGGGAAAGGTTTCCTTAGGTTAACCCTAGCTCCTTTTCTAAGCTAATAGTCTCATCTTAGTCATGCCTGCTGTATGTAAGAACTGATTGGTAAAATATTATCTAGAAACAGAGAATATTAGCCTGAGTGGTCACAAAAGTTGTGGATGGGCAGAACACAAAGCTTCAGAGGAAGAGGAGGAGATAAACAGAGTCAGAACACATGGTGATATAAGTACCCAAAGGCATCATCCTTTAAAAATTCCTGGAGTCTGGAGGGAGGAGCCAAGATGGTGGAGTAGAAAGACTCACGTATGTTAGCTGCAAATCCACAGTCCATAAATTTCCTGTTAAAAGAACTCCCCACAAATTCTGGATCACTGCAAGGCACGCAGAAACACAGTGGAAGAGATTTCCATTCCAGAGAGCCCTGGAGAGCCGTCCCCAGGGTCTGTTGCACCCCGGAAAGTAGATCCCACCCCAGTGCTGCCCTGGCTGCAGCCCCAGAGGAGCAGATCCGAGCAGGCTTCAGGGATGGAATCTCCGGCGGCCGGGAAGGTCCCTCTGCCCACAGACGCTACAGGTCAGTGAGAGAAATTTCTGGGCTGGCAGAAAGGGGAGCAGGGTGTCTCCGTGGCTTAGGGCCCCTCAGGAGGAAGACGCGGAGGCAGCAGCTGAAGCAGTGGTGGCCCAGGACTCCCTGGGCAGACAGGAGCTCCATTACCTAAGGTCTCTGCATAAACCCCCTGAGGGAACTGAGCCTAGGAGACAACCCTGCCCCCACCCACTCCATTACTGAAGGTCTCTGCATAAACCCCTGAAGGAACTGAGCCTGGGAGGTGGCTCCGCCCCCACCCCAGCACCAGAACTTAAGCTCACATTGAATAGCAGCCACTCCCGCCACAGATAGCCCTGAGGCTGGGAAGCAGGATTTGAATCTCAGACCCCAAGCACTAACTGGGCAGATCTAGGCAGGGGTGGAGAGGAATCTCAGAAGTCAAGTAACTGGCTGGGAAAATGCCCAGAAAAAGGAAGCAAAATAAGACCATAGAGAGCTACTTTATTGGGGAAGAGATGTTCCTTCCTCCTTTCATTTCTGATGGTGAAGTACAATGCTTGCCATCAGGGAAAGATGTGGAGGTCGGGGCCTCTGTATCCCAGACATACCAGGGGAATGTCTGGTGGGCTCAGGCCATGGAAGAGCTCAAAAAGGATTTTGAAAATCAAGTTAGACAGGTGGAGGAAAAACTGGGAAGAGAAATGACAGAGATGCAAGAAAAGCATGAAAAGTGGGTCAATACCTTGCTAAAGGAGACCCAAAAAAATGCTGAAGAAAATAACACCTTGAAAAATAGGATCACTCAATTGGCAAAAGAGGTTCAAAAAGCCAATGAGGAGAAGAATGCTTTCAAAAGCAGAATTAGCCAAATGCAAAAAGAGGTTCAAAAGCTCACTGAAGAGAAGAGTTCTCTCAAAATTAGAATGGAACAGATGGAGTCTAATGACTTTACGAGAAACCAAGAAATCACAAAACAAAACCAAAAGAATGAAAAAATGGAAGAGAATGTGAAATATCTCAAGGGAAAAACAACTGACCGGGAAAATAGATCCAGGAGAGACAATTTTAAAATTATGGGACTACCTGAAAGCCATGATCAAAAAAAGGGCCTAGACATCATCTTTCATGAAATTATCAAGGAAAACTGCCCTGATATTCTACAACCAGAGGGCAGAATAACTACTGAAGGAATCCGTTGATCACCACCTGAAAGACATCCAAAAAGAGAAACTCCTAGGAACACTGTGGCCAAATTCCAGAATTCCCAGGTCAAGGAGAAAATATTGCAAGCAGCTAGAAAGA
Organism: Bettongia penicillata ogilbyi; assembly: GCA_023548195.1. Taxonomy (NCBI): domain Eukaryota; kingdom Metazoa; phylum Chordata; class Mammalia; order Diprotodontia; family Potoroidae; genus Bettongia; species Bettongia penicillata. The sequence continues at coordinate 3,594,264 of JAJHZJ010000360.1, forward strand.
AACAATTCCAGTATTGTGGAAATACAATCAGGATAACTCAAGATCTAGCAGCTTCTACATTAAGGGATCGAAGGGCATGGAATAGGATATTCCAGAAGTCAAAGGAACTAGGACTCAAACCAAGAATCACCTACCCAGCAAAACTGAGTATAATACTTCAGGGGAAAATATGGTCTTTCAATGCAACAGAGAACTTTCAAGCATTCTTGATGAAAAGACCAGAGATGAAAAGAAAATTTGACTTTCAAACACCAGAATGAGAAGAAGCATGAAAAAGTAAACAGCAAAGAGAAGTCATAAGGGACTTACCAAAAGTGAACTGTTTACATTCCTACATGGAAAGACAATATTTGTAACTCTTAAAACTTTTCAGTATCTGGGTAGTTGGTGGGACCACTCACACACATACACACACACACACATGCACACGGACAAACATGTACACACATGCGTGCACACACACATACACACATGCACACACACACAAAGACAGAGAGCACAGAGTGAATTGAATACGATGGGACTATATCTTAAAAGAAATTAAGGTAAATGGTGAGAGAGAAATGTAGTGGGAGGAGAGAGGGTTAAATGGAATGGGGTAAATTATATCTCATTCAAGAGGCAAGCAGGAGACTTTTTAGTGGAGGGAAAAAGAGGAGAGATGAGAAAAAAACATGAAGTTTACCCTCATCACATTCGACTAAAGGAAGGAATAAAATGCACACTCATTTCGGTATGAAAACCTATCTTACAGTACAGGAAAGTGAGGGAGAAGGAGATAAGCAGGGAGGGAGGGATGGTGGAAGGGAGGGCAATGGGAGAAGGGAGCAATTTGAAGTCAACACTCTTGGGGAGGGACAGGATCAAAACACAGAATAGAAACAATGGGGGGCAGAATAGGATGGAGGGAAATACAGTTAGTCTTACACAACATGACTGTTATCGAAGTCATTTGCAAAACTACACAGATATGGCCTATATTGAATTGCCTGCCTTCCCAAAGGGAATGGGTGGGGAGGGAGGGATGGGGAGAATTTGGAACTCAAAGTTTTAGGAACAACTGTTGAGTATTGTTCTTGCTACCAGGAAATAAGAAATACAGTTAATGGGGAATAGAAAGTCATCTGGCCCTACAGGACAAAAGAGAAGATGGGGACAAGAGAAGGGAGGGATGACAGAAGAGAGGGCAGATTGGTGATAGGGAAAATTGGAATGCTTGGTTTATTGAGGTTGGGGGAGGGGAGAAATGGGGAGAAAATTTGGAACCCAAAATTTTGTGAAAATGAATGTAAAAAGTTAAATAAATAGATAAATTTAAAAAAAAAATTCCTGGAGTCTGATTGGCTAATGGGGTTGCACAGGAAATCACAAGTTGTCCACACTTTTGATAAGGGTTGCTCTGTCTTCAAGTCTTATCAGACTGACCAGAAAGCAAGCTCACCATCAGAGGACAGAAGACTATCTCCAGATTAATCAGCCCAGGGAGGTCATTTTTTTTTGAGTGATTCCTGACTTTAAGTCTTTATCCTTTGCTTTTTGGAATATGATATTTAAAGCTCTCCACTCCATCTTAGTAGTAATTACTAAATCATGTTTGATCTTGACTGTGGCTCTTTGGTATCTGAATTCTTTCTGTTTGCAGCATCTTTTTTTTTTCTCTTTGAACTACTGTCTCTGGATTTACACTGCAATGTTCTCACAAGAGTTTGGAGCTGACCAGTCAATTCCTTTTACTCCCATTTCTACTTCTAAGAAATCTGGGTGGTTTATTTTTTAATATTTTTTGCGATATTGTGTGTAGGTTCTTTGTTTCTTGGTCTGGGTTTTCAGATCTTCTACTAATTTTGAAATTTTTTCTCTACAAATATTTTCTAGGGCAGATGTTTTTGCTAAGATATATTTAATATTTTCTTTGATTTCTTGCACAATCTTACCTTTTAATAATATTTCTTGCTACCTCAAGGAATCATCGCAATTTATTTGATTCATTCAAATTTTCAGGAAGTTAAACATTTGAGCAAAATTTTGTACCCCTTGTGCCAAGCTAATAATTCTTTTTTAATAAGTTAATTTCTTTATTTTTTAATAAGTTAATTTCTTTATTTGTAGTTTTCACTTATTAAATATATTTCACAATATTCGCTTCCATAAGTTTTCATTTTCTCTCCCTTCCTCCCCTCCTGCTCCCCAAGATGACAAGCAATCCAATATAGAATCTACATATACATTCCTATTACACGTATTTTCACATTAGTCATATTGCATAGAAGAATTAGAACATGGGAGGAACCATGAGAAAGAAAAACAAAGTTAAAAAAAGAAAATAATCTTCATTCATACTCCACAGTTCTTTCTCTGGATGTGAATGACATTTTCCATCATGAGTCTTTTGGAATTGTTTTAGGTCCTTGCATTATGCTATAGAAGGACTAAGTCTATCAAAGTCAGTCTTCACACATGTGTCTGTTACTGTGTACAATGTTCTCCTGGTTCTATTCTCTTCACTCAGTATCAGTTCATATAAGTCTTTTCAGGTTTTTCTGAAGTGTGCCTTTTCATCATTTCTCATAACACAGTAGTATTCCATTATATTCATATATCATAACTTGATGCATCCCCTCAATTCCCAGTTCTTGACTACCACAAAAAGAACTGTTAAAAATATTTTCATATATGTGGGTCCTTTTCTCATTCATTTGTATAATCTCTTTGGGATATAGCCTTAGAAGTGGTATTACTGGGTCAAAGGATATGGACATTCTTACTCTTTTTTTGGCCATAGTTCCAAATTTCTCACCAGATCAGTTCACAATTCCAACAACAATGAATTAGTGTTCTAATTTTCCTACATCTTCTCCAACATTTATCATTATCCAGTTTTGTCATGTTAGCCAATCTGATAGGTGTGATGTGGTACATCAGAGTTGTTTTCATTTGCATTTCTTTAATCAAAAGTGATGTAGAGCATTTTTTCATATGACTATAAATATCTTTAATTTCTTCACTGAAAAATGCCTGTTCATATCCTTTGACCATTTATCAGTTGGGAGATGACTTGTATTCTTATAAATTTGACTCAGTTCTCCATATATTTTAGAAATGAGGCCTCTATCAGAGACACTAGCTATAAAAGTGCTTTCCCAGTTTTCTGTTTCCCTCATAATTTTGGTTATATTGAGTTTGTGTAAAAACTTTTCAATTTAATGTAATCAAAATTGTCCATTTTGCATTTTATAATGTTCTCTGTCTCTTATTTGGTCATACATTCCTCCATTATTTTGGCACACAGTTTCAGACACTGATTTATGCCTAGTTTCTACCGTACTATTTTCCATTTTCCCAGCAGTTTTTCTCAGATAGTAAGACCTTATCCCAGAGCTGGGGTCTTTGGGTTTGTCAAACAGTAGATCACTATGATCATTGATTACTTTGTCTTTTGTACCTAACCGATTTCTCTGAGCTATCCCTCTATTTCTTAGCCAGTACCAAGTGGTTTTTGCTAATTGCTGCTTTATAATACAATTTAAGTTCGGGTGCGACTAGGCCACTTTCCCTAACATTTCTTTTCATTAATTCCCTTGATATTCTGAACCTTTTGTTATTTTGATATTTTTTTTATTTTTTGATGCTATTTTTTCTAGTGATATGAAATATTTTTGGTAGTTTAATTGGTATGGAACTGAAAAAGTAAATTAATGTGGGTAGGATTGTCATTTTTGTTATATTAACTCAGCTTACCCATGAGCAACTGATGTTTTTTCCAATTATTTAGATCTGACTTTATTTATGTGAAGAGTGTTATGTAATTATGGTCATATAGTTCCTGGATTTGATTTGGCAGGTAGACTCACAAATATTTTACAACATCTACAGTAACTTTAAATGGGATTTCTCTTCCTATATCATGTTGGACTTTGTTAGTAATATGTGGGGGGGGGGGGGGGGGGGCGGTGTATACCAGGAATTCGTGTGGATTTATTCTCTATCCTGCAAGTTTGCTAAAGTTGTTTATTATTTCAAGTACTTGTTTTACTTGATTCTCTAGGATTCTCTAAGTATATCATCATATCATCTGAAAAGAGTAATGACTTAGTTTCTTCTTCACCTTTTCTAATTCCTTCAATTTCTTTTTCTTCTCTTATTGCTAAAGCATTATAAGTGCTCCCAAAGTGTTCTGATCCAGGACAAAGTCTAATCACTGGCCTCCTGGTGTGAGGTCTTCAAGATCTTCCTGTTTAGATCAGGGCAACAGGGACATCTAGGTGGCACAGTGGATATTATCAGACCTGGAGAAAGGAAAATGAGTTCAAAATCTGGCCAGTTTCTTCCGATAATCCTGTTATATCAAGATTCAGTACCCTTTACCATCATCATCACCCTCCTTAATGTCATCAACAAGGCTCAGGAAGTCATTTCTCACATCCTGGATGCCTGACATTGGGCAGACAGAACAACTGTTATTTATGTGGCTTTGTTAAAGAGCTACCAGGATACGTTGGGGTTCTTGGTTTGTTTGTTCAAGAAGTCACCAACCTTCTAGGTGACATTGGGCAAATCACTTAATGTCTCTGGGACTTGATTTCCTCAACTGTAAAATGGAAAGTTTCTCTAGAAATTCTCTAAAGCATAATCTAGCTCCAAATTCTCATTATATGAGTGTATCCAGATTCTTCCTTATAGGTAAATACTCTTCAATAGTGACTACACACCAAAGTCAGTGGTAGCCAGACAGAGTCATGGAGATTCAAGAAACAACTGAGTATCTTCCATGGGGGAAAGACAAGCTGCTACTTGAATGGGAACAGATTTAGTAAAGACTCCTCAGGAATACGGAGTCTTCTCCCTGGAGTGGAAGAGACCTTGGGCCCAGGTTTCCATTCCTCCAGATTTCCATATAAGGCTTTATAAGGAAACTATTTGCCATATAGTTTTAGGATCAATGATTGGATATGACTCACTAACTCCTCAATAAAATGACATATATTTTTGTGGGCTTTGTAACATCCAGGAGTGGGAAATTTGAACCAGGTTTCAAGAGGGATTGGTTAGATTTCGAGCCTAGAATGTAAGACCTTGTTTCTCAGCCAATGAGAATAATGGTCAGTGGTGGGAGGGGGATTTTCCCATCAGGGTCTATATAAAATGCCATTCTGCTTCTGTAAGGAGCCTCCCTACTCCAGCTTTACTGGTGAAGGGACTGCCCATTTCTCACAAGAACCGAATAAAGGAGATTTTCTGTTTTGGTCTTGAGACACCTCTGAGTAGTCAATTTGAGTAAGGGGGTTCATGCTTCACCCCCCCCACATACTCAACCTGCACTCTGGCCCCCCAGGCATATCCAATTCAATTCAGAAACATTTATTAAACATTTACTTTGTGCTGGACATATTTCCTTCTCCAACTCACTTCACACATGCAGAAATTAAGGAAAACAGGGTTAAATGATTTACCTGGGGTCAGATAGCTAGTAGTTATCTTAGTCCAGAACTGAACTTATCAAGGTGAGTCTTCCTGACTCTAGACTCAGCACTCTATCCACCATGCTTATCACCTAGCTTACCACCAACAGCAGCCCAAAAAAACACTTACTTAATCCTCAAAACCTTTTTTTCATCTCTGCCACTCCTCTCACCAGGTTTCCATGCCCAGAAGAAAAAAGGAAACTCCCCAAGGCACTGTCCTCCAAAAATGCCAGGATTCAGACCTCTTCCTCTCCAGTACTGGAGTTGGCCTAACTCCATCCATGAGTTTTGGGGATCCAGGAAATCCTTATTATCCTGCCTTCACATTTTCAACTAGGTTGCTTTCTCTTTACACCCTGGAGTAAAGAGAAGCTCTATTGAATAGCTCTATTGAAGCAGGAAATGCTCTTAGCTACAGGCTCCTGTCTTTTATGGAAGCCTGAGTCTAAATGACTCTTATATACATTAAAACACATTAGCATCCTGCCATCATTCATTGCAGTCTATGTCAAGTGAGCTAAGGAGTGGAAAGGGTAGAATAAATCCTGATTATATGGAATTTCAGAAAGACCAAACAGACCAGGTTTTGTTTGTCTTCTAATACTTGGTGATAACTTCCCTGTCACCCCTAAATTTTCTCTCCTCCAGGTGAAACAACCACAATTTCTTCCAATAATCCTGATATGCCAAAAATCCAAGGTCAATCCTCATCATCCTCCTGGGTGGCAATGACAAGACTCAAGAAATCATTTCTCGTATGCTGGATGCCTAACAGGGAGACAGGCCAACTCTTCATCATGTATACCCCTTTGTCAAAGAGCTACTTAGATACTGTTTTTTTATCATCAAGGAGTCACCAACCTCCTGTGTAACACTGGATAAATAACTTAACATCTCTGGGACTCAATTTACTCAACTGTAAAGTGGAAGTGCTCTCTAGAGACTCTCTAAACCATAATCCATAGAGGAAACCCTACTTGTACCAGACGTTGATTAAAGAGAGAACAATATATATATTTAGAAGTGAATAAAGTTCTTCTAAATTATTGAAGAAATAAGAGGGTGAGGGAATAGGATGGGGGGGAGAAGGGTATCTAGATTAATGGAACTAGAATAAAGAAGGAGCAACATATATATCTGAAAGTCTATAAAAATCTACATAGAAACAAGAGGGTAAAGAGAAAAGGGGGGAAGGAGACAATAAGGAAGGGATTCTTGGAGATGTGTTTGTTCAAGTAAGAGGAGGGCAAATAGCAGATAAAAGTAAAGCAGAGGAGTCAGGAGGGGTATGAAATAAGAGATACAAACATAAAATAAAGATCAAGTATAGAATCTATTCAGTAAAAAAAAGCATGATCTCAGACAAAGTTAGAGCTAAAATAGATTTAATAAAAAGAGAAAAATAGGGAAACTACACTATATGTCAGTCATATTAATCAATATTGTTTTAGACAATTTACAGCAACTGGACAGTATAAGGCTGGAATATTGTGGTGGTATAGGAAATGATGAGTTGGTAGATTTGGAAAAATATGGAAAGACTGGACTTTTGATCCACCTTCAGAGAAATAGGACAAACAGGCATAGTAGAGTCTTACATGGATGTATATCAATGTATATGTGTATATATATATATATATATATATATGCATGATTATAGGTATTTATGTAAATGTATATGTGTATATGTATATTTATGTGAGTTTGTATATGTGTGTGTATTATGAATACATATGCACATGTATGTATGTATGTACATCCACATTTTATCATAACCTTGTTGGGATAAGGAAAAGAAAGGGGGGAGAACAAAGCAAAAAGTGCAAAACAGAGAACAAAGAAAAACCTACATGGAAGCAAAGAAAAGACAGATAGTTCTGAACACAATGTGTAGTATTATTATATAGACTTCCTTGAAAAGGAGTTTATTGCTTTATATTTTGAATCCTTTCATGTTCTATTGTGTGCATGGCAATTTTTTCTTCTGTTCTTATTTTGTATTCAAGTTTTAGTATTTAATTTTTTATTTATTATTTATATGTTATTATTTTAGTACATTTAGGATTGTAGGATTAAATTTTAATTTAGTATTTAAGTTTAAAATACATTAATGAAAGAAAGAAGAAAATTTTCCTGATTATATAAGGTCTTTTTCTTTCTAAAGTAAAGAACCCACTGTTTCTAAACTTGGTTTCATCATTTACAAAACAGACGTAAATTAAACATATAAAAAAACACAACATTAAATCAGGCCTGAACTTCTCCAAAGTTTTCTCTAGGACATTTTGAAGTCAAAATCTTTCCTGTCTCCTGTAATCAGTATAGAACTCATGATTATCTTGTGGCCAGAGTCCTGCTGACAGCCTAAGATAATTCTTCTATTTTCTAATTATGTTAATGAGTTTAGAATCTTATCAATAAATACAACAATGCAAGTTGCTTTAGTCTACTTTGCTGATTGGATTCACCCATTTAAAGTGCACTTTATATTTAGAACAAGTGTCTAAGAGATAGAAGAGCCACTTCAAGTGTCATCCCTCTAGACTTCTGCAAAGTATAATCACAGGAAGTAAAACTGAGACTGAATATCTATATTATATCGTATGCATATATGTGCATATTGTTATATGTTCATATATGTACGTTTTGTGAATGAATAAGAGTCTGTGTGTCTTTATAAGTATATGTATTCCCTGTTAGAATCTTGAAATCCAGGGCTCCTGCCAGTTCAAGCCCCACTCTTATACCAACCTGTATTCAAGGGAAATTTGAGAGACTCTTGGATCTCCATGGACAACTGAGCCAACAAAAGAATACCCAATTTCACTTTCAAAAAAGTTTTGTGAGAGCTAGAAAGGGAGCTAATGAACCAGGTGGCCCACAGGGGATATTTCGTGCTTAAACTGTAGAAACTGATAGGGTACTGTGCTTGGTTCCCAGCCCACTTCTCTCCCCAACCAAAAGACCCCATGTCTGGCAATAATTTGCTAGCAGGCCCCTGTGAAGCAAAGTATTTCTCTCTGTTACAAGAACAAACTGAACTCTGTAGAATTTCCCTTGTATGAACAAGACTATCTTGTACCAGCAGAATTATCATGTGCTGATTACTGATTCCATCAGTAACCATACATGATATAGAGGGCAAGCTAAAGGCACCACCTCCTGAGGCTATCTTCTTACAGTTGTAGACATACAGATGTGGAGTTTCTAAAGCTCTCTCAGTCCAGACCATGTCAGTAGTGAATGACACCTATGCCTGTTGCATTCTAAGTGTTCTGGGAACCTCAGAATACAAGGGTACAGGGTGCAGATCTGCCTCAGAAGAGTTCCACCACTCAAGTCTTCCAGTCAGATCCAATACAAAAGGGCCAGATTCCTAGTGAATCTGCATATTTTATAGGGACAAAACTGATATTTTTATAAGGAAAAAAGAGTTAGGAGTGGGGAATAGTCTGGGATGGTTCAGATGTAACAGGGAAAGGGGGTTTAGATGGGATTAAGGCATGTCAAGTAAGATAATTAAGTAAGCATGGTGGGCTGGGGTGAGTCAAATACCTGGAGCCACAGGCACTAGTGATCTGGCCTACTAAAATGTATAGGAAAATTCAGGGACTACATCAAAGGTAACAGAGAATGAAAAGTTGGGCTGGGTTGGGGCCACAATGAAAGGACAGTTGAAAGGATTATACCGGGAGGAGCCCAATGCCTCAGGCAAATACTGGGGTTCTGGCTTCAGGGTCTGGGTTCCTGAAATTCATTGGAAGGTCAAGGGGGGTTGTAGATCCCATATCTCATCATGCCCAAGGTAAAGAAACTATGATCACCATCTGATTAGCCTGATTAACATGTAATTCACTGTATCTTTCCTGCATAGCATCACTCCTATTAGGCTGTTTGTTCCTTAAGGAGGCATGTGCACCATATTTAGCATTATAATAAACTTTTTGCCTTTGTCTAGAAGATTATTTGAGTCCTCAGATTATTTCTAAATAACTCTTTCTGAACATTGGTATTTTGAGGTCCCTACATCCTTAAAATAGCACCAGAACCATGACTGATAAATATCCAAGGCTAATGGGAAAGACCAGTAGATTGGCAATAATGGGTTACACCAATTCGTTAGTTGTCCAGCCTAACTGCCATGGGCTGCTGGGTCATCTTACCTACTCCAGGTCTTTGGTGGCCAACCGGATAAACATAATGAGAGAAGAGACCTCCAGAGTCAAACAGAAGTGTAGGCTTTATTCTGGATATCAGCTACATGTCAGTATGCAGGATGAGTTCTCCCATGGAGCCCCCTTCTCCTTCTGGAGGAGAGAGGAACCCCAGCTACATGTTAGCGTGAAGGACAAGTTCTCCCATGGCACTCCCTCCTCCTTTCGGAGGAGAGAGGAACCCACCCCAGGTCCCCATTTAAGCTCTCCCAGCTTCATGGTTCATGGACAGTGTGCTCTCAGCCCCTTAGCCAATCAACAACAGGTGTGCTCAGACCACAGACCAATCTCAAGGGTGGGATGCTCTCCCCAGCAAGTTTCCACTGAGAAGAGGTGGAAAAATAAGATAGCTCTTGATTCACTCCTCAATTCCCAGCTGTTCTCTGGGGGGCCTCATGAGAGCTCTACGGTTTAGAAGCCCTCACCTTTACCTAACCTGAGACTGTTCACGTGAAAACCAAGCTTACACCCCAACAATTAGTAATTCTATTGAGGTTAGGGGTGCTCTGGATCCCAAAATACTGACACATCAGCTCCTGCCCAAATAAATTCGATCCAAGCCTTCTTTCAGCCAAAGAAAAAATAAAGTTTATTAAATATTCACCCTATTGGGCAAATTCTCAAAGAACTTAAGCATTTATGTTGCTTGTATTGACAAGAAAGCCAGACTGAACCTCACCTAGGTTGAATCTGAGCATCTTCAAGGAGGCAAGATGGAGAATATGGGAGGGATCTAGGGGTGACCAAGTAGTCTGCGGTGATGAAAGGAGGGGTTTAGGGAGAGTCTCGAGGAGGAGTCTAAGGAGGATCTTGATGGAACTGGGATGAGTAGAGGTCAGAACCAAGAGAGTAGAATTTTGATGGGATGAAAGGTGGAAAGTAAGGGGGGTAATGAAAAGCTTATGGCCTCAGGATGTATGTGTTCATCCTTCATTGCTGAAAAAGACTTGACTTTGTTTTAAGTGAGGGAGGGCTGTGCAGGTCACCAACCTCACTTCTTCTCCAGAACTATCTGAATCCAGTAACCAGATATTCATCAGGATGACTGGAGATGACCCAGGATGAAATAATTGGGGTTAAGTGACTTGCCCAAGGTCACACAGCTAGTTAGTGTCAAGTGTCTGAGGTGAGATTTGGACTCAGGTCCTCCTGACTCTTGCACTGATGCTCTATCTACTGCACCACCTAGTTGCCTCAGGATCATGCCAGATCAAGTGGGAAGGAGAGTTCAAGGGGGTTCCCAGAGCCTATGTGCCTCATCAATTCCCCTAATGCCCTTGTGTACATGTTGATAGATAGAGACAATCAAAGTTTTTACCAGAGAAACGGCATTTAGGAAGTTTTGTCTGGACATGATGGCTTTGGGGAGTTCACCTCCTGAGGCCAGTGTTTGGGAACACACACACATGCACATAACCACTCTCAGTACAATTGCAGCTATTTAGGGGACAGTCTTTGTATTTTCACCATCAAGCCCAGTGATGAAAATGATTCTGCGCCTAATTTTGAGATGAAAACAGTAAATATTGAGCAAGAGTTTATTATAGTTTGGCAGAGAAAGCCACAAAGAGATCATTGCATTTCCTTCCCTCTTTTCCAGAAGTGAATGACTGTAGATGTGGAACAGTGTGCAGCATATTGTTGGAATTGGCTCATATGACGCTTAGTTGTCCTGAAATACTTTTCTCTTTACACTTTTTTCTTTAATTTAAAAAAATAATTGACTATGTGGGGAACAGAATATAGAATAAAAATTATGTAAAAGGAAAAGTTATGGATACAAATTTTAAAATGTGAATAAATAAATGGATGAATGAAATAGTAAATGAATAAACAAATGTGTGTTGCATTGAATTAAGTGTTTCAGTCCACCTTCAGTCCACATAGGTTGTTGAGGGAAACCAAACCCCTATGTAGCAAAGAAAGTATAGGAGAGAGAGGAAAATGAATGGTGACTTGGAGTGTGGTAAGAGAAGAAAAAAGAGACAGCTGTACCTCCACACATCTCCAGAAAACTCGTTTCTATACTTCCTTGTCACACCATGACAAGAGAAAGGGGGAAAGGGGAAAATGGAATGAGCTTTTTTTTTAAAAGGGTCTACTAGGAACCAGGCAGACTGCTAAACGCTTTAAAAATATTATCCGTTAAAGGTGTGCCTGACATAAAAAAGTATAAAGGAAAATTTATTAGAGTTCAGAGGAAGTGAACACTTTAGCCAAAGCTGACACTTCCCCTCTTCAGAAGGAGGGAGGGCCTTCCAAGTTCATTCCCTTGAATGAATGGGTAGCTTCCAAGTAAAGATACAGGAAGACTACAACTCGTTCAAACCAACGGAAGCTCTTATAATGTTCTGAATTTTGGGTTGCACTCCCCACCACCCACTGGCCACATGACTTCATGTGTGAAACACGAGGAACATCTGATAGACTTTCCCCCAAACATCAGGCCTGTGTACAAGTTTCTGACCTTTACCTGACCATGCTAGGTCACAACTCTGTTTACCCAAAACTGTGGAAACAGAACTTTCTTGTTTCTCACAAACTCTTCCCTTTATCTCTTTATTAAAATTTATGTTTCCACATCTAAATCCAATCAATACCTCTTCACTTTCTTTCCCCTCTAAATTCTTCCCTTCATCTATCTCCCCTTTATATGAGTACATTTTAAAAAGTTGACTGATGCATTTACAAATTGCAAGGGAGCAGTCCCACTTTATAAGTACAGATACAGAGACTCAAAAGAAAAAGGTAGGCTCACTCAACTGGTAAAAGAGATTCAAAAAGCCAATGAGGAGAAGAATGCTTTCAAAAGCAGAATTAGCCAAATGGAAAAAGAGGTTCAAAAGTTCACTGAAGAGAATAGTTCTCTCAAAATTAGAATGGAACAGATGGAGTCTAATGACTTTCTGAGAAACCAAGAAATCACCAAACAAAACCAAAAGAATGAAAAAATGGAAGAGAATGTGAAATATCTCATGGGAAAAACAACTGACCTGGAAAATAGATCCAGGAGAGACAATTTAAAAATTATGGGACTGTCTGAAAGCCATGATCAAAAAAAGAGCCTAGACATCATCTTCCAGGAAATTATCAAGGAAAACTGCCCTGAGATTCTACAACCAGAGGGCAAAATAAGTATTGAAAGAATCCTAGGAACATTGTGGCCAAATTCCAGAAATCCCAGGTCAAGGAGAAAACATTGCAAGCAGCTAGAAAGAAACAATTCCAGTATTGTGGAAATACAATCAAGATAACTCAAGATCTAGCAGCTTCTACATTAAGGGATCGAAGGGCATGGAATAGGATATTCCAGAAATCAAAGGAACTAGGACTCAAACCAAGAATCACCTACCCAGCAAAACTGAGTATAATACTTCAGGGGAAAAAATGGTCTTTCAATGAAACAGGGGACTTTCAAGCATTCTTCATGAAAAGACCAGAGTTGAAAAGAAAATTTGACTTTCAAACACAAGAATGAGAAGAAGCAAGAAAAAGTAAGCAGCAAAGAGAAGTCATAAGGAACTTACGAATAGTGAACTGTTTACATTCCTACATGGAAAGACAATATTTGTAACTCTTAAAACTTTTCAGTGTCTGGGTAATTGGTGGGACCACACACACACACACACACGTACACATGTGCACGCACACACACATACACACATGCACACACATACAGAGACAGAGAGCACAGAGTGAATTGAATAGGATGGGACCATATCTCAAAAGAAATTAAGGTAAATGGTGAGAGAGAATATGTAGTGGGAGGAAAGAGGGTGAAATGGAATGGGGTAAATTATATCTCATTCAAGAGGCAAGCAGGAGACTTGTTAGTGGAGGGAAAAAGAAGAGAGATGAGAAAAAACCAAGAAGTTTACCCTCATCATATTTGACTAAAGGAAGGAATAAAATGCACACTCATTTTTGTATGAAAACCTATTTTACAATACAGGAAAGTGTGGGAGAAGGAGATAAGCAAGGGGGGGATGATGGAAGGGAAGGCAAAGGGAGGAGGGAGCAATTTGAAGTCAACACTCAGGGAGGGACAGAATCAAAAGACAGAATAGAAACAATGTGGGGCAGGATAGGATGGAGGGAAATAGTTAGCCTTACACAACACAACTGTTATCAAAGTCATTTGCAAAACTACACAGATATGGCCTATATTGAATTGCCTGCCTTCCCAAAGGGAATGGGTGGGAGGGAGGGATGGGGAGAATTTGGAACTCAAGTTTTAGGAACAACTGTTTACTATTGTTGTTGCTACTAGGAAATAAGAAATACAGTCAATGGGGAATAGAAAGTCATCTGGCCCTACAGGACAAAAGAGAAGATGGGGACAAGAGAAGGGAGGGATGATAGAAGAGAGGGCAGATTGGTGATAGGGAAAATTAGATTGCTCAGTGTATTGGGGTGGGGGGAGGGGAGAAAAGGGGAGAAAATTTGGAACCTAAAATTTTGTGAAAATGAATGTAAAAAGTTAAATAAATAAATTTTTATTAAAAAAAAAAAGAGAATGGAGGGTCAGGCTAGGTTAAAGGTAACATATTTCAGTATGAAAAGCCTGATTCAGTGGAAAGATTCAAGGAGAGTTCAAAAAAATTCCCAGTGTCTGTACCCTGTGCAATGAATGGATGGACAAGGAGGTGAGCTGAACACTTCCAGCTCTATCTGCTAAGGGCAGGGTGAGGTTCACCTGTCTCCAAATATCTGGAGGAAGGCATTCACCTCTATCCAGTCAACGAACAATGAACAAGTGTGGGGTAAAAATAACAGATACAAGCTGCAACTTGCTGTTTGTCTTTCATGACATCAGGGAGGTGCATGACATGCAAGTGAATTGGAATTGAGGGAGGGCTGTGCAAAGACACCAGTTTCATTCCCTCTTCCAGAACCATCAAGGTCCAATGGCTAAATATGGATCAGGACAACTGCAGATGGCCCACAATGTGGTGGGGGACTTCAGTCTTTCCAAACTAAGGTCTTTAACAGGTTTCAGTTTTACTAAGGCAGGGCTCATTCAGCGATTAAGCATTAATAAGAAATGAGGCAAGGAATGATCTCTTAAAAATAGATCAAGAAGAGGAAAGACCCTCAGGGTTTCTGGCCAAAACAGAAACAATTGCTATTTGCTTTCATTCTGAGCTAATCAGGGGCCAAACAATGCCCAAGTAGGGCTTGGCCTGGGACCTATTGTTGGCCAATCAATGAGAGCCAGGTGATATCTGGGTAAGGTCTTTAAGAGAAAAAAACAAAAACAAATGAAATTTCAGAGGTTAAAATTTACATTCTCTTTGGGCAGCGTAAGGTATTATTGAATTTTGTTTCCACAGAGATTATATGACACGTGATTTGAAGTTATACTGGTGGCTAATGTTGGAGATAAAACTGATTGTAGCAGAGGGGCAGTGGAGGAAGTTGGCCACGTGAAAATCAGCATATCTACTACTTTCCTCTGTTCTGAAAAGGCCTTTTTCTTGTGTATGAGAAGCTGTCAGAGCAGGTGTGGTTCACAAAAAATAAAGTTCATTGTCCCAGACCCTGTCTTAAATAATGAGACTTTGTATCATGTATATCCTGGATTCAAATCTTCAAACTCACAAACCTTTGTCAATTTCCTTAGCAATTGAAAATTCTTTTCTCGTGCTATCTGATGCAGATAAATGGGGAGGAGACTAAAAATATTTTTTATCTTGGCATTTCCTTCATTAAATAACGAATAAAGTATATGAGAATGAAAAGGGGGGAATTGAAATGTGGAAATGAGGAATATAATCAGTAGGTGGGGTTTAATCGAACTCTGATATGCCGGACAATGGGATGCAGAGTGGGAAATTTGAATCAGGATGGTTATTAAAAAAGTTTTGTAAATATCTTGGGTCTGCTTTTCCTAGGAAGAGACTGTTTTCCACACGGGGTTAAAGTCATCTGTCAGAAATCATGTGAAATAAAAATTGTTTTTTTCTAAATTCACTCATTGCCAAGTAGAATTTTTGATAAGGTGATTATTTCTCACAGGCAGGGTACCCACAGGTAAAGGTGTGATACCTTATGTGGAGAAATAGGAAGGAAGGAAGGAAGGAAGGAAGGTAGGAAGGAAGGAAGGAAGGAAGGAAGGAAGGAAGGAAGGAAGGAAGGAAGGAAGGAAGGAAGGAAGGAAGGAAGGAAGGAAGGAAGGAAGGAAGGAAGGAAAGAAGGGAGACTATGTTACCTAACTGAAAGTGTGGTCCCTACTGAGCAGCTCTTAACTGAAGGCTTGTCCAAAGAACAAACAGAATCAAGTAGTGCGTGCATTATAACATGCTTCTTTCTTCTCACTAAGCCATGCATGCATGGGAGTTCAGGCTCATTCTGATCTCCACAAATGAATCATTTGTAGTAACATTTATACCCTCAAAACAAAGTCAATGAGCTCCCTCTCCTCCTTTCTGACTCTGGAAGCCTGTATCAGTCAAAGTTATAATTTCCATATATTTAACTATGTGGGAAACAAAAAAAAAAGGAATTCTGTTTCCACGGGGCTAAAATTTCGCCTAGATTTAAGTGATAGCAGCTAATCAGACTTTTGCCCCGGTATGTTCAGGTAAAAGGTTAGAAACTTGGACACAGGCTTGATGAGCTATTTGAGGGAATGCCTATCAGAGAGGAGAACATGAAGTCATGTGATCAGGAGGCTTCATCTAGTCAATAGATGGTGTGGCAGCAAGTTCAAACTTGGAACAGTATAAAAGGCTTTCACTGATCTGAAAAAATTGTAGTCTTCCTGTGGTCTTCCGTCAGAGCTGCCCCTTTCATTCAGTGAGAATGAACATAAAAATTACTAGAGGCTTTCCTGATTTCACAACAAATATTGTTCTTTGTTTAAGGTGTTCACTTCTCTCATAATAGGAAATGTGCCTTCTTCCTGAAAGGACCATAATAAAAGATCCTTTTTTCACTCTCAACTTTAGCTTTGTTTTCAGGTCCGGGTGTGAGCCTTGCTCTAGATGGGGAGGGGGTTCAAGGGGGCGGTGCTATTTATAACAAACTACACTATGAGAAAGGAATTTCTTAATAGGATAATTTTGTAAAACAATAAGAGAGATGTCAAGGTGTCAAATGAAATTCTAGTTCCAGGATGTCTATGTTTCTTCTATCATAAACATAACATGCTCATAAACTACAGGAAAGAGAGATGTTGCTACTCGAGATGATGACTAGGAAAGAAATTCATGGAACTTAAGAAAAGATAAATGTCTGGTGGGCCAGGTTCTTGAAAGAAGAATGTTCCCAGTCAATAAAATCAGGCAAATAAGCTTGGATTCACTCAGAGAGCAAGAGAAAGCATGTCTGTTATGCCAGAGCATGCAAAGCATTATAGTAAGTGAAGTTCAGAATGGGCCAAAAATGTCTTTCTCCTGATTAGCTTATCCAGGTTTAGGCCTTTTTCAGGTGGGGAAGGGGACTCAAGCAGGTTGACACTACTCACAGAGGTTGCTGTTTGTCCTTCATCTCAAAGAAGAACATGACATCAGGGAGGTGATGCCATGACATACAAGTGAAGTGGATTTAAGTGAGGGAGATCTGTGCAAAGTCACCAGCCTCACTTTGTCCTGCAGAGTCATCTAAGTCCGGTGGCCACATATGGATCAAGACAACTAGAGATAGCAGAGGATGCAGTGAAGGATTTTGGCCTTTTCAAGCTAAAGTCTTTAACTCGTCTCATTTTGACTAAGGCTGTGCCCATTCCGTGATTATGGCTTTATAAGAAATTAGGCAAAGAATGGTCCATTTAAAAAAAAAAAAAAACTTATCAGGGAGGGCAAGACCCTCAGGGTTTCTGGTCAAAACAGAAGCAATTTTTATTTATTTTCATTCTGAGCCAGTCGGGACCTAAAGAGTGATCAAGTTGTCCTTGGTCAATCAATGACAACCAGGTAATGCGGGATAAAAGTTGCTTTTTAAGAAAAAAAACAAATACAGATAAAAACCATACACATAAAATTCTTTTTGTAAGATCTTCTAGTTGGATGGAATCCTACCCATGATGGAAAAGCATGTACCTGGAGGATTTGGGCAATCCCATCCATCAGTAATGTTCTTCAGAGATGACTGAATAACCTACAGGAGCCTGGTTTTGGGTTTTTGAATGAGGAAATCAGAAAGGGGAGTCTTAATCCTAACTGAATAATTGGTTATTGTAAGAGCAAAATATTCATTTCTCTCACTAGTGTCTAAGATTAGATTTTAACTCATTTCAAACAGAAGGTCGAGACGTCTGCGCACTTTTGGCACCACCTAGCTGCCCCCAGGGAGAGGAAGTGGGAAAGAACACCATCTAACTCTTGAAGGCAAAGTTGGAAGGAAAACTCTGGAAAAATCCTTGATGTACTTCCTTCTCTTTGTGTCCCTAGGGCATCGGATAAGAGCTAGTCTTCCTGGGGTTGGGACCAACCACCATGGCTGTGTCTCCCACAGTAGGCAGTCATAATATGTTGGTGATGATGTAACAGAGAGAAGTAAAAATAGGAGTATAGTTTTTTGGCAGAAGGAAATTTTTATTTGGGTGAATGGATAGAGATCCTCACTATGCTCACTGCCTTGGTTTGGCTGATGGGGAACAGCATCATCCTATGACTCTAGGGCTGACACTGTCTATCTTTGTTGTGCTTTTCTGATCTCCATAGTTGAATTTGTTGGATGTTATTGCTATTATTTGATGTACATTGTAGTGGGATAACTCTGACACTTGTCCTGCATTGTGGGTTTGAACATCCTGGCTGTGATCAGCACCGAGTGCATCTGTTCTTCTCCCTCTGGTGCTGACGTCACCACCCCAAACATGTGCCTGCTGCTGTTTGCACTGTCTTCTGGGCTCTACTAGCCTACTTGAGGTAGCAGATTATGTCAGTTTTTGAGCATGCTCACAATTTCTGTCTCGAGTTCATCATCGAACTCATGTCCTCACTGTCCTCGCTGGTGTGCTGTATGTGTCCAAACTGGTTGCTGTTGAGGGTCCAGTGCAGCCATAATTGAAAGGGATTATGGATTGTGCAGTACTTTCACTTTGGGTTTGGATCTTAAGATTCAATGGCACTCATTCAAACAAGCTTAACAGGCATCTAAGTTTATTCAAAAATACAAATAGTGAAAGTTAGCAAGTGTATACATATAATCTAATAGATGATAGTTAAGACAGAATAGAAAAAGAGAAGAAATACATCATCAGCCAAGTCTGAGCTTCATCACTTTGGCATGACAGGGGAGGCTGAAAGCGGGGAGTAGTCAGCAAAAGTCCTGCCTGGGAGAATCGACAGAAGCAGGTGTCCCCACTTCTGAAGCAAAGACCTCCAAAGATCCATCTCCCACTCAGTCCATTTTCTCCTTTTTGGAAAAAAAAAATGATCTTTAAAACAGAGAGATCAAAGAAGGAACTTTCACCAAAGTTCCGGTTGTTGACTTTGGTGTATGTGCCCAAGAACTGGTCAGATCCTTGAACACAGACACCTGCTCCCTTAAAGAGTTTTATGACTCTTAAGATAAGGGTCTTTTCACCCTGCCTACATGGTTTGCTAGTTGTTCCAATATTTATGTGCTGCTTCCTTTGGCACTCCCGGTGATGCATATCAATTTTAAGCTACATTCCTTATATCAGGTCATGTAGCGGTCATGTGAGGGACTGGGGAGAATCTCCTCAGTTTCCCTACAGTAGGTCCTGGATTCGACCCAAATCCTGGCTGAGAATTATACATCATCCTCTAAAATAGAGGAGAACGAAAGCTCACTTGTAAGAAGAATATGACTGTAGTCATCAGAAATAAAAGAAGTTATGCAATTTAAAAAGCAAGGTCTAAAGATTAAAACCAGCAGTATTAGCAATAACAGAGGTAAAAGAGAATAGAAAAATGATTTCTAGCAATCCCATAAGGACAGGGAAGGGAAGATTGTTGTCTAGTATTTTCCATCCAAACAGTCTCATCATGCAGGTGATGTATTTGTGACTGCTCATTGTGAACTGTGAATACAACAAGAAGTGTTTACTCACATGCATACACCTCCCTCTGCTGCTAAAAGCTGGTCTAAGGCTATACAATTATCTAATACTTCATGGGGTAAGGAATCAAGGATTCTTGCAGATTTCACAAAACTTCAGCTGTTTCATTAGCAATGACCTCAATAGCTTTAGTGATATTGGTCAATATCAATTCATGGTCAAAATATCCAACACAAGGGATTAAAAAGGCAGTGCTTTTATATATACACCATAAGAAATTGCCCCAAGGGCTTTTTTTGTTCTCCTTTGAACAGTTGAGTTGGTGTCATTATATAACTGGATTCCAGGATTTATTATTCCTAAAGTACATTAACTATCATTTTTATATGGACATAGACATTGAAAAGCATTCAATGTAGTAATCATATTTCAATGAATTAAATTTGATACAGCCTTACATATCACTAAAGGGATATTAGATTTTTCACATGGGGGCACACACGGTATTAAAAATAGTAGTATTTAACAAAAACTCAGTAGATTGTCCCCATGGAGAGGTATCATTACAGGATGGAAGGAAAAAAGAACTTGTATCAGCTTTTTTTTTTTTCCAATTGCTTGTATATCTGCCAAGAAGGGGGTTTATTACATGGAGGTTTCAATTTAGTAGCATTCCTATAGCTGTTACCTAGTCTTAATACAATGGAATTAGGGAACCAATAACTATAATTAGTCGGTACATACATGAGAACCTTAGCCCTTTTAGAGGAGAGGTCCCCAAACTTATTTGGCCTATCACCCCCTCTAAAAAATTACTTAGCACCCTCCTGGAAATCTACTTTCTGTAACACTTTAATTTTTTTTTAATTTACATCATTTCAGAAAAAAAAATTTTTAAATGATGCATCATAAATTTAATAATTTATTTCAAATTAGTGGGTATTTTTCTTGCATTAAAATGTTGATTATGCATTACATGTGCATATTCCTGCCAATGCATGTTCGACTTCCTAACGTTCTGGTACTCGCTCTCCTGCCAACACTTACTTGTTAAGACCTTTTGGTTGACTTGACCAATGATCGATTTTAACTTGCATTTTGTGTGTTTATTTGGAAAATAATGCAATCACTATGACTTTAACTCTGTTCCACAACAGATGAAACATATAAGAATGTTTTTTTCAAAATGTTCTTCTCTTGTTTCCTTATACTTCCACTGCCTCCTTATTTTTATTCAATGCCCCTCCAATTGCAATTACTTCTGCCCGCTGGATCATTGCAGCACCTCCCCCCCTAGGGAGTGGTATTACTCACTTTGGGAAACTGTTTAGAGCAAAGTTCTGTGCACTTCTGGCAGGACTGTGAACATTTTGGTCCTTACCTTTCTTATTTGTGTGTATCAAAGCTGTTTTACCATTATTGAACACTATGTCCTTCAAGGATTGTAAGCTTGGGTCAGGAAGCTGCAAACTTTCAATGGGTCTTATGTAGTCTGATTAAGGGCGTCATCTGGTCACTGACTTCCTAGACTTTCTAGGCTCCAGACCCCAGTTTGATGCTAGGCAATGAAACTACAGAATTATTCCTGGGTAGAACTGTAGCAATGAACTGCTGGTATCAGTTTCTTTCAGCTAATTGGAAGACTTAGCAAATTCAAAGTAATAGTTCTACCTTCTTGTCCCTGTTCTGGACCCAAGAATGAATGAGTCTATGGATCTTCTCTGCTCCCTGTCAACAGTACTTCTGGCCTAGGTATGTTCTGGGTCCAGGGATTAAGTCTGTGACTCATTGTGGAGTCAGATTACTAGTACTGATGGCCAAACATTGTACTGGCCCTGGTACTGAATTCCTGATCAGTGCTTGGCTCACATCAATAATACTGCTATCCTCCCTCTAATTCTTCACTAAGGAACAGTCTCAGTGATTCTAGAATGGCATCATTTCTAATATAGCTCTATGCTAGGCCAAGAGGTTGAATTTATTATCTACTCAAAGGTCAATGAGAGCACTGGAAGCCAAGGACTACCCTAATGAATTAAGCACTCCATTCTGTTTGCAACCATCATTCCTCTAGCTCTGCTTTTAGACTAGGGAAAGAACTCATGATCTACTCTGGGGTCCAAGTGAGAGGCTATAGCCCAACTTGTTGCCCAGGATTTGTTCAATATTCTCTGACCTAGTTACTTGACTACTCTGTGTGATCAAGGACTAGCAAGATTACCCTCTGTGAGAACTCACTATTTGACTAAAGTTGCTGGGGAAACTGGATAGAAGTGTAGCAGAAACTAGGCATAGACTAATGCCTGACACCGTACACAAGAATAAAGTCCAAATGGGTACATTATCTAGATATAAAGATGGATACTATGCACAAAGTGGTGGAGCAAGGAATAGTGTATTTATCAGATTTGTGGAGAAGGGAATAACTTTTGACTAAAGAAGAGATAGAAAGCATTATGAGGTGCAAGATGGAAAATTTTGATTACATTAAACTGAAAAGTTTTTGCACAATCAAATCCAATGCATCCAGGATTCAGAGGGATGTACAAAACTGGGAAAGAATTTTCGCAGCTAGTGTCTGTGATAAAGGCCTCTTTTTTAAATATATAGAGAACTGAGTCAAATGTACAAGAACACAAGTCATTCCCCAATTGATAAATGGTCAAAGGATATGAACAGGCAGTTTTCAGAGGAAGAAATTAAAACTAGCTATAGTCATATGAAAAATGCTCTAAATCACTATTGATTAGAGAGATGCAAATCAAAACAACCGTGAGGTACCACATCACACCTATCAGATTGGCTAATATGACACAACAGGAAGATGATAAGTGTTGGAGAGGATGTGGGAGAGTTTTAACACTAATTCATTGTTGGTGGAGCTGTGAGTTGATTCAACCATTCTGGAGAGCAATTTGCAACTATGCCCAAAGGGCTACATAAATGTGCATACCCTTTGACCCAGCAATATTGCTTCTGGAACTGTATCCCCAAGAGATCATAAAAACAGGAAAGGGTTCCATTTGTACAAAAATATTTATAGCAGCACTCTTTGCATTAGCCCAAATCTGGAAATCAAGGGGATGGCAATCAATTGGGGAATGCCTGAATAAATTATGGTATATGAATGTAATGGAATACTATTGTGCTATAAGAAATGATGAGCAGGTAGACTTCAGAGAGGCCTGGAAAGACCTTTATGATCTGATGCTGAGCAAAAGTAGAAGAACCAGGAGAACTTTGTGCATAGCAATGACCACAGTGTGTGAGAGTTTTTTTTCTGGAAGACATGGAACTTCATTGCAATGCAAAGACTTAAAAAATTCCCAATGGTCTTTTAAGGCAAAATGCCTTCTACATCCAGAGAAACAACTATGGAACTCAATCACAGTATATAACAAATCATTTTGTTTTATGTTTTGGTTTTTTATATGATTTCTCCCATTCATTTTATTTCTTCTAAACAGCATGACTATAGTGAAAATGTATTTAATAGGAATGTATGTGTAGAACCTATATAAAATTGTATGCAGCCTAGGGGAGGGAGAGGGGAGGGAGAGGGGAGGGAGGGGAAGAGGTAGGGGAAAAAAGTCCAGGCTATATGGTAGTGATTGTAGAACACTGAAAATAAATAAAATCAATAAATTTTTTTAAAAGATTGCCCTCTGTGGTTTTGCCTTTGACGTATCAAGCATTGCTAAATTTTGTCCTTTTTCTAAATCTTTGTTAGAGAAATTATGGAAGGGTGTATGTTGTACTGTTTCTTCTGTCTGGCTGGTTTCCCTTTCCTTAATGTTTTGTTGCTTTGCATTTCCATTATATTGCTTTTATTCATTATTACAGAGTCCTTGACTCAATTCTGCACTCCTAACCCATTCGTGTACTGGAAATATATAAAACCAACCCAAATGTAGTAAAAATACTAGACCCTTAGCCAACTGTCCCAAGGTTGTAAAGAAAAACTCATTACTGAAGCAGGAATTATTAAGCAAAATATGAAAGGATGCAATAATATTTATATTAGTTTTATTGACCACAGCAAAAAGTCTGCCTTATTTCTATATTTGTTTCTATTTTATGTATCACAAATACATAAAATATGACCAAATTAAGTTAAAAACAAGATAATTTTATATATAAATGGAAAAGTTTTAAAAATTAACAATACTCTACTGTGACAATAATTTCTAGAAATTTCTAGAAAGACCATGGAACTATTATCAAATCTTCTGAGGAGAATGATAGATGGTTGGTTTCTAAGGCAAAGTTATTTGATGTACATGAACCACACTTCTGCATGTCAGAAATCTCTGAAATAATATAAACATATTATTTAAATGTGACAACTACAAAACTATTAACATATACAAAGGGAAATACAGGTGAATGCTTTGAGTTTCAATACATCAAATAACACTAATGGATGAAGGCAACATTTAAAATATCTTGTTGTATTCCATTCAAAACACAAAATGTATATAACTATACAAGAGAAAAATATACTTGCGTGTGTAAAGAGACTAGCATCTCCAAGTCAAAGCTCTATAGAAGGGACATGTGTAGAACAACACAGATCATGCTCAACATGAATTTTAACAAGATCAAAATGGACAATAATATATTTAGAAAGTATAAAAAATGAATATAATACTAATAAAAAAGACAGGTCCCTTTACCCAAAGGAAGCTAAAGAAAAATGGATGTTTCCTCATTTAAAAAGGAGGAAAGGAACTGCTAGATATTATCAGAACACATGATCATAGATTGAAATCTTACAAAAATATTTCTAAAATAAACATGCACTGTTCCATGGAACAATGTTGAATGTTAATAACAGATCAAAGAAGTAAGTTATGTTGTATTTATTTCCTGGAAGATCCTACGAAACTCCTATGCTCCCAGAGTAGTGGCATTAGCCATTCTTCAAAGAAATTTTACAATATGAAAGTGTAAGGGTGAGAGTAAATTAAATAAATCACCTAAGTAATTCCATTAAAAGTAAGTATAAAATGCTATGCCCTGTTATTTTAACCAAGTGAGAGCAAGCATCAATCAATCGATTCACCATAGAATCTAGAATAAGAGGGATAATTTCTTGGTGAATTGGAGTGATGTTGCACAGAAAGTGTTAGTGTGGTCAGAGTGATTGAGAAACCTTGGTAGTGCCCTGGAGGACCTCTGGGAAACTAGGGAGCTAATTCAGAACCTGAGAGATTTGAGGAAGTTCGGGAAGAGGATATTGTCTCTGAAGTGCTGAGAAGAAATCAATTGTCAGAGGAGATCAGGAGAAGCTGAGCCCCAGATCTGCTCTAAATATCTTCTCCCCATTAACCTGTGGAGGACCTTGTGAAATGGAGAGGTTCTGCATAATTCCCAGCTGCTCATTGCCACCCTGGAAGCCTCCCCAGATCAGCTGATAGATGGCAGTGTTTGTAGCAGCAACAAAGGACATATTGGACATTGATTCTATGTTCTGTAAGTAGATCAGGAGAAAGCTTGCCCATACACCAGAGGAATATCTTGAGGACTTTGGCCAAAGGACTCCCAGGAGCTCAGAGTCACCTCAGTTGCAACTCTTTTAACTCAATGGCTAAATTTAAGGCCACTTTCACTTGAACATTTTGTGAAAGAGTGGGTCACATTTGGGGAGAGGGATGTTTTGTGCTATCCATTCTTATTATTCACCTTTCTAGAAGCTAAAAGCTATCTGTGTCACGTAGACTTATATAGAGAATTGAAGCAGTTTGTTATACAAAATCATTGCCATCAGAAATTACAAGAAAGGTCATCCTCAAATCTCCTTTCCTCATTGATTGAATCAAATTGTCAAAGGAAATAGTAGAAACTATAAAACAACTCCTTGTGACCTGATATGCACGCAGACATATTTGCATACATGTGATAGTATATGGATATATAGATACGTATATGCAACACATATATCTAGATATGATCACAACAGTTATATATATGAATCTCATAATCTCTCAACTACATGAAATGAAAAAGATTTCTTAACATAAAGACCAAGCTGAACAAATCAAAGACACGCTGCACCAAGATGGCGAATTTCTGTTGTTCCTATTGTTGTCAGCTGTTGAAACTGTCCTGATGATGTTTTTAGTGAGCATATAGATGGAATTAAGGGATAGGGGACAAGTCTTATTTTACTGGTATAAAGAACTCCCAGGTGAGGAAAGTCCCTTCATCCATGCTGCTCAGTTCTATCTCTGTAACCTGTAGTCTTAGAGAGCTACTTAAAGCACTCATTGTTGAAGAGACTTGCCCAAGGTCACACAGCCAGTATTGAGTCAGAGGAAGAAGTTGGGCTTAGGTCTTGCTTGTTTTAAGGTTAACTTTTTGTTCATTATCCCAAGACCCTGTGGAAAATGAGCTCATGTTACTATTTTATTATTCAGTTACAAAAAGCATTCTTTTTTATTCAGGAGAATCAAATCCTTATATAAGTGAGGGCAGGGAGATGTGGACTTGGGATATCACATGTTCATCTTTTTGCCCTCTTTCCTGGAATGCATCCTTTGGTAGCAAGTTTCCCTTTTATTACCCAGTCACACAGGAGGCCTGAATCTCCGGTCCGTTATGAAGAGTCAAGTCTAAGGATTATTTTCTCTCCTATCCAGAACATCCTGGTGACTCATATTGGAGGCAAGAGAGACATGAGTATTCTTCCTCTGAAATGGAAATGATTGCTTCTAGACCTGGCCTGAAGGGCAAGATTAGCAAGACCAGCATCTGGGGGAAGTGTCTTTTCTCCTGGGCTCCCCCCCAAAGAGAGAACCAGCCCCAACCTCAGGGCATCATCTCCATGGGACCAGTGGAAGCAGTTGCATGACCTTCCTCCATCTCTGCCTCTTCCTCCATCACTCTTCGGAGCACAACTAAGAAGGACTTCCTTGGTCTCTTTTGTCTGAAGCTCCCCACAAAGAAGTAAATGAGGGGGTTCACACTGCTATTCAGAGTACTCAGAAGGAATGAGAGTTCATAAAAGTGCATCATATAAGGGAAGATTAATCTCATGCTTTGCATCAGCAATACAATCCCAAAGGGCAGACCACAGAGGAAGAACAGGAGGATGGTGAGCAGAATGAGGACATAGAGTCTGGGAGGCTGGTGGTGCTGGGAGCTACACTGGACCCTGAACAGCAAAATCAGGCTGGACACACTCATCATGCCAATGAGGAGGAGAACCCATGCTGAAGTAGCCACAACAAACTCATAGCAGGGACCCTGGACTAAAGATGTACATATGGGTCCCATAACTGCAAAGATTAGGACATACAGAACCCAGATTAGGGTACATACAGTGGCAGATGTGTGCCTTGGCCGGAGGCATCGGTACCACATAGGGAAGAGAACACACAGACAGCGCTCAGTGCTAATGGCCACGAGGAAACTCAGACCCACACTGTAGAAGACGAGTGTGACAAAGAGGATTACTTCCTGTTTATAAATGAACCTGATTTTGGAAAAAATCTCTATGGTGAGCAACAACCAGCAGAGAAGGTGGAGAAAGTCAGCCCCAGCCAGGTTAAGGATGTAGACAGAGAAGGGGTTCTTCTTAATGTGAAAGCTGAGAATCCAGAGGACAAGGGCATTGCCCACCAGCCCACCCAGGCTGATGATCAGGATGAAGTAGGGGAGCACCAAGGTAAATGTTATTTCTTCAGTTGTGTTCCAAGACCCCTGGGGTAATTCAGTCCCTATTACCTCGGTCCAATTGTCAGAGCCTTGATCCCAGGGAGATTTTTTAGAGAACTGTGCCATGGAGGTAGATCCACTCTCAGGAAACTTCTGCTAGCCTCTGCTTACCTGGGTGTTCCTGGGAGCACAATGATGTATAAACGCACTAGTTCCTTTTAGGTGGCAGAAATGTCTGTCCCTCTGAAGACTCAGGATCAGAATATGCACCAGATATAAAAATGCAGAGGAAGAGGGCCCCAAGCTTGGTCTATGAAAAGGGAAAAAAGTCTTTTTGTGGAAAGTTCAGACAGTTCATCTTCTGGGGTTCCCATCTGGGCCACAAGGAAGGGGGTGTTTGCGCTCCCATGATAATTTTTCCCATGTGATGCTGGGATTTAGGACTGATGTTTTCCCCTCATTTCTAAGACCACCCAGAGAAGCTTGTTCCACATGGGAAAGAGTTCCATAGAGAATGTCTAAATTGGGTCCTCCTTCTCACCCTTTCATTTCTCCAAAAAGGCATTGCCAGACTTCCTGAGGATATAGAACACCAGAGTGGAGGAAATGTGTTTCAAGTTGGATTTGAAGGAGCTACAAGTTAGACAGATCTCTTGGGATATCTGCAGGAACTTCTGATTCCCTGCCTTCATGCCCCTCTAACCCATGAAGATCATACAGAGTAGAACATGTACTAAAGGCTCCTGAACCTAGTCAGAGCACTCCATTCTCCTTGGACACTGCTCCCATCATCATACAGGCTGATCATTTCACACCTTGATGATGGCAATAATATGCTAGATGGTCGCCCTCCCTCCAGTCTTTCCTTACTCCTGTCCACAGCTGTCCATTCCACTGTCAAGTGCATCTTCCTAAAGTGTATGTCTACCAATGTCACCTCTGCCACCATGCCTGCCTTCCATTCAACAACCTATTTATTCCAGGATATGTAATCCTCTTTTTGGTTTCTCAAGGCCTTTCATAATCTTCTCCCTCCCATTTCAGTCTTCTTCCTCCCTATTTTCCCCTAGATATTCTGTGATCCAACAACATTGGCTCCCTGGATATTCCTCAGAAAATTCTATCTCCTGACGATTCATTTTCTTTGGCTGTGCTTTATGCCTAGAATTCCCTCCCTCTTTATCTCCAGTTTTTGGCTTCCTCCCAGTCCGAGGTGAGATTCCACCTTCTGAAGGAAGCCCTTCTTAACACACACACACACACACACACACACACACACACACACATTAATGCTTGGAACTTTCCCTCCATTCATTATCTCCAACTTATTCTTTATGTGTCTTGTTTGTTCACAGTTGTTGGCATATTTTCTGCTGAATTATATTATGAAGTCACTGAGAGCAGGCACTGAATTTTGCTTTTCTTTGTAGCCACAATATTTAGCCCAATGTCTGTCATATATGATGTGATCACTAAATACTTGTGAACTTGACTTGGCTAGTAATAAAACCTCCTTGCATTGGAATAGGAGTTTGATCTAAGACAATTAAATGACAACGTAGGGAATGGAAAACAGGCCCCCAAGCCCTCTTGGCTGTCTCCTCTGTCCTGGAAGGGCCTCACTCTATCTATCCTTCATTGGATTCTGCTTGCAGCTCCCTCTTTCATTCCAGATTTCTTCCCCACCATGAGTTGCTGTCCTTCTCAGTATCACAAATTATTTTTCCTCTGTATGGGAACCATACCAGCTCCTAGACATTAGTTGTGTACTGAAATATTAAGAATTAATATAAGTGTTCTTGCCTGATGCCTGGAATCAAAGACTTAGTCTGGTTTCTTGAATAGAAGTCAATCAATTTCAGTGATGGATCTTAATTTTCTGATATTAGGGCCATTCGGGGAAAAAATATTTATTTTTTAGGGTGACAAGAGGCAATATGGCAATATGGTATAGGGGCTAGAGAGTGGGTCTTGAAGTAAGAAAGATCTGAACTCAGGTCCCCACTCTAATCCATAATGGTCATGTGACCCTAGGTGAGTTACTGAACTTCTCTGTGTCCTAGTCAATTCTCTAAGATAAGAGGCTGATTGACATTAGTGGAGGGACATTCCCCACCAGAGAGTTCCCAATATTAATTAAATCTTCCTACACCCTCTTCTTAATTTACCAGTGTTCCTTACCTGTATATCCCTTCCCAGTTCCTTTGTGTTCATTAACTCTCCCTGATAATAGTGTATTTCTGCAGGAGTTTTGGAGGGGAGGCATATTTAATTGCTGCATTTCTTGCTATGATATTTAATTAAATATCTTTCTTTAAACTAATTTTATCCAATGGCAGATTACACAATCTTTAGAGGTTTACTGATCATAGTTTAGACTAGTTGAAAATCAACAAAAACCTTGAACCTCAAGTAACATTTCAGGAGGTCCACAAGTGAAAAGGATGAGGATTCCTCTGGGAATTACATTCTTGAACTCAACCTTAAGGCTAAGCTAGTCTACAATCTTCCCCTTCTCTGCATCCAAACCCATCATCCTTTATGCTTATAGTGAATTCTCCTCTTATCTCTGCCTCTTAGAATCTTTATCTTCCTACACGTCTCGGTTGAGGCTGGTGCCATGGTCCACTCCCCATTTAGAAACCTCTATTTGTCAGTACAGAGCCTATGTCCTCTCCTCTGCTCAGTGGAGTAGCCCTTTCTTTAGGCCAAGGATTGCTTAGGTTTTGTCTTTCTATCATTTTGCATTGCCTTGTACATAACATAAAATGAAAATATTTCTGCCTCTGAGTTCTAAAGCAGAGTTCCTGAGAGATAACATGATATTATATGAAAAAAAAGACAGTGATGTGAAGTCAGACAAGACCAAGGTTAAAACCCACCTCTGATATTTACTAGGAGTCTGATTGTGAGTAAATTATTTGAATATTCTTCTGTGTCAGTTTCCTGAATTGAATTTTCTGAATTGAAGCATGCCTAGTACCTTCCTTTCAAGTCTGTTATATGAATAGAATGCACTAATGGTATTAAAATACATTTGGACTTTGCTAATAGGAATCATTTAGTAAGTATTTCCTGAGTTATACCTCAGAGAGCTAGGTAAAGGTCAGCGATTAGGATTAGAAGTTGTATTAATGGGCTCCCTCAGTTATGATCCCAGGGCTGATTTACTGAACACGGCTTCCAGTTCAACTGACCAGAACACACATAAATCTGAAATCAGGAGAGTTCCTTCCTACTCCCTTTGTGCTAAGAAGCAACTACTTGTTTGTTGAAATCTTGTGAGGAGATGAAAAAGAGGTGGGTCATGAGGTCAGAGATAGGCAAGGGATGAAATTCATATGCATATGTCCATGCATATCTCCCAACTGACTTTCACCTACCACAGGTTCAGCCATATCTCACTGTAGAATGAATACTGGCATCTTCTCAGAGTTTTCTGCCCTTGCATCCAAGAATCCTGGTATTTTATCCCATGTTAATGGGGATGAGACCACCATCCTGAGGCCAGTCTTCCAATGTCTATTGCTGACAATATTTGGCCCATATCCCCACATCTTCACAGGTGGTATTTACTTCTTTCTTGACCTCTGACTCTATGGTACCCTATATTTGTAGCAATCCCAGCCCTCTTTCAGATTTCTAACAATAATCCATGCTTAAAATGAAAGGATTTAGAATTGGGAGGCTCTTTGGGTATCATCTAGCCAGCACTCTTAACTTTCTGAAGGAGAAAACTGAGACTTGCTCAGATGTACCCTGCCCAGATGTGCCCAGATTGTGTTTTCTGTCTGATCTCATTTGCTTTACCACCTGTAACTTCAGCATTTTGTATCCCTTCAAATCTATAACCTTACTGGGGGGTCTCAAAAATTCCTAAGGAAACTGCTCCTATGTCATGGTGAGTTGGAGGGTAACTTGACAGGCTAGTCTGCATAGGGAAACATTAGATGTGACAGGAGAAATAGAGAGGGTGGGAATAAGGCTTATTTCAGTTTCCTTTCCTGTACTTAAACCATTATTCACTGGCTGCCCAACTTGAGCCCCTGCACCCAGAATCACCTGTACCACAGGACTCTTCCTTTATGCCCCCACTAAGATTCACTCTCTTCATTCACTCTCATTCACTCTCATTCACTTCATTCCTCAATATCCTTGAGGATCTAAATCTATTAAAATCTACAAGGCACATTCATTCATGTGCAGGTGTCTCTGAGATCAAGAGACCCTTCTTTCCTGGAAATCTGTTTACTCTGATGGTTTAGAGCAAACTGAAAAATGTTATTCACTTTCTTGAACCTCAACCAACTCTCCCAAGAGTCTCTAAGTCTTTTATGCTTCTGTTTGTACCCCTGAATCACTGGGTTCTGGCCTAACCATGTACCCTGAGATAAACATTTCTGCTGTGGCTCTTCCCTAAGGCCTTGGCCTTATGACTCACCTGAACATCACACACTGATCTCAAAGCTTCTCAAACCCCTAGCATCTTCTTGTACTCTAGATGACCTTGGCTTCAGCATGTTGTTCTTGGACACCACAAATGGATTCAGTGGATCTCAAGCATATGAGACATATGCTAAGACAAAAAAACAAATGAGAAATTAGCAAATACCAGTGCCTAGGACTTAAATATAAGGAGGATATTTTTAAATCTCAAATGTTATCATGCCACCTACCTATTCCCAACAGACATTTAAAATCAGAGGGAAAGTGGGTGACCCTTCCACAAGACTGGAAGAAAACACTTCAACAAACCCTTTTCTTCTTTCTGCTCTTCTCACCAAACATAGGAGTAGATCTAGCTTTCCTATGAAGAGTTTCCCTGGAGTCAGTGATCTGTACAAAATCCTCTGATTTCTGGCCCACAGCTGTCTTGCAGAAGTCTCTTGTCAAATTTGGAGCCAGATAATTATTATCAGTTGGTGAGCACACAGTCTGTCACTTCCTGAACTGGCATTGCTGGCCAGTCAGAGCCCAGGGCTTATTGGAAAGTGTATGCTAAGGAACATCATCTTTCTATCACCTCGTGACTCAGCTCATGGGCCTTGTGACCATCTTATCCACATTTCTTCTGGCCAGCAAGCTGCAAGTTCTCAGACTCCTTGTGTATATTCTGATCACCTTCCCCAAAACCAGGCATAACTGGGACACCAGAATTTATTATTAATGTCATTGGAGCAGAACTGAAGGTGAGCTTGGGTGAATCTGAAGCTATCATGGGATGATTGGAATGCTCCTGATTTCTTTCTCATTTTACTGATTCCCCAGTGAATCTCCAGATACTTAGACCTCTTGTGCTTTTCTTTGTCTTGAAGCCTCTTGATTCTGTTCTACATCCAAAGGCATAACCAGAGAGAGAGAAAACTCTACAGTTGAGTGTTTCCCTACATGACTGTGTGCAGGTATGGATGTTAGAGAAACATTAAGTAAATTATGGCTTGTTCTCAATGCTTCCATTAATCAAAACTGAAGCCCTAGGGTGGTGGCAATGGTGTTAGTTTCAGAAGAACACTTAATTTTTCTTCCATAATGTATGACTGAAATTTTAAGGGAAGAGTCGACAATCGTGGGCAATCAGAAAAAGACCTACTACTTTCAAAGGATTATATGCAGGAACCACTCGGACATGCATTCCCTAAAAGCAATCCCAAGGGTCAGTCATATTGTCTTCTTCAGTCATAGTCTGTATTTTTCTTTTACTTGATCAATGAAAGGATATATTGTTTCATAGCTAAAGATATTAAATCAGACAGCATATCAAAATAAATTAAAACAAAATGCCTTCATTCACATAGAAGTCCACTCTCTCAGAATATATTATTTATGAGTAAAGAGCACCTACAGAAATCACAAGTTGTCAGGGAACAAGAGTGGGGCAAAACATGTGTGAAAGGAAGTACATATAACCAAGGAGTCACATTATGTGATTCAGGTGTCATTCCTTTCTCAGCTTTAAAGGTCTGGTATATCTCATTATTAACATTATGGCCCATTTGTCCTCTTAATTTGCTCTACACAGTCTCCTTGTATGGAACTGTCTTCGACTGACCTGCTTTTTGCTGATTCACCTCACTCTGGGAGCCTTTCTTCTCTTTGATTTCTATTCATTTTCAGGGGTAATGAAAAACTCTTGGTCCTGGTTCATATCCTTAGGGCCATTGCTGCTCTTTTGTTAGACAGCACCCAGATAGCCAGGAAATGCCTTGCTTAGTGTGAGGTCTGGAATTCCCCTGGCTGGGGAGCCCTATGCCTCCCCCATAACTGTGGGGTGAGTTTTGTACTAGAAGAAGAGACCAAGAGGCTTCAGATTGGTTATAAGAGTTTAATCAATCATTATAAATACTTCCAAACAGGGGCAATCTGGGATGGCTGCCGGAGAATTCAGTAGATCCCTCCACCCCACCCCAATCCACTCATGGAAGTTACAGAAATCAGACAAAGGGAGGAAGAGTCATAGGGTGCTTGACTGTGGATTGATGGATATTTGGGTTTTCTCCCATACACTAATAGAATCTGGAGAAGCATGAGAGTGATATAAAATGCCAGGAGTAAGACACGCAGAGCTCAGGTCAGGACACATAGAGCAACCAACCTGTTCTTACAACAGCAGTATTGGTACTAGTTAGAGAAGATAGACAAGGCTGATGGAAGCCGGGAAGAACAGACGCGGAGTGTGAGAGAAGTTGCTGACTGTTTTTAATGTAATATTTATCATAATGTCAAGTAATG
The DNA here is from genome assembly GCA_023548195.1 of Bettongia penicillata ogilbyi. NCBI lineage: Eukaryota > Metazoa > Chordata > Mammalia > Diprotodontia > Potoroidae > Bettongia > Bettongia penicillata. Next base: position 3,628,301 of record JAJHZJ010000360.1, read on the forward strand.
TCTAAGAATTTTTACTATGGAGAGTGTCAGACAGGAAAAATATGTGATACTATCATTAGCCAGCCAGAGACGATATTTCCTACCACGCCACACATCCCCATGACTGGAATGATTGGGGTAATAACATATTTCATTTTTCCATGTAATTTTATAAGTTGGACTCCCCAGTTCTATTCAGAATATTGGCAATTCCTTTTGCCATTTCATTGGGCTTATATTCATAAACTATTTCCTGCAGCAATTGTATGGGAAATGGAACCAAATCACTTAGACCAATCTTAGACAAGCCTCTCTTGGGCTCTACTGACCTGAGATACCTCTGAGAATAGAGTATATAAATGAAATATTACCTTACATTTGCTTAGTTCTTCAAAAAATAAACAAGACTAGGATTCTGTGATTTTAGAGAATGCATGCCAAAGAAACCAAAATCCCATGGGACAATTTCATCCAGAGCAGAGAACATATTTTTAGAATTGGTGAAATGGGCAGAATCAAGGTGAAATCATTAATGAAGACTTTAGAAGTAGCTCTCTAGAGAAGTGCCCCAAGAATCTGTTCCATAGCTTGCACCTTTTAACTGTAAGAGATCAATGAGTTCAAGTTGTAAACACGCAGAGATGGAAAAGGTAGTTAATATAATGTACAACAGTGTCTGTATTTGACTATATCTGAGCAGGCTAGAATATTGTGCTCAAATGATATGTGTGTCCAAAATCTTGAGGGTCTCCAAGTTTTCTGAGGGGAAATTGCAGCGTGTCTGTTGTCTGCCATATTCTCAAGTCCCAATCAGTTTTATTCTTTTATATTTTAGGGTCTCAGTAAGGAGATGCCAAGTTCCATTTAGCTGTTTATCATTTCATTAGTTTTTTTTTCAGCTTTCTTCTCTTTCTTTTTTTTTAATTTTTATTTTTTTTAATTTTTTTATTTTTTAAAATATTTATTTATTTATTTAACTTTTTACATTCATTTTCACAAAACTTTGGGTTCCAAATTTTCTCCCCTTTTATCCCCTCCCCCCACCCCAATACCCCAAGCAATCTAATTTTCCCTAGCTCCAATCTGCCCTCTCTTCTGTCATCCCTCCCTTCTCTTGTCTCCATCTTCTTTTTTCTCCTGTAGGGCCACATGACTTTCTATTCCTCATTAACTGGATGTCTTCTTTCCTAGTAGCAACAACAATACTAAACAGTTGTTCCTAAAACTTTGAGTTACAGATTCTCCCCATCGCTCCCTCCCCACACATTCCCTTTGGGAAGGCAGGCAATTCAATATAGGCAATATCCGTGTAGTTTTGCAAATGACTTCGAAAATAGTCGTGTTGTGTAAGACTAACTGAATTACCCTCCATCCTAACCTGCCCCTGATTGTTTCTCTTCTGTCTTTTGATCCTGTCCCTCCCCGAGTGTTGACTTCAAATTGCTCCCTCCTCCCATTGCCCTCCCTTCCATCATCCCCCCCACTTGCTTATCTCCTTCTCCCCCACTTTCCTATACTGTAAGATAGGTTTTCATACCAAAATGAGTGTGCATTTTATTCCTTCCTTTAGTCAAATGTGATGAGGGTAAACTAATTGTTTTTTTTTCTCAGCTCTCCTCTTTTTCCCTCCACTAAAACTCTCCTACTTGCCTCTTAAATGACATATAATTACCCCATTACATTTCACCCTCTTTCCTCCCACTACATTTCTCTCTCACCATTTACGTTAATTTCTTTTAAGATATGGTCCCATCCTATTCAATTCAATCCGTGCTCTCTGTCTCTGTGTGTGTGTACATGTGTGTATGTGTGTGTGCATGCATGCGTGTACATGTGTGTGTATGGACCCACCAATTACCCAGATACTGAAAAATTTTAAGAGTTACAAATATTGTCTTTCCCTGTATGAATGTAAACAGTTCACTTCTGGTAAGTCCCTTAAGACTTCTCTTTGCTGTTTACTTTTTCATGCTTCTTCTCATTCTTGTGTTTGAAAGTCAAATTTTCTTTTCAGCTCTGGTCTTTTCATCAAGAATGATTGAAAGTCCTCTGTTTCATTGAAAGACCATATTTTCCCTTGAAGTATTATACTCAGTTTGCTGGGTAGGTGATTCTTGGTTTGAGTCCTAGTTCCTTTGACTTCTGGCATATCCTATTCCACGCCCTTCGATCTCTTAATGTAGAAGCTGCTAGATCTTGAGTTATCCTGATTGTATTTCCACAATACTGGAATTGTTTCTTTCTAGCTGCTTGTAAGATTTTCTCCTTGAGCTGGGAGTTCTGGAATTTGGCCACAATGTTCCTAGGAGTTTCTCTTTTTGGATCTCTTTCAGGTGTTGATTGATGGATTCTTTCAATATTTATTTTGCCCTCTGGTTATAGAATGTCAGGGCAATTTTCCTTGATAATTTCATGGAAGATGATATCTAAGCTCCTTTTTTGATTACGACTTTCAGGTAGTCCCATAATTTTTAAATTGTCTCTCCTGGATCTATTTTCCAGGTCAGTTGTTTTTCCCATGAGATATTTCACATTCTCTTCCATTTTTTCATTCTTTTGGTTTTGTTTGGTGATTTCTTGGTTTCTCAGAAAGTCATTAGACTCCATCTGTTCCATTCTAATTTTGAGGGAACTATTCTCTTCAGTGAGCTTTTGAACCTCTTTTTCCATTTGGCTAATTCTGCTTTTGAAAGCATTCTTCTCCTCATTGGCTTTTTGAACCTCTTTTGCCAATTGAGTGAACCTATTTTTCAAGGTATTATTTTTTCAGCATTTTTTTAGGTCTCCTTTACCAAGGTATTGATCCTTTTTTTATACTTTTCTTGCATCTCTCTCATTTCTCTTCCCAGTTTTTCCTCCACCTGTCTAACTTGCTTTTTAAAATCCTTTTTGAGCTCTTCCAAGGCCTGAGCCCACCCGACATCCCCCTGGGATGTCTGGGGTACCGAGGCCCCGCCCTCCACATCTTTTCCTGATGGCAAGAATATGTCCTCGTCATCGTCAGATCCAAAAGTCGGGATCATTTGCATCTGTTTGAAAAAACTCTCTATAGTCTTATTTTTCTTTCCTTTTCTAGGCATTTTCCCAGTCAGTTACTTGACTTCTGAGATTCCTCTCCACCCCCACCTAGATCCACCCAGCTAGTGCTTGGGGTCTGAGATTCAAATGGGCTTTCCCCGCCGCACGGCAGCTAATCAATGTGAGCTTTAGTTCTGGTGCTGGGGTGGGGGCAGGGCCGCCTCCCAGGCTCAGCTCCCTCAGGGGTTTTATGCAGAGAACTTCAGTAATGGAGCAGGTGGGGCAGGGCCGTCTCCCAGGCTCAGCTCCCTCAGGTTGTTTATGCAGAGACTTTCAGTAATGAAGATCCTGCCTGCTGCTCTGGGAGTCCCAGGCTGCCCCCGCCACAGCTGCCTCTGCTGCCACCACTACCCCTGCCTCTGCCTCTGCAGCTTCCTGCCCCGTCTCTGCGGCCCCCGCTTCCTCCCAAGGGGGCCCGAGTCATGGAGACACCCCGTTCCCCTCTCGGCCAGTCAGCCGTCTCTCTCACTGACCTGTAGTTTCTGTAGGCGGAGGGACCTTCCTGGCCACCGGAGCCTCTGTCCCCGAAGCCTGCTCAGATCAGCTTCTCTGGGGCCATGGCCAGGGCAGTGCTGGGGTGGGGTCTGCTTTCCAGGGTGCGACAGACCCTGGGGACGGCTCTCCAGGGCTCTCTGGAACGGAAATCTCTTCCACTCTGTTTCTGCACACCCTGCCATGATCTAGGACTTATGGGGATCCCTTCTTACATTAAATCTATGGGCTGTGGGTTCGGAGCTCGCAAACGTGCGTCTTTCTACTCTGCCCTCTTGACTCCGCCCCCCCCAATTCATTAATTTTTAAAAAAGAGTCTTTATTTCAAAATATAGAAATACATAAACACAAAATCAGTCCATGCTTATTTATTAAACGTGTTCTTGATTCCAGACATTATATTAATCACTAAGGATTAAAAACCAACCAAATAAACAAAAAAAGCAAAATATAGTTATTTACATCCAGGAACTCATAGTCTGAGGGGGCAACAGGATACAACCATGTTTTAACAGAGAAGGGAGGAGACTCAGAAGGAAATGTTCACTATTAGGAACCCCTGATTAGATATGAATCAATAAAACTGAGAACATTAGCCTGAGTGGCCAGATGGAGTAAGCAACAGAAGAAGAGGGAAATAATCACATTTTAGGGGAAGATGCTGATGGAGTCTTTTCTTTTTTGAACTAAAGCTTATTTTTAAAAGAAGGAAAATAAAAATCTCTCTTCAAGCCAACTTTATCATTAGAAAAGAAAGAAAGAGAGAAACAAACCCCTGTCAATTATGCATAACCATGTAAACAAACTTCCTCTTTGGCCAAGTTGAAAAGTTCTATGGCTCCATCTGCCCCTTGAGTTCATCTCCTCTTAGATGGTGAACTGCCAACTGCAAAATCACTCCATTAAAACTAGGCTAAGTCACTGGGTTGTTCAGATTTCTTAAGTCTTTCAAAGTTGTTTTCATATTTTTTTTGCAGTAGTGATGACATAATACAATTCCTTTTGTGCCTATACTTACTTCATTCTGCCTCAATTCATATATGACTTCCCAAGTTTTGTGGAAACCATTCCTTTCCTCATCTTTGCAGCACAATTTTATTCTTTTCTATCCTAATACCGTAATTAGTTAAGCCTTTCGACAGTCATTGAGCACTACACCCTTAGTCGCCACTTCTTTGCTTCTATAAATCAACATTTTGCATAAATGGATCCATTCTCTTGCTCTTTGATCTCATCTTGGAATAGTCTTTGTGATGGTCTTGCTTTCTAGAATGGCTGAACCAATAGAAAACTCCACCAAGAGTAGAAGAGGCATTTTCCAATAATCCTCAGGCCCTGATTGGATGATGACGCTGAACATGATGTCACAGGATTATTTTCTAGCCTCTTGATAAAATTAACACTGGATCCAGATCCTCTTAGGGTCTCCAGACTGAAGGACAAATCAGCATCTCCAGGTTAATTCTCCCAGATAATTCTCCCAATGCCAAGCAGTGCTCAAAGGTATGTGGGCTAATGAGACCTTTCCTCTTCCCATAATCTCTTCAGAAATGTTCCATGGTTCCCCAAAGTCCAGAAATGATGAAGGGAACAGCTTCAGAGAAACTTGGGAAGACTTTATATAACCTGATGCAAAGTGAGAAGGACAAAAAATAAAAAATAAGTACAAATAAGCAAAAACATTTAAAGAAAAACAATTTTTAAAGACTTAAGAATTTTAATTATTCAAGAAATAGGCTTGACTCCAGACAACCAGTGGTGATATAGATTAAATACATCCTAACAGAGAGGACTGTTTAGAAGCAGGTCTCTAGGGAAGTGCCCGAAGGCACTTTTGTGGACATTGTCAGTGAAGAAATTTGTTTTGCTGGAGTAAATCTGTTTGCTAGAAGAGTTTTTTTTTCTTTTGTTTCCTTTTACCCAATGACATTCAGTGGAGACATAGAGGAGAAGGGGGAAAACTTATTAATTGATTTTCTTAAAAATTTTAATAATATTTTTTCCAATTACATGTCAAGACAATTTTTAAGCATTAGTTTTCACAAATTTTTTGGTTCCCAATTTTCTCTTTCCATCCCTTACCTCCCCTCTTTCTAAAATGGTAGTCAACTTGATATAGATTATACATGTGCTATAATGTTAAACATATCTCTGTATTAGTCACAGTTGTGAAAGAAACAAACAGATCAAAAGGAGAAAACACAAAAAAGAACAAAGTAAGTGAAAAAATGGTTGATCTGTATTCAGAGTCCAACAGTTCTTTATCTGGATATGGACAGCATTTTCCTTCGTGAGTCCTCTGTACTTGTCTTGGATCATTGTGCTTTCAGAAGAGTTGAGTCATGTTGTTTGTTCTTGTGTTTATTTGCTGCTTTGTTTGCTTGTTTTAAAGAAAACTATTGGGTGTGATCTTGCAATCCTTCTCTTTAATGGGACCTCTTTAAATTATAACTTATAGTTGAGGTTAGTGGAAATGTATGCAAGAAGGGAAAAGTGTTGTAACAGCCATAGAAACAGTAAAAATATTTCCACTAAAAAAGCAATATAATGCAACAAAAATTTGATGATCAATGTCACGAAACATAGAAAAGAACTCTTCTGATTTTCCAAAATGAATCTTGGATCATTATTTTAAAAAGTAGGAAAAGTCAGATTTGCTGCTGCACAATCCACACTGAATAGATCCACTTGTATCTTTTCTATCGAAACAGAGTCTGTCCAATTAGAACCACAGCAACCTCAGAAAGTGGTGACTTCATTGCTTCTTTTACCTTTCAAAGCTTCCAGCGTAGTCAGAGTAGCCTCAATGTTCCATCCTTTTTAAAGAAACTTTCCTCATTCCTCTACATATGAGGAATGGGAATGACCAAGAAACTGTACTTCTTTCCCTCGTTTAAAGGATATGTGATCACTGCTTGAAATACAATACCCCCACCACTCATGGACTGAGAGGAACATTTTCATGGAGCCATGAGTATAAGCACACATGTGCCACCACCAGAACAATACTTTGTATACTGGGATGATTAATAGGGATTTCTTTTATCCAGGAGCAGCCACTAGGCTGAGGGTAGAAAGAATCAGACAGGGGGAAAGGACCAAAAACCAAGTGTATGTGAGACAATGAGGTTGAGGATACTAAGAGGGTCTCAGAGACACCAGAGATATGTGTTTCCTGTTCCATCTAGGTATTCATTAGGGTCTAGACTTATCTAACCCAGCTTCTATTCCAAGTCAGGATCTCAAAGAAAGCAGGAGGCTCAGAGAGAAAGCCTGACCAGTAGTGTTGGGAGCCAGCACTTGGTGCTGGGCCCCTCACCCTTGAGGTCACCATGCCCTGAACTCTTTTCTGCAACAAGCAAGTATCACAAGACGCCTCTGTCAATAGATGTTGTAAGCACAAAAGGGCTTGACCCCCCAGTTCCAGAAATTAACCACTAGATACTACCCTCGCCCTGGACCCTCCCTATTCCTCCTCCCTGTTTCAACTACTATATAAGCTGTCTTGCATTATAATAAAAGTTAGACCTTGCTTGTCACCATCTCGGTCTCACTCCTCTTTTTTCACCCATTCCCTTCAGGCTAGGTCCCCCTCGGCCCCCCACGAATAACTTAGTCCCGCGGGACGGGACAAGTGGCGCCCAGACGTGAGGCTCGAGGCACGGATCCCTGCCAGGCGGACCCCCATTGAGACACAGCTCGTCGCGACCCCTTGGTTTTCACCGCTCAGGAAGAGCCCCTGCATTTTGGTAAGTATAGTTTCGTCCGCCTCATTCTAATCATGGGTTCCAATCTCTCAAAGGAGCAGGTCTTTATCCAGGACCTTAAGAATGCCCTTAAGGAAAGAGGAGTTAAGGTTAAGAAAAAGGACCTTGTGAAGTTCTTCCTCTTCGTAGATGAGGTTTGTCCCTGGTTTATAGTTAGTGGGCCAAACATTCATCCAGGGAATTGGCAGAAGGTCGGAAGAGATCTTAATAGAAAATTGCAGACTGAGGGGCCAGAGGCAGTCCCTCCCTCAGCCTTTTCTTACTGGGGTATCATTAGAGATATAGTGGAATCCGCCTCTGGGGACCCCGATAAGCGCCAGCTCCTTTCGGTGGCGGAATTCTGCCTGCGCCCCTTGTCACAGGCCACCTCTGCTAAGTCATTGGAGCACCCTCCATCACGGGCAGCCTCTGTAAAGTCATTAGAGTCAGTGGGAGAAAGTCCCCCTAGGCCTCCGTCCGTGGCCATTACCATTCCACCGGAGCCTCCAAAGTCCCTTTATCCTCCCCTCCCTGTGGAGATGAACCCTGTCACCAAGTCCTTAGCGTTTCCTATAATTGCAAAGCATAAAGCTCCTCCTTTACAAGATCCCGGCCCTGATACATTAGACCCCGGGGATGAGGCGGGACTCGAGGAGGAGGCCGTCCGATATAATACCCCAGATTGGCCCACTTCCCAGTATTTGCCCCCTCCTTACTTATCTCAAACCTGTGCCCCTGCGCCTCTGCCCCCGATTCCTACTCCCTCCGTCCTTGCAGATGCTAGAAATCAACTTTCCACTCAAGTTAAGGAACTCCGGGAGGTCTTGGACCTACAAAAGCAGTATATGCAGCTCTCTTCGGAGCTGAGTTCCTTGCAATACTCCCTCCAGAGTTCGGTTATCTTCTCCCCCGCTAAGCCTCGGTCAAACCAGGCATCCCTCAAAAAGATAGGAGCTAGCGCTAAAACTAAAAAACCTAAGAAGACACAGTCAATGATGTTCCCTGTTTTAACTCGATCCCGTCGGTCCCTGCTGGCCCCTGGGACGGGTGACCTCAAGGATTCCTCTGCTAGTGAGGGAGATGAAGAGGGAGAGGGAGAGGGAGATGAAGAGGAGGAGGAAGAGGAAGAGGGAGAGGGAGAGGGACGGAGTGGTGGAAAGACAGACCGAGAGCAGTCAGAATACAGGAAGCTGCATTTCAAAGGGCTTAAAGATCTCAATGCGGCCGTCAAGTCCTATGGCCCCAATGCCCCGTTTACCCTTTCCGCCCTCGAGGCCATGTCCCGTGGAGGATATCTCCTGCCAGCGGAGTGGCTCCACGTAGTGCAAGCAGTTCTTTCAAGGGGCCAGTTCTTGGACTGGAAGGCAGATTTTTTCGATCGCTGCCAATCCACTGCTACGGCCAACCAAAAAACCCCTAGCTCCCCCGCTTCAAAGTGGACTTATGAAAAATTGAGTGGTCAGGGAAAATATGCAGGGGAGGCCAGGCAACGCCGCCTCCCAATAGGTCTCTTGGCACAAACCGCCAATGCTGCACTTGCAGCTTGGCGCGCCTTACCAAATCCTGGCTCCCCTCTCGCCCCGCTTAATAAGATTGTGCAAGGGACTCAGGAAGATTTCTCTGAGTACGTTAGTAGGCTTTTGGAGGCAACTGAACGGACTCTGGGGCAGGAGGCTTCTAATGATCAGCTTGTGAGACGCCTAGCATATGAAAATTCCAACAATACCTGTCGCTCCGCCTTACGCGGGAGATGGAGAGATAAAACATTGGAAGAGATGATACGTTTATGCAGAGATATTGACCCTTTCACTGCAAAAATGTCCCAGGCCGTACATCTGGCCGTTGGGGCGGCTCTTCAAACCGGGGACTCCCAAAAGGGGTGCTTCCGGTGTGGTCAACCGGGCCACTTTGCCAGCCAATGCCCTAGCTCTCCTGGCACCCCCTCCACCTCGGCCCCACCTAGGGCCTCCCGACCCTCCACCCTTTGCCCTAGATGCAGGAAGGGGAAGCACTGGGCAAACACCTGTCGCTCCACTACGGATGTTAATGGTCGCCCCCCTTCAGGGAAACGGCCGGAGGGGCCAGCCCCGGGCCCCCCGACCAATTCCTTTTGTACAGGCCTCGGGGATCAGCCCATCCACACCCCACTCTTTAGAGCCACCGCAGGAAGCGCGGGGGTGGACTTGTGTGCCGCCTCCACCTTACTACTGACCCCTGAGGGTGGAGTCCACATTATACCTACAGGCATATTTGGCCCCCCGCCTCCCACCTTTTATTTTTTCATCCTCGGCCGTGCTTCCACTACTATTAAGGGCCTTATAATTCATCCCTCCATTGTTGATAGTGATTATACTGGGGAAATCCAGATACTCGCCTCGACCCTGAAAGGACCCCTCACTATCCATTCAGGACAGCGCCTTGCACAGGCCCTTCCACTCCCCCTGCAGACTTCATACCCGGCCCTTGCCACTACACGAGGCTGTTCCAAACCCGGATCCTCAGATATATATTGGGTCCAAGCCATTTCTCAGGATCGCCCCGTGCTTACGCTTTTTATTCAAGGTAGATCATTTGAGGGAATATTAGATTCAGGAGCCGATTCAACAGTCATTTCAAAAGACAGTTGGCCACCTTCTTGGCCCCTTCAACCATCCATGACACATTTACAGGGCATAGGTCAGTCCCACAACACATTGCAGAGCTCCCAATGGTTGCCTTGGCAAGATAAGGAAGGAAATAGAGGGACCATCCGGCCTTTTGTGGTTCCCGGTCTACCTGTAAACTTATGGGGAAGAGATATTCTATCCCAGATGGGGGTCATTATGTGTAGCCCAAATGCCATTGTGACCCGACAGATGCTCTCCCAGGGATACCTCCCAGGGCAAGGGCTAGGCAAAAGAGGTCAAGGATGACCATCTCCTATCGTCATTGAAGGAAGGAAGGGCCGCTCAGGTCTTGGCTTAGAACGACCAACCACCCAGAACCATTTTTCCTGAGGGCCACGGGTTCCCCTGCACTCCAGGCAGATAGGATTTCGTGGAAAAATGACCTACCTGTCTGGGTCGACCAGTGGCCCCTATCCAAGATTAAGTTAGAAGCAGCACTCGCTTTAGTGCAGGAGCAATTAGCTGCAGGGCATATAGAATCTTCTACATCCCCGTGGAATACGCCCATTTTTGTTATCCAGAAACGCTCAGGCAAATGGCGACTCCTACACGACCTGCGGGCTGTCAACAAAACCATGGTCCCTATGGGAGCCCTCCAGCCCGGCCTTCCCGCCCCCGTGGCCATACCTAAAGGCTTCTCCAAAATTATAATTGATCTTAAGGATTGCTTCTTTTCCATTCCCCTTCATCCCTCAGATTGCCAGCGCTTTGCTTTTAGTGTCCCCATCACTAATTGCGTGGGTCCCTCCCCACGCTTTCAGTGGAAAGTCCTGCCACAGGGTATGGCTAATAGCCCTACGCTCTGTCAGAAATATGTGGCACAAACAGTTGACCCCTTTCGCCTACAGTACCCAGATCTTTACATCATCCACTATATGGATGATATCCTCCTTGCAGGACCAGAAGATGAGAAACTAACCCAGGTATCTCAGGAACTCATCAGGGCACTAGAGAATAGGGGCCTTAAAATTTCCCCCGATAAGATTCAGGCCTGCCCCCCACAACTCTTTCTTGGATTTGAACTTTTGGCCAACCGAATCCTTTCTCAAAAGGTTCGTTTGCGAGTAAGTCACCTATGCTCCCTCAATGATTTCCAAAAGCTTCTAGGGGAATTGAACTGGCTCAGGCCCTATCTCAGACTAACCACCGGGGAATTGAGACCCTTATTTGATATCCTCAAAGGAGATTCCGACCCAAATTCACCTCGCTCTTTCACACCAGAGGCCCGCAAGGCCCTTACTCTGGTTGAGCAAGCTATTCATGATCAACATATTGGGTATTATGCCCCTCTGAGACCCCTCTGGTTTCTAATTTTTCCCACCGCCTTTTCTCCTACTGGGTTATTGTGGCAAGAGCACCCGCTTTTTTGGATTCACATGCCAGCCACTCCCTCTAAGACCCTTTCTTCCTACCCCCACCTGACGGCTGACCTTGTGCGCCTAGGGCGAGAGGCCGCCCGCAGGCTTTTTGGTCGGGAACCCGATCACATTGTCTGCCCTTACACCGCCTCCCAGGTTCAATGGTTGCTACAGAACGATGATGCCTGGGCTGTTAACTGCATTTCTTATTCAGGGATTATAAATAATCATTATCCCTCAGACAAGCTTGTTCAGTTTTTTCAAAAGACCCCCGTCGTCTTCCCGAGGATTACCAAAACAAAGCCCATTCGGAATGCCCACTTGGTATTCACTGATGGGTCCGCCACGGGAAAGGCGGCTTTTAGCATTGACGGGAAGGCTACCTCTTTTGACACACCTTTCGCCTCTGCACAATTAGTGGAACTTGCAGCTGTCATCAGGGTTTTTGAGTCTGTCCCTGGCTCTGTGAACATTTATACAGACAGCTCCTACGTTGCACATTCAGTTCCCCTGCTAGAGATGGTCCCGTACATTCGCCCCTCTACCAATGCCTCTCCCCTCTTTGCCACCCTTCAGCTTTTAATTCTTTCACGTAAACATCCCTTTTTTATTGGACATATTCGTGCCCACTCCGACCTCCCCGGCCCCCTCTCTGAGGGCAATGATCAGGTTGATCAAGCCACCCGGTCCATTTTAACCGCCTTCTCTATTTCCCCAGTTGCTGCTGCCACGCAAGCTCATAAATTACATCACCTTAACGCTCATACACTTCGGCTTAAATATTCCATTACCCGGGAACAGGCTAGGCAGATCGTTAAACAATGCCCAGGTTGCCTGACCCTCCTCCCCGAACCCCACACCAGCATTAACCCCCGCGGTCTTATCCCTGGGGAGCTATGGCAGATGGATGTTACTCATTACCCTCCTTTTGGCCGCCTCAAATATATCCATGTATCCATTGATACCTTTAGTGGCTTCATTTTTGCCACCCTGCAACCCGGGGAAGCTACTAAACATGTCATTAACCATCTCATAAACGCTCTGGCAGTCCTCCCGCAGCCTAAAATTATTAAGACGGACAATGGCCCTGGGTACACCAGTTCCTCTTTCAGATCTTTTTGTGCACAGTTGCACATTAGACATATAACTGGCATACCCTATAACCCTCAGGGGCAGGGAACTGTGGAAAGGGCCCACCAGACACTTAAAAATATGATCCTGAAATTACAGTCAGGGGAGGAAGTACTCTATTCCAGAACCGGCAACACTAAAACCCTGCTCAACCATGCCCTATTTGTTTTGAACTTTCTTACCCTCGATGCTGCAGCAAAAAGCGCAGCAGATCGTCTGTGGCACTCCTCTACAGCCCAAACCTATGCCCAAGCAAAATGGAAAGATCCCCTTCTTGGCAGATGGCAAGGTCCTGATCCTGTGTTAATCTGGGGCAAAGGCCATGCCTGCATCTATGATTTAAAAAGCCAAAATGCCAGATGGCTACCAGAAAGGTTGATAAAGTTGGTTGATGAGCCAAATACTTATGATATAGTCCAGGGGACTACCCCCTGAGACACGGCTGCTTCTTTTTTCTTTTTGTCTTGCAGAATATGATGATCATAATATTTTTTCTCCTGCTTCCTGGAAGCCATGGTGGCTTTCAGTCTCCTGACCCTGCATCACTCCGCCGTGCTCTCTTCGGAAACCCTTGTGATTGTAGTGGAGGTATAGTCACTGTCCGTCCTGTCACCTACACGCAGCAGGTTGACTGCACGGACAAAACAGCCCACCTCGCCTATCATCGTACCGCTACAGGTATCTCCAAACAAGCATGGGAGTGCATAAAAAAGCCCAGAGTTATCCCTCCAAAAGGTGACCAGCCTGGGCCCTGCCCCAGTAATTGCAAATACCTTCAGGCCTTGCACTCCACATGCTACAGTTCCGCCCAGCAGTGCAGTGACAGCTCAGGGACAGTTTATCTTACTGCAATACAAGAAAGAGAGTATGCTGGCTCCTCTGGGGGTGATTGGGATTGGAGCCCCAGGCCACGTGGAAGTTCTAATAAGTATGCTCAGGCTCCCTGTGGCAGAGAAAATATTGGAAAGAATATTTGTTGGTCCCTTCGTGCACCCATCCATGTCTCTGATGGGGGTGGCCCTTCAGACCAAATTAGAGAACATGAGGCAAGGGAACACATAAATGAGATAATTAAGAGCATGTACCCTCCCATCCATTATCATCCACTTGCGTTGCCCAAGCCCCGGGGGACGGACCTTGATGTCCAAACTTCAGAAATCCTTGAAGCTACACTTAAGGCCCTTAATCGCACTAATCCTGAATTGGCTGCCGATTGTTGGCTATGCATGGCCCTTGGCACGCCTATGCCCCTAGCCTTGATATCTCAGAATAGTTCCACATCTCTGAATTGTATACTTAGCCCACCCTTTAGGGTCCAACCTGTAGGTCTCTATCCTTCTCCTTGTATTCAAGCCCCTTTTCAGAATTCTACCTTTGATATTGATGTTGGCATTGCGACCTTTGCTAATTGTTCTGAAATACAAAATCATACTTCTCAGGAACCCCAACCCCTCTGCCCATTAACTGGACAGCTCTTCGTTTGTGGGGGAAATATGGCCTACTCTGCTCTCCCCCAGAACTGGACAGGGCTATGTACCCAAGTATCAATTCTCCCCGATATTGATTTCATTCCGGGAGATGAGCCCGTCCCACTACCCAGCCTTGATTATATTGCCGGAAGGCCCAAAAGGGCTGTTGTATTCATTCCCCTCCTTGTTGGTCTTGGGATTGCTGGGGCGCTCGCCACCGGCTCTGCTGGTCTGGGGGTTGCTGTTGATTCTTATACAAAACTATCCCATCAAATGATTAATGATGTGCAAACCCTCTCTGGAACCATTAGTGACCTTCAAGATCAGATTGACTCCTTGGCGGAGGTGGTCCTCCAAAATAGGAGAGGGCTGGACTTACTAACTGCAGAACAGGGGGGGATCTGTTTAGCCTTACAGGAAAAGTGTTGTTTTTATGCCAATAAATCCGGAATAGTCCGGGATAAGATCAAAACCTTACAAGAAGACCTAGTCAAAAGACGCAAGGAGCTCTCTGAAAATCCCCTCTGGAGTGGCTTGAACGGAGTCCTCCCATACCTCCTTCCCCTCGGGCCTCTGATTGGCCTCCTTCTCCTCCTCTCTTTTGGGCCCTGGGCCTTTAGCAGACTAACATCTTTCATTAAAATGCAGATCGAGGCTTCCCTTAAGAGCCCTATCAATATTCATTACCACCGTCTCCCTGCATCGGAAGACCCTGGAGGTGCTATGGAAGAAGGTCTCCAGTTCTCAAAGCTTGTACGACCGAAATCTCGACGGTCGCGGTGATGTAAGAATCTTAAGGAAAAATGTAATCAGCAGCTGTGGGAGAGCCCATGACGGGAATATTGTGGCCCCATGACCTGGATAATCATACCATTGGCTGCAGAGGTACCCAATGACGGGATTATTGTGGGTCCATCTACCAGAAATGCTGGAGGTGGGGGCCACCCACATAGCCTAAGACAGGGGCCCTGCCCACTTTCGGTACCAGGCATGGAGTCAGGCCACATAGCCTAAGACAGGCCTCCCACCTGCATTTCTAAACAGAAAAGGGGGACATGTTGGGAGCCAGCACTTGGTGCTGGGCCCCTCACCCTTGAGGTCACCATGCCCTGAACTCTTTTCTGCAACAAGCAAGTATCACAAGATGCCTCTGTCAATAGATGTTGTAAGCACAAAAGGGCTTGACCCCCCAGTTCCAGAAATTAACCACTAGATACTACCCTCGCCCTGGACCCTCCCTATTCCTCCTCCCTGTTTCAACTACTATATAAGCTGTCTTGCATTATAATAAAAGTTAGACCTTGCTTGTCACCATCTCGGTCTCACTCCTCTTTTTTCACCCATTCCCTTCAGGCTAGGTCCCCCTCGGCCCCCCACGAATAACTTAGTCCCGCGGGACGGGACACAGTAGATAGGCCTAAGGTGGAGCAAAATGTGTTTGAGGCCTTAAAATGTTAGCCATTGTGGCTATATGGGGTGGAAGTGGGCAAATCACAAGGCATCAGAGCAAGAGGAACATGAGCAGAGTCATGGAGTGATGCTGAGATAATTTTCCTGAGGGGACACTTTTCAAGAGTAATTCTGGGCTGTGATTGGACAGGTTTAGTGCACCAGAAACCACAAGAACTTTTTAAAACTCTTGATACAACTTGATCTAGCCTGAATCTCTAATCAGAAGCTCTTACAGAAAGCCCTAGGTCCACAAAACAGAGCATCATATCCAGGTCAGTCATTCCAGGGATGTGCCTTCTCTTCAGGGCACATCTCCCCCGAAAGAAGTGGTGTGGAGGGGAAGGGGAAGGTTTCATTGTCACTCTTGGAGACAGTGGGGAGTGACAGAGGTCTGGACTCTTAGGATTTGTGGGGAAAATTCTAAGGGATCATTGATAGAGCAATAAATACTTCTTCTCTTCCCTCCCCACTCCCTTGCCCTTCACATTGGTATCTTTGTGTCTGCTCTTTCAACCCTTCTTTTCTTCTTTTCAGTTGTGCAGACAGGACAGGATAAATAAGCCTAGGGGAATGGGGGAAAGAAATCCTTTCAGCTCTACTAAAAAGGTGAATAATGTGAACTGAAGGGGTCATTCTACAGATATCAGGCAGACTTGAGGATGCGTAGACAAAATATGTGTCTGGTTCCTCTCTCATTTACTTATTCCAGAAATCAGGTTTTTTTAACCATTATGTCTCCCTTCAGTTTTCTGAAATAGGGACATGAAATTATGTTCCTCTTTACTGATTACTGAGGTTGCATTACTTCTAAGACAATCTCTCTTCATCCAAAAGATCTTCTCTGGGCAGCCATCTTTCCTCATCTTTTGCTACTTGAGCAATTATTTGTATATTTTTCTTTCACTATTGTCTTGCACTTGGCATTTTAATTTAGTAAGATTGTTCCTGGTTTTCTTCTGTCCATTTATAGTTTCCTGATTCTCAGTGTTGGAGTTTGGTGGTTGTATAACTGTGCTTAGTGAACATCTGGAAAAGGAAGCAATGATCACAAAGAACCATCTTGACTTCCCCAAAGACAAGTCATTCCAGACTCATTGTGTTTCTTTTATGGAGAATTGCTAGACTGGCATGTAATCTCAGAAAGGTGAGGGACCCAGGTGTCTATCTCTCCCAATCTGTGCCTGTACAAGAATCCTGTCCACAGGCAGGCATGACATGAAGTGAGGCAGACTGCCCAAATATCTCCAACAAGGGAAGATCTGAAGCAATTCAACTCACTATGGGATGGTTCCAATTTTAAAGATATTCCACCCTTCCACCCACATCTCCTAGCAAGTTGATCACTTGCTCCTCATTCCACTGCTGAAGCTAGGAAATCTAATCCCCTTGGTCCTTAAAGGTACTTCATATATGTGGAGACAGATATCATGTCCCTCCTAATTCCTTATTTCTACATAGATATGGTAGGTTCAGTAGAAATCATTTCCACACATTGAGCAAACCATTTTCTAAGGCATTTATCTCCCATCTTTCTACAGAAAGGAAAGTTCTATGAGACAGTTGATATGATGGGGAGACACCTACCTGGGGCCCTAGAGGGATCACTGGGAATGAAATATGGGAAGACCTGAGTTCAAATCCAGATGAGACACATTTTGGTTTTATGATCTGTCAAATGGAGATCATAATAACATGATCACCCAGGGATGTTGTAAGGACCAATTCAGATAATGGTTGTAAAGCTCTGAGACCAGAGATTGCCATGTAATGAATGCTATGTAAATGTTAGTTGGTTGAAAGGCTAGAGACAAAGAGTAATCTCTATAAGAATTTCAGTAAGGAAATGAACAAAAAAAGTATTTTTTTCTGTTTTAGAACATTTTTACATTAATTCTAAAAGCATATAAGAACTTAGAATGTTGCCTAGCTAACAGTAGGCAGTAGGCACTTAGTACCTGTCGACCGATCAATCATCACTTTCTATAGATGAATGTTTCGATATCTCAAAGGAGAAGGAAAATAACAGTCTTAAAATATTAAAAAAAAATTTGCTAGCATACAAGTGTGAAGACAACTTTAAGATAGGATGTGGGGACAATTTGTAGATTTTTAAAAATATATTACATGGGAAATAATTTGAACTCCATTTGGGTGGAAATAATATCTTGGCTTTTCTATAAAGAGATGACTACAGTATTTAATTACTGAACAGTGGAGAATCATGACTGTAAACTAACAAAATTTCAAGGCCACAAGAGTTACTATAGCACGTTGGAGACTGCAGACCTGCAAAGGATTACGGTACATCTGCACAGGCACATTTCATGACTGAAAAGGCTAGAAGGGAAAACAATAAGAAATCAGGACATGATTTTGAGACCCATGATTTCCCAAGGACAATTAATTAGACAAGGAAAATTTGTGATTTTGTGACTGTTTAAAAGAAAGATGAGTCAGTGAAAATCCAGAGGCTTTCCTTTAAGTCACTGGAGTTTAAAAACTTGGGAGATGAAAACCTGCTAGAAGAATCAGGGCTTGGGAAAGTGAAAATCTGCCCTTTGGGAGCTCTGGGCCTTAGAAATTGAGAGCTGGGAGAAGGCTTCATTCAGCCTAGTGACTCCTGATCAGTCAGAGAGAACACTGATTTCACTGAGAAGAACTTCAGTGATAGCTAGTGCAGGTCAATCACCTAGAATTAAGAGCAGGGCTGCTTTTCACCCAGTTCTCTTGCTCTCACTGCCACCTCTGTCTTGAGAAGGAAAAGCAGAAGGAGTTTTGGAACAGAATTCTAACTCTGGTGAGGAGGGCTGGGTGTGTCTGCCAGGCTTAGAGATAACCTGGACTGTATTGTCATGAGCTCCAGCCTGACTGGGCAACAGAGCTTAAATTTTAATGGGGGAGACAGGCCACATAATAATGACACCAGGAGGGACAGTTTGATACTGAAAGTTGCTGTGATGGCAGGTCCCATCTATAGAAACCTAGAACTCTACAGGACTATCCTTCCCCCTTTCCTGACAACCTCCATCCCTACCATGCACAGTCACACACAGATACCTGAAGTCCTGGGACAACTAACCTGAAGAGGCACACCAATGAACAATAGCAATGAGTAGGTCTGGATCCCCAGCAATAGAACAGAGCCACATACTTATACCCAAATTCTCAGGATCCTAGGGTTACACATTTTGAGTTGAAATGAAATGACTTTGTTCATCTCTGCAGCTCTTGGACTCTCATTTGACTTGATTTGCCTCTGTACAACCATCCATTCACAACATTGCATGTGATATTTTCATAACCCATCAGTTTTAAGTCTTTATATCATACTTTTATGTCTTAAATATAACTACTAATTAAGGTTAAGAAAGAGACCTTAGCTTTAAAAGGCCGAGATCTCTTATCTCTGCATCTTGGGCCATCTCTAGCCATTGTGATCTATATTTAGCTGTTTAAGATTTATTTATTTATTTTTGATCTTCAACATTCACTTTTACAACATTTTAAGTTCTAAATACTCCTGGTCCCACCCCTCCTTCCTCTCCAAGAGGTCTTGAAATCTGAAATAGGCTATACATAATATAGTCGTATTAAATGTTTCCAACTGAGCAATGTTGTAAAAGAAGAATTAGAACAAAAGGGAAAAGCCATGACAAAGAAAAAAAGCAAACAAAAAAAGAGAAAGTAGTGTCCTTTGATTCACATTCAGACTCCAAATTTCTTTCTCTGGATGTGGGCAGCTTTTGAAATTGTCTTACATAGCTGAGTTGCTGACAAGGGCTAAGTCAGTCATCGTGTAATGTTACTATTCTGTGTAAAATGTTCTCCTGAGTCTGTTCACTTCACTCAGAATAAGTTCATGTAAGTCTTTGCAGGTTTTTTCTGAGGTCCACCTGGTCATCATTTCCTATGGAAAAATAATATTGGACTCCCTTCATATGGCATAACTTGCTCAGTCATTCCCAAACTGCTGGATACCACACAACTTACAATTCTTAGCCACCACAAAAAGAATTGTTATAAATATTTTTAAACATGTGGGTCCTTTCCCCATTTTTATGATCTCTTTGCCATGCAGACCCAGAAGTGGTATTGCTGGATCAAAGGCTATTCACAGTTTTATAGCCCTTTGGACAAAGTTCCAAATTGCTCTCCAGAAGCATTGGATCAGTTCACAGCTTCACCAACAATGCATTCGTGTTCCAATTTTCTTTCATCTCCAATAATTTATCGTTTTCCCTTTTTGTCATATCAGCTAATCTGATAGATGTAAGGTGGTACCTCAGAGCTGTTTTAATTTACATGTCTCTAATCAAGTGATTTAGAGAATTTTTTTCATATTACTATAGATAGCTTTAATTTTTTCATCTGACAAATGGTTGATCATATCCTTTAACCATTTATTAATTGGGAATGCTTTTAATTCTTACAAATTAAGCTCAGTTTTCTATATATTTTAGAAATGAAGCATTTATCAGAGGCACTGGTTATAAAAAGTGTTTCCCAGCTCTATCCTTCCTTTCTCATCTTGCTTGCACTGGTTTTGTTTGTGCAAAATCTTTTCAATTCAATGTAATCAAAATTATCCAATTTCCATCTCATAATGTTCTATATCTCTTGTTTGGTCGTAAATTCTTCCTTTGTCTATAAATCTGACAGGTAAACTATTCCTTGCTCTCCTAATTTGCTGGCAGTCTCAACCTTTATGTGGAAATCATGTTAGTATGTTGACTTAATTTTGGAATATGGTGTAAAATGTGAGTCTATGCCTAGTTTCTGTTATACTATTTTCCAGTTTTCCAGCAGCTTTTGCTAAATAATGACTTCTTATCCAAGAAGATGAAGTCTTTGGGTTTATCAAATGGTAGATTATTAATCTTGTGTGCCTAATCTGTTCCACTGATTCACCACTCTATTTCTTAGTGAAGGAGATTTATCTCTATACTACACTATAGCACCAGGATAGGAGAAGGGGAAAGGGGAGAATGGAACAAGCATTTATTAAACACCTGCTATGTGCATTGTGTTAAACACTTTACACATATTACCTCATTTGATCCTTGGAAAAACTCTGTGAGGCAGGTGCACTTATTAGCCCCATTTTACTTTTGAAGAACCCTAGGCAGATAGATGTTAAGTGAGCCGTCCATCCCTATACAGATACTAAGTTTCTGCAGCTAGATTTGAAATGCTTTCTTACCCTAGCCCAGCGCTCTGTGCATGTGGCTCCACCTAGTGGTTACAAAAGAGAGAGGGAGATGGAAAGAAGAGCCTCTCACTCCTGACAAGGGGGAGGGGAGAAAATCTCTGGAAAAGTCCCTGATGCCCTTCCTTGTCTATTGTTCCCAGGGGTCTGAGAGGACCGGGACCAACCGTGTCCCTCACACCTGGGCAGTGGGAATATGTTTATAGCATAGAGAAGTGAGGGGGAAGTTTAGTTTTTGTGACACCAGTAGAATTCTATTTACGTGAATGAATGGAGATGCTCTCTCTGGTCATTGTCCAGGTTGGGCTGGTGGGTAACAGCATGGTCCTGAGACTCCTGGGCTTCCACATCCAGAGGAACCCTTCTCTGCATATATCCTCAACTTGGCCTGGGCCAAACTCGTCTCCCTTGATTGCTCCTTTCTGATCTTCGTACATGAATCTGTTAAATATTCATATTTTTTCAACTTTGCAGTATTAATCTGCTTCACACACACGTTCCACACTATGGTCCGGAGTCTCATGTCTGTGATCAGCACCGAGCACTGTCTAGCCGTGCTCTGGTACCTCCAAGACCGTACCAAGAACACATCTGCAGCTGTGTGCACTGTCCTCTGAGCTCTTCCTGGTGGGTCCAACCTGACTCTGCTGTTGAGGGTCCAGTGCAACTCCCAGCGCAGGCAGCTCCCCAATCTCTATCTCCTCATCCTGCTCATGGTCCTCGTGTTCCTTCTCTGTGGCCTGCCCAGGGCGATCCAAAATGGAATATCAAAATTTCCTTCAGATTTCATGCCTCATTGGGTCCCTATACTCCTAAGACTGCAGGAAAAGCAGCGTATATCCCCTCCTTGCTTCTTGCTGGGCAACCGAAAGCATAGAAGAGTGTGGAAGCCCCTTGATGTGGTCCTCCAGAAGTCACTGACTGACAAGCCTGAGTTGGAGGGTGAGAGAACAGACACTCACCTCATCAACACCTGGGAGATGTCATTCTAATGCTAAGAAGACATTTGGGCACAGAAGGTCATGAAATGAGCTCTCTACTCCAGATGCAACCCTCCTCTCATTTACCTGATAGAGGAGCTACTATTCCCCCACATCTTCTGTTGCTGCCTAAAGTTTGAACTCTAAGTAATGAAAGAGCATTTATGAACTACCTAATGTATTCTAGGCACCATGCCAAGGACTTTACATATATCTCATTTTATTCCCACGCTGTTGTTGGGAGGTAGGTGCTCCAGTGATTCCCATTTTACAAGGGATGAAACTGAGATAGGAAAAGATTCAGTGACTATCCTGGGTCCCAAAGTTAGTATGTGACTCAGACTGGATTTGAGTCCCTAGGCTCAATGTTCTGTGCAGACTGGAGCCCCCAGATGGCTGGAGGCGTCAGAATTTAGTGCATTTGGGGAGAGAGGTTCATTCCAACAGATGGTCACTCTCCCTGTTCTGGAGAGTAGAGGAAAGACTCCATCTAAGACATCTCCCTGACCTGTCTTGATCATTCTCTATAAATGAACTCATAGTCAGGACTCAACTCAATGTTCCATGGATGATAGTCCCCCATCTTGTTTTCTTACCTCAGGCTTTATCCAGAAGGTTTCTTTAAGGCTCTTCTCCCTCCCTCTGCCCTGTGAAGTCTTCAGCTCAGCAATATACCTCCCTCCATTTCCCTCTTCTGCTCCATTTCTTTACCTCCTGCCACTGGCATCATAGGAGCTGTGCTAAATATTTCTCTTCTTTTGAAGTTCAAGGCTGGGGCTCAGCATCCTCTCTTGTTTACATTCTGTTTCTCCAGGCCTCAGTCTCTCTGAATCTCTGTGTTTCTCTTCTCTGTGACTCTATTCTAATCTCTCTTTCACACTGTATGACCCAGTTCTTGATGAAGTCCGTGTGTGGGAGAAGGTGTTTTAGATGTATTCTGTAACAGAGGACAACGTACTGAGGCTGAGGCAGGGGAAGGGGACACACCATTTCACAGACACATACACATCACATACAACACAAACATAAACCTATCCCATGAGGAGCAAACTCAACTCACACCACACACACTATCTTTTATTATAGTGGAAATCTAGGGGTTTGAGGTGAGTACTAGCATTTCTGGTGTAAGGACTACTGAGCCCTTTTTAGGGCTTCCATCCACTTTTGATGTTCATTTGATTTGCCCAACTTTCCCCTGTCACTCCAAAACGCTGAAAAATGTACAAAAGCCACACTCAAGTCAAACTTTTTGGCAGATATGCTAAACAAATTGAAGGTAATGAAGGGGATTCAAATCCATCAGTGAGGTAAGGGGGGGTGTCTAAGCCAAACATGTAGATGACAGCGTTTTCTTCCAACAGTTATGAAAGTGGCTAAAGTGAGTGACATGAGGCACTTAGAGATTGGTTAGGCACCAAAGATGCTCTGGTCATCCATTATATCCAGATCCACCACCAGTCATTTTGACTATATCTTGCCATTGAATTGTGATTACTCTGGAAGAGAGTTTGAGACCAAAGACTTTCACACAACTCTGCCTCATTTAAATCCAATTGATGCACAAGATATAATCCCCACTATTTTTAAATTTTTATCTATCTCCGTATTCCGTGGTGACAGGCAAGGATGAAGCAGCAGTTATGGGTACATATGGATGCCTCAAGCCACAGGGTCATCTTTTTATTGAACTGAAGCAGAGACACATAGAAAAGACCCATGCTTCCTGCCATCTTCTAAGCACTCAGTAGGGTCTTGCCTCATCTGACCCAGGTTACCTTGCAAGTCAGGACTTTAGAGAAAGGAGTGGGTTCACAAAAAGAACCTGACCGGTAGACAGGACTGGGTTATATTACATGTGGTCAAGGCCCTTAAAATGTTAGCAAGTGTGGCCATATGGGGTAAAAGTGGGCAAATCAGAAGGCAAACAAAGGAAGGTGGACATGAACAAAGTCCCGAAGGGACGCTGAGATAATTCCGCTGAGGGATTCACTTTTCAATAATTCGGGACTCTGCCAGGACAGTCCTCTGAGACCAAAAACATAAGAATACTTTTAAACTCTTGATGCTACTTGCTCTCACCTGAATTTCCAATCAGAGGCTCTCAAAGGAAGCCCCAGGACCAGAAAACAGAGCATAATATCAGGTCAGTCAAACCAGGGATATACCTTCTCTTCGAGGCCCATTTGTTCCCTCTCCCCTGAATGAAGTGGTGTAGAGGGGAAGGGCAGAGTAACATAGCTACCTTTGGAGACAGTGGGAACAATGCCAGAGGTCTGTGTCCTCAGGATTTGTGGGGAAAAATTCTAAAGGGATCATTGATAGAACAATAAATGCTTCTCATCCTTTCCCCAGTCCCTTATCATTTTACATTGGTTTCTTTAGGTTTACTGTTTCAACTGTCCCTTCCTTCTCTCCAACTGTGCCTACACAGGACAAGACAAATCAATTTAGAAAAGGAATTGGTGAAAGAGCTCCTCACAGCTCTCCCAAAAAAGTGCATAAGCTGAAATGAGGGGGCATTGCACAGATATCAGAACAGATTTTAAGGGGTGTAGAAAAAAAAGCTTCTCTTTCGCTCCTTTACAAATTTCAGGAATCTACTTTTTTTCTCACTATTCTGACTCTCTTCTTAGAATTCAGGATTAGAAGGGAACTAAGTATAGCAGTCATATAAAGAAGAAATCTAACATCCATTCATCTCTTTGGCCTCCTTCATTATGCGGAAGGGCGGATTTTAATCATTAATGGCAAGTCTAGTGTCACTGAATCATAGAAGAGGAGTTGGAAAAGACTTTAGGCAAGATAAATGCTTCCCAATCCACTTTGACTCTTTTTCTAGTAATAAATGGGTATAATTTAAGGTTGTTGATAGGAATTCCATTGTTACTAAAGCTTACTTCTGTGTTGTATAAAAGCCTGTGATCCAGCATTTAAATGACTCTTACATGGAAGAAGGATTAATCTTGCTCTTCTTGACCCTAGAAGGTAGAAAGAACAAAGAGAAAAGACTAGAATTTACTAAAATTGTGACTTGTCAGGAAACACTTGCCAATAATGTGTCTACTGCAGTGGAAAGCCTGCTCTGGAACATGATGGATTCCCCCTCATTGCTTACCTTTAAGTGGTTCCTAGTCATTCACTTGCAGGAAATGTATTCAAAGAGATTGATCTACATTTCTGGGGTGCGTTAGTTGCTTTTGATGCCTTTTATGAAACTATGGCTATAAGCTTCTGAAATTGAGACATGAAATGATTTTCATCTTTACTGTTTACTGAGACTGCATTCTTTCTAAGACAGGCTGTCTTCTACATGGTCCGCCAAAAGAACTTCTAAGAGGAACATTCTTGCCACATCTCTTTCTAGTTCAACAATAATATTAATATTTTCTTTCCCAATTGACTTCATGAGAATTTTAATTCAGTTAAATTGAACTTGATTTTCTTCTGTTCATTTATGATTTCCTGAATCTCAATAGTGATGAGTTTGGTGGTTGCATCATTGTATTTAGTGAACATCTGAAAGGGAGGAAATGGTCCCAAAGAGCCGTTAGTCATTCCAGACTCATTGTACTTCTGTTATGGAAAATTACTAGACTGGTATGGAATCTCAGAAAGGTCAGGTACCTGGAAGTCCATCTCTCCCATTCTGAGCCTGAAAAAGAAACCTGTCCAGAGTCAGACATAACAGACGAAGACCTCCTAAGGTACCCCAGTTCGCTAGGGATGGTTCCAATTTTGAGGAGGTTCCACCCTTTTCCCCACATATCTCTCTCAATAGGCTGCTCCCATTGCTCCTCCTTCCACCTCAAGGTCTAAGTAGCACAAATCTAGTCCCTGTCTACCTAAAAGTCCATCATGCACTGGAAGAAAGACACCACATCCTTCCTAACTGTTCATTTCTACAAAGATATCATGGGCTCAGTAGAAATCACTTCTCTGCACTTAGCAAAGCACTGTCCTAAACATTTGTCTCCCATCTTTCCTATGGAAAAGAAAGACATGTGAGAAAGATGATACTTAAGCAGCTAAGTGGAGCAGGGAATAAAGCACTCTGTCTCAAATAAGGCAAGAGTTGAGTTCAAATTCATTCTCAGACATTTAATAGCTTGGTGACCTCACAAGTCACTTAACCTGTTTCCCACAGTTTCCCCATCTGTAAAGGGGACAAATAATAGAAATTATCACTCAAGCTTGTTGCATGGACCAATTCATATAATTGTAAAAGACCAAAATATAGTAAATGTGATGAAAATGTTAGCTATTAATCTTTTTATTATGTATGAAAAAGAAAAACTTTAAATTTCTTTTCATACAAATGTTCAGTAATGAAAAGGTAAAAAAAGTGTATTTCTGTATAAGAATATATTAATATCAATTTTAAAAGGAGATAAGCACCACAAACATTGCTCAACCCATAGAATATATTTAATGCATGATGATAGATTAATCAGCACTCTTCATAGGGGAACATCTTGATACCACAAAGGAGAAGGAAAAGAATTATCTTTAAAAAAATTTTTAAACATTGCTAACATATGAGTGTGAAGAAACAGGATGTGGATTGTTTAGTACAGAAAAAGTGAGCCGTACTTTAATTTGAATTTTATATGTATGCCTTGGTGAAGAAATTCACCTTCTCTTGTGTGAGAATATCATATTGGCTTTACTAGGAGGGGAAGATAATACTTTAATTATCAAACACTGGAGAATTAGGGATGCAAACATATTTTTGAGGACCACCAAGTTACTATAGCACATTTATGAATGCAGATCTGGAAAGGTTTATAACTCAAATAATTTGCATGGGCATATTTCATGATTAAGGATGATAAAATTGAAAACAATGAGAAATCTCATCATGATTTGGAAATACAGGATTTCCCAAGGCTGATTAGACAGTGGAAATTTATGGAGTTGCAGCTTTTTCAAAGAAAGGTGAGTTATTGAAAGTAGCAAATATCTCCTTTAAGAAATGATGTATGCACACCTATTAGATTGGCAAACATGACAGAACAGGAAAATGATAAATGCTGGAGAGGATGTGGGAGAGCTGGAACACTAATTCATTGTTGGTGGAGCTGTGAGATCATCCAACCATTCTGGAGAGCGGTTTGAAACTATGCCCAAAGAGCTACAAAAATGTGCATACCCTTTGACCCAGCAATATTGCTTCTAGGATTGTATCCCCAAGAGATTATAAAAATGAGAAAGGGTCCCACATGTACAAAAATATTTATAGCAGCACTCCTTGTAGTTGGCAAAAACTGGAAATCAAGGGGATGCCCATCAATTGGGGGATGGCTGAATAAATTATGGTATATGAATGTAATGGAGCACTATTGCGCCATAAGAAATGATGAACAAGAAGATTTCAGACAGGCCTGGAAGAACTTGTGTGATCTGATGCTGAGCGAAAGGAGCAGAACCAGGAGAACTTTGTGCACAGCAACGACCACAGTGTACAAGAGTTTTTTCTGGTAATTTTGGAACTTTGTAACAACACAAGAACTTAAAAAAAAAAAATTCCCAATGGTTTTCTAAGGCAAAATGCCTTCCACATTCAGAGAAAGGACTATGGAATTCATTCGCAGAATTCAGTAGATCATTTGTGTGTATGTGTGTGTATTATGTTTTGATTTGTTATATGATTTCTTCCATTTATTTTAGTTCGTCTACACAGCATGACTATAGTGAAAACGTTTTCAATAGGAAAGTATGTGTAGATCCTATATAGAATGGTATACCGACTTGCGGAAGGAGGAGGGTGATTGGGGGTAGGTAGGGGGGAAAATCTAAGTTTTATGGTAGTGATTGTAGAACATTAAAAATAAAAAAAAGAAATTGATCTATGAAAATATGGAAGATGAAAACCTGCTAGAAGAATCAGGGGATGGGGAAATTGAAACCTGCTCTGTGGAATCTCTGGGCCTTAGGAATTGGGAGTTGGGAGAAGGCTTCAGAAGTGTGACTCCTCATGGGTCACAGAGAACATAGATCTCACTCAGCAAGAACTTCAGTGACAGTTAGTGCAGGTCAGCAACCTAGATTTAAGAGAAGGGCAATTTTTCATCCAAGTCCTTGGCTGCCACCTCTGTCTTGAAGAGGAAGTAGAATGATCTTTGGAACAGATATCTAATTCTGGTGAGGAGGGCTGGGTGTGTCTCCCAGGACTGTGTTGCTATGAGCTCCATCCTTATTGAGCAACAGAGTTTACATTTTAATGGGGGAGACAACCCATATATGAATGATGGCTAGGACAAACAATTTGAACCTGAAAGTTACTGGGAAGGTAGGCACCATTTGTAGAAACACAGAACTTTACAGAACTCTCCATTCCCCTGCCCTGACCATTTCTAGGATTCCACCCCTTCCATGACACCTTTCCAGTCATTCACAGATACCAGAAGTCCTAGGACAACTAACCTGAAGAGGTACATCTATAAACAAAGATAATGAGCAGATGTAGATCCCCAGCAATAGACCAGATCCACATGATTACACGCATATTCTCAGGGTTCTGGGGTTACATCTTTTGAGATGAAATGAAATGACCTTAGTCATCTCTGCAGCTATAGGGTTCCCATTTGACTTGATTTGCCTCTGCACAAACATCCACTCACAATATAATGCAGCAATAGAATAGGGGACACTTTCATTAACAGACTATCACTTTTAAGTCTTTATATTACACTTTTGTGTATGAAATAAAACTGCTAATTAGAGCTAGGTAAGAGAGCTGGGAAAGTCCTTAACTTAAAAAGGCCAAGGGTTTCCCCTGCATTGCATCTGGGGCCATCTCCAATCACCCTGATCTATATCTGACTTTGTAGGAGAAAATAAGGCTAGTGACTTTTCATAGCCCTCCTTCACTTAAATACAATTCATTGGCGTTTCATGGCATCACATTTCTGATGCCATGGTCTTCTTTGGGAATGAACAGCAAACTACAGTTACTAATAAAAATAAAGGAATAAGCCCCAATAGACTAAAGTAAATGCAAAAAACCTAAAATAAGCTACAATTAATATGTAAACATGGGACAGTCTTTCCCACCAATGCCTTGCAGGTTTTCACTGCTTCCACTGTCCCCACAAGAAAGAGAAGAAAAATATTTATAAGGGCCTAGTTGGGAAACAAAGAGGGAGGAAAATAATTTTGTTTAAGGTGCCTTGAAACAAAATGAACAAATTTCTCAATGATTAAAATACATCTACTTGACTATAGCAATCCCTTCGCAATGATTTTGAACCACACTTTGCCTTTTCGCAAATGCCATCATCTGCTTTCATTTCCATCTCCTTGCTCTCATATACATACCTGACTGTGTATTTATGTACACGAAGCATTTGTGTATAACTCTATAAACAGGCATATTCTTCCATGTTCCTTACATTTCTCCATCTTTCCATATATGTTCCTGTGTGTACGCAGAAGTGCGTCCTTGAACAGGGTGATTGGGGACACTTTCTATCACCCCAATTGGTTTTGAGTATGTTTTAAGAAATTGTTTTTTAAAGTCCTCCTTTGTAGGGGAGAGCAGTATCATTTATAGCGATTAGATGATTTCAAAATTTATTGAATTGTCAGGTAAAAACTTAATTATGAATCTTTTGACTTCAACTTCAACAACTGTGACTCTCAGAATTATGAAGACTCAAAGTTAGGGGGCAACTGAGTACAGCTGTCATGTAACGACGAATCCCTTTTACATCCTCCAAATCCTCTGACCATTTCTTTGACCTCTCTCATTTCATGAAAGGGGGGACAGTAATCATTAAAGACAAGTCTAGTGTCACTGAGTCATCAAAGAGGAGTTCAAAAATACCTGAGGGAAGATCGATACTTCTCAGTCCACTTTGTTGGATGTTACATTAGGTGCTTTTGATGCCTTTTATGAAACTATGGCTCCAATTTTCTGAAACTGAGTCATGAAATGAAAATTGTTTACTGAGATTGCATTACTTCTAAGACAGATTCTCTTCTATATAGTCGCATAAAAGAAATTTTGATAGCAACATTCTTTCCACATCTCTTTCTACTTGAACAATTATGTGATTATTTTTCTTCCCCAATTGCCTTCTTGAGCATTTTAATTCAATTAGATTGAACCTGATTTTTTTTCTTTTCAATTATTATTACCTGATTTCCAATGTTGATGAGTTTGATGGTTGTACTGTCACATTTAGTAAACATCTGGAAAAGCAAACAATGATCCCAAAAAGCCATCTTCACAGTCATTCAAGACTCATTGTGCTTCCATGATGGAAAACTACTAGATGGGCATGAAGTCTCAGAAAGGTCAAGAATCCAGAAGTCCATCTCTCCTGATCTGAGACTGAATAAAAATCCTGTCCACAGTCAGACATAACAGGAAGTGAGACAGACTATCCAAACAACTCCCATAAGGAAGACCTCCTCAGGTAACCCATTTCACTATGAATGGTTCCAATTTTGAGAAGGTTCCACCCTTCTGTCCATATTGCTCTCTCAATAGGCTGCTCCCATTGCTCCTTCTTCCACCTCTAGGTCCCAGTATCACAAATACAATCCCTATATACCTGAAAAACCTTCATATACTAAAAGAAAGACCTTATGTCATTGGTAACTCTTCATTTCTACAAAGATATCTTGGGCTCAGTAGAAATCATTTCACTGTATTCAGCAAAGTATTGTCCTAAACATTTGTCTCCCATCTTGCCTATGGAAAATAAAGCTGTGTGAGAAAGATGACATGATGGTGAGGTAGCTAAGTGGTGCGCAGAAGAAAGCACTCTGTCTCAAGTAAAGCAAGAGCTGACTTCAAATCCCTTCTCAGATTCTTGGTTGCTTGGTGACCTCACAAGTAACTTAGCCTATTTTCCTCAGTTTCATCATCTGTAAAGTGGGATAATAATAGAAGCTACCACCCAAGTTACTAATAAGGATCAATTCAGATCACTACAAAAGCCCAGAATATAATAAATGCTATGGAAATAACTCTTTTGTTATATATGAAACTGAAAAACACTTAAGTTTCTTTCATTAAAAAAAATTTGAATGATGAAAGAGTCAAAAAATACATTTCTTTTTAAAAATATATTTATTTTAATTCTAAAAGCAGATAAGCACCAAGAACATTGCCTAATCCACAGAAGGCATGTAATATATGATGATGAGTCCATCAGTATTCTTTATAGATGACCATTTTGATACCACAAAGGAAAGGGAAAAGAACTATTTCTAAATTCTTTTTTTTTAAAAGATTGCTGATATATGTGTGTGAAGACACAGTTTTAAGATAGGATGTGAGCAGTTTAAACGCAAAAATGATCAGTACCCTAAATGTGATATGTGT
This sequence comes from Bettongia penicillata ogilbyi, assembly GCA_023548195.1. Taxonomy (NCBI): domain Eukaryota; kingdom Metazoa; phylum Chordata; class Mammalia; order Diprotodontia; family Potoroidae; genus Bettongia; species Bettongia penicillata. Next base: position 3,659,195 of record JAJHZJ010000360.1, read on the forward strand.
ATATGTATATGTGTGTATGTATATATATATAAGATATATATGTAAAACAGGGAAAAATTCATCTTCACATGTATGAGAATATTGTATTGACTTTGCTCTAAAGAGAAGACAATACTTTAGTTATCACCACTGGAGAATTTGGTATGCAAATTTGGTATATTTTGAAGGACCCTAAAGTTGCTTTATGCACTGGAGACTGAAGACCTGAAAGGTTTATGGTAACTCAGGTTATCTGAACAGGCACATCTCATGATTAAAGGGGATAAAACTGAAAACAGTGAGAAATCTCTTCATGATTTTGAGACACAGGATTTCCCAAGGACTAATGATTAGACAGTGGAAATTTATGGAGTTGGAGCTATTTAAAAGAAGATGACTCACTGAAAGTCCCAATTGTCCCCTTTAAGTAGTTGAAGTATGAGAACTTGGGAGATGAAAACCTGGTAGAAGAACTGGGACTTAGAGAAGTGAAAACCTGATCTGTGGGAACTCTGAGCCTTAGGAATTGGAGATTGGGAGAAGGTTTCAACCGAGTGACTCCTGATGAGTCAGAGAACATAGATTTCACTGAGCAAGAGCAACAGTGACAGCTATTGCAGGTCAGTCATGGAGAATTCAGATGAGGGCAGTTTCTCATCCAAGTCTGTTGCTCTTTGCTGCTCCCTCTGCCTTAAGGAAGAAAAGGAGAAGGGATTTGGAGAGGATTTCTAATTTTGGTAAGGAAGACTGAGCGTGCGTGCCTGGCTCAGAGGTCACCTGTATTGTATAGCTGTGAGCTCCATTCAGACTGAGTAACAGAGTTGCTATTTTAATGAGGTAGACAACCTACATATGAGTAATCACCAGGAGGGATAGTTTGAACTTGAAAGCTAAAGGTATTATATGTAAAAACCTAGAACTTTACAAGACTCTCCATTTCCCTGCCCTGAAAACTTCTAGGAATATACTCCTTCTATGCCATCTATCCAGTCAAACATAGATTCTCAAATTCTGTGGACAGCTAACCTGAAGAGGTACATCTGTGCACAATGATACAGAGCAGATGTAGATCCCCAGTAAAGAAGAGAACCACATGGTTATATCCAAACTTGGAGGGTTTGCGGGTTATACCTTTGAGATGAAATGAAGTGCCTTTAGTCATCTCTGTAACTCTTGGGCTCCCATTTGATGTGATTAGCTTCTGTATAATCACCCATTCACAATATAATCCAACAATACAATGTGTAACAGTTTCACAACCAGATAATCACTTTTAAGTCTTTATATTATACTTTTGTGTATTAAATATAACTGCTAATTAGGGCTAAGTAAAAGAAACGGGAAAGACATTAGCTTAAAAAGGCCAAGGTCTCCCAATGCATCTGGGGCCATTTCCAGTCACCTTGATCTATATCTGGCTCCTGATTCTAGAGGATAAAATAAGTCTGGTTTCTTCTCATAGCTCTCCTTCAATTAAATATAATTCAATGGCATATCATTACATTTCTGATGCTATTGTCTTCTTTGAGAATGAACAACAAACTGCAATTGCTAACTGAAAAGGAATTATAGAACTAATATACTAAAGAAATGCATAAAAACTGTAACAGGCTACAATTAATATATAAATCACACTTTACTATTTCTCAAATGCCATCCTCTGAATGCCTTCATTTCCGTCTCCTTCCTCTCATACATATACATAGTCATGTATATATACATATACATACACACACACACACACAAAGCATTTGTGTGTGTATCTATATACACTGGCATATTTTTTCATTTTCCTGTGTGTTGTCATATATGCGTATGTCTTGAGTGTATACGCAATTGTGTCCTTGAAGAGGATGGTTGCTGTTATTTTCTCTCACCCAAAATGGCTTTGCTTATATTTTAACAAGTTCTTTTTTTAAAGTTTCTCTTCTTGATGGAGAGCAGTATCATTGAGAGTAGTCAGATGTTTTCAAAACTGACTGAATAGCCAAGTAAAAATTTTATTATGAATCCTTTGACATCGACTTGATGGGAAGAGTCTAATGTAGGGCACTAGGGAGGTCTTTATATTTTTTTTATCAAATACTCAAAGAAAGACGTAGATTGTTTTAAAAACTTCACGTGACAAAAAATAGATGAGGGGTAAGGATAGACAATGCTCTAGAGTAAACAAGATCTAAAACAATCTAGAAAGGCTACAAATTGGGATGGAGGGGAATAGAGTAGGACACCTGGACCAAAATACTGAAACATCGGAGAAACTAACTCAGATCCTTCTCCTGTCCCTTAGTGTGGACACAGGAGGTGTTTTGTGTTGTTGTCTGTCTGCTCTACAGCACGTTTTGAGAGGGATCCCACAAATGCTCTACAAACTTGGTTCAGGAGAATGAGTAGGAAGGTTGGAGTATTGGGAGATTCAGACAATGAAGCAATGGTTAAGGAGACCTTAAAAAGCCCCAGCTTGTGTCCAGGAGGGAATTGAATTCTTTGTTTAAACCGGAAGAGTGTTCAAGGAAGTTGAGCTTGGAATGAACTCATGGCCACTCTAAGTCCTCTGCCGCATGTTTGCAGTTTTGTCTAGAACATCAAGTAGAATCTAGACAGAGGTAGGTCAGAAAGAAATAGACATTTGTTTGGGGGTCTTTCTTTTGGGGGACCAAGCCACTCTGGAGAAGAAAAAAGACAGAATTTTTCCTCGAAGGTTCTTCTTCAATTGCACATTGGGTAACCCCTGACTATCTCACTGAACTGTGGAGACAAAGGGCAAACAATACTATAAGAATTCACATACCCAATTTATGTACCCAATTGTTTCCCTTTCTGCATGAGTTTATGTTCTGTTCTACTTTGATCAGTTCAGATGACAGTGATGTTGAACAGTCTACCATTCTCTGCCACTACCTGCACCTTCCTGTTCTACATATCTGCTTTCACATACTGATTTTTTTCGAAAATTGTCCATATATTTGCTTTCCCTTCTCCCTAATCTAGTGATTTCCTTTTTCCTTCTCTATCCCATCTTTCCTTGAAATCATCAAGAAGAAAACAGACCTTCTTCCAGTATTTTTTCTTATTAGACTCCCTCCAAATCCACTGATAATATTCAGGTTCAGAAGGTACAGGTGGACCATCTGTACATAACAGAATGTAAGCAGCTCACATGTTTGTTTTTTTTTATCTTTGTTCATTTCTCTTTACCCTTTGATGTGTCTCTTGACTCCTGAGTTTGAATTTGAAGGTTTCTGTATGACCGTGCTCCTTTCATCAGGACTTCTTAGAAGTCTTCTATTTCATTAAAAGTTTCCTTTTTGCCTGAAGGATTATATTCATTTTTGCATTTTAAGGTAGATATCATTATAAGTCTTTACAATTGACTTTCTGTCATATCTTATCACAAGTTCTCTGCTCCTAAATAGGATGTGATCCTAATTGTGACTCATCACTACTTGAATTGTTTCAAGTTTTTTTTTTTTTTGCAGTAATCTTTTACACTCCCCCCTTTTGACTGGGAAACTTGGTAATTTGGCCATAATGTTCCCAGAACTTTTCATTTGGAAGTTTCTGTCCTGAGGGGACCAACATATTTTTTTCTACTTCCACTTTTTCCTAAGTTCTGGTCCTATAGATTTCAGTAATTTCCTTCTATGATTTATTATTCTACTTTTTAATTCATGTTTTTATGCTATTTCTTACTTATTTACCAATTACATGTAAAAATGTTTTCAACCTGGGCCCTAGCAGCGAGGGAGAGTCTTGCTTTGAATCTTTCATGTACCCTTACTGACAGAGGATGGCAATGTGCTTATTTCCAGTTTCTCCTCCCAAGTTTCTGATTTAATCTGAATGGTCATCAAGTGTCCTTGGTTTATGTTATTTCTCAATCTGGAGAAATACTCTGATTCTGTCTTGCTCATCTGGTCCTAAAAAACATATTTTTTTCAATTAAAATGCAATAGAAGATGAAACAGAAAAGCAAAACAACCTGATACCTGTAGTTGGTGCGGTTACTCCATCCTCAAACCAAATGTGATGAGAGTAAGCTTCACAATTTCCCTCTCACCTCCCCCCATTTCTCCTCTGTTGAAAAAGTTTTCCTTGTCTCTCTTATAAGGGATAATTTGCCTCATTTAATTTCTCCCCTTCTTCTCCCAATATATTCCTCTTTTGCCCCTTAATTTTATGTTTTTAGATATCATCCTTTCCTATTCAACACCCCATGTGCTCATTGTCTGTATATAGGTATATAATCCCTCCAAGCATTCAAATACTGAGAAAACGTTCAAGAGTTACAAATATTATTTTTCCATGTAAGAATGTAAGCAGTTCAATTTTAGTAAGCACCTTATCATTTCTCTTTCCTGTTTACCTTTTTATCCTTCTCTTGATTCTTGTATTTGAAAGTCAAATTTACTATTCAACTCTGGTCTTTTCAACAAGAATGCTTGGAAGTTCTCCATTTCATTGAAATTCCTTTTTTTGGTGGTTAGGTGATTCTTGGTTTTAATCCTAGTTCCTTTGATTTCTAGAACATTGTGTTATGCTGATTGTATTTCCACAATACTCAAATGGTTGTTTTCTGGCTGCTTGTAAAAATTTCTCCTTAACCTAAGAACTCTGGAACTTGGCTACAATATTCCTAGGAGTTTTCTTTTAGAATTTCATTCAAGAGGTGATAGGAGGATTCTTTCAACATTTATTTTACCCTCTAGTTCTAGAATATCAGAGTAGGTTTCCCTAATAATTTCATGAAAGATCATGACTAGGCTCTTTTTGTATCATAACTTTCAGGCAGACCAATAATTTTAAATTGTCTCTCCTAGATCTTTTTTCCAAGTCAGTTGTTTTTCCAGTAAAATATTTTGCATTGCCTTCTATTTTTTTCATTCCTTTCCTTTTGTTTTGTAATTTCTTGGTTTCTCATAAAGTCATTAGCTTTCATCCACTCCACTCTAATTTTTAAAGAAATCTTTTCTTCAGTCAGCTTTTGAAACTTCTTTTCCATCTGGTTAATTCTGTTTCTTAAAACATTCTTCTTCTCCGGCTTTTTGGACCTCTTTTGCCTTTTGGGTTAATCTATTTTTAATTTATTTTCTTCAGCATTTTGGGGGGATCCCTTTTAGCAAGTTGTAGACTCATTTTTCATGATTTGCTTGTATCACTCTCATTTCTCTTCCCAATTTTTCCTCCACCTCTCTTATTTGATTTTCAAAATCCTTTTTAGGCCTTCCATTATCTGAGATCATTGCATATTATTTTAGAGGGTTTGGATGTAGAAACCTTGACTTTTATGTCTGCCTCTGATGGTATGCTTTGTTCTTCCTCATCCGAGAGGATGGAAGAAAACACCTGTTCGTCTAGTAAGTAAATGTTTATACTCTTATTTTTTCTTCCCTTTTGGGGGCATTTTCCCAGCCAGTTGCTTGACCTTTGAGTCCTTTGTCAAGTGAAGGGTATATTTTAGGAATCTGGAAGTTCTCAGTTCCTCCAAGACAGCACAATCAAGGCAGAGGAGTTTACTACTCTCCTGGCCTGCACTCTGGTCTGTGAGCAACCACAAGCTTTTCTGCCAAGGATCTTTCAGTAGAAGTCCCTTTCTAGAGCCTCCACCAGCTCCATCATGCCAGTACTCTTCCTCCTCCCAGGAATGCCACTCATGGCTGGGACCCAGATCTGCAGCTCAATTCTCCCAAGGTTAGGGCTCTAAGGGCTCCAAAAGTGGATGCTGCTGCAGCAGTGGATGCTGCTGCAGCAGTGGATGCTGCTGCAGCAGTGGATGCTGCAGCCCTGAGGCCTGGGCTTGGGCTGGACCCACATCCCTCTCTTACCCATGGGAAAGAGCTCTCTCATTGACTTTGGAGGCCTTTTTGGCATTTTGGGGTTCAAAAATATGGGAACCACAGCTGCTACCTGTGATTCCATGCCCTGAAGCCTGCTCCAGTCTTGTCCCTGCTGGGCTGTGTGGCCAAGTCTGGGTTGTGCTCCTCTCTGAGATCAGTGCAATAAACTTTTCTTGTTGGCCATCCAGGCTGTCTTGTGCTTGAAAAATCCTTCCCTCTGTCACTTTGTGACTTCTGCTGCTCTAGAATTTGTTTATAGTCATTTTTACAAGTATTTTGTGGACTATGGGAGATAGTTATAGCATGTCTGTCCTTCTACTCAGCCATTTTGGCTCTGCCTATTGATAAGTATTTAAATCTATGAGCAAATTTATCAATTTAAGATTGAATTAATAAGAAAATGAACAAATAAATGTATTTGTCCATATATAAATAGAAAAAAGTTTTTTGCACTGACTTAAGTGGTTGAGCCCAATCTTAAGCCTATACACATGGGGCAGGCCCTTGTGGATTCCTCTACAATGTAAAGAAAGAGGAGACAGAAATGAAGGGCAGGTTGGAACCTGGCCAGGAAAAAGAGCAGAAGCAAGTGTCTCCCTAGTCATCTGCAAGACAGTCATTTCAATGCTACACTAAAAACGCCATGACAGGAGAAAAATATTAAGCACCTACAATGTGCTAATCATTTTACAAATACTATCTTCTTTGATCCCCGGAAGAAGACTGTGAGGTAGGTGTTCTTATTAGCCCCATTTTACAGTTGAAGAACCAGAGGAAGACAAATGGTAAGTACCTTGTCCAGAGCCCCAAACACATTGTCTCAGGCTAGATTTGAAATCATTTTTTCTCTAATTCAGTGATCTCTGCACTGTGATGTCTCCTAGCAGTTGCCGAGAGAGGAATGAGGAAGAGGAGGCTGGCACTCCTGAAAAGGGAGAGTGGAGTAAATCTCTAGGAAAGTCCCTGATGCCCTTCTGTGTCTTCATGTTTCCAGGGCTTGGGAGAGGAGGTTTGTGGAACTGGTACCAACCACCATGGCTGTGTACCCCACACCTGGGCAACAGGATTATATTTAGAAATATGAAAGTGTGAGAATTGCGAACTGGAGTTTAGATTTGGGGCCAGCGGGAGAATTTTATTTAAGATACTGGGTGCAGTTCTTCTCTCTGGCGCTGGTCCTGGTTGGGCTGGTGGGGAAGAGCATGATCCTGTGATTCCTGAACTTCCACACCCTCAGAAATGCCTTCTCCATCTACATTCTCAACATGGCCTGGGCCGACCTCCTCTTCCTTTGTTGCTACTTTCTGATCTTCATAGAAGAATTGGTTACACATTTTTTTCATGTACAAGGTATTTTTCTACCTCACAAACGCCATCTACTCTGCGGATTGTAATCAACAACGAGCACTGTCTAGCCATGCTCTTCCCAAGCTGGTACCTACATAATCACCCCAAGAACACGTCTGCAGGTATGGGGGCTGCCCTCTGGACTTTCATGGGACTGCTCTGGGGAGCAGATGTTGTGCTTTGTGTTTCTGCTAACAGTCAGAATTTCTGTGGCACATTGTACAGAATACCGACCATGTGGTTAGTCCGCTTCCCTCCAGTGATGTCCGGGTTCAGCCTGACTCTGCTGCTGAGTGTCCAGTGCAGCTCCCAGTGCCAGCAGCCCCCCAGGCTCTACCTCTTCGTCCTGCTCATGGTCCTCATGTTCTTACTCTGTGGCCTGCCCAGGGCAATCCATGAAGCAATATTGAGGTTTCCCTATAACCCTTAACATCACTTACATTCTATTGCATTCCTTTACATGACTTATTGGCTCCTTAGGCTCCTGGAATAAGCTCATATCCCTTCATTTACTTCTTGCTGTGCAAAGGTATACAAGAGGATGGGAGCCTCTCAGGGTGGTCCTCCGGAGGGCCCTGACTAAGGAGTAGGAGTTGGAGGGTGAGCTTCTAATGCAAGAAGAAAATAGCGGCCCAGAGGAGACCATGAAATAAGCTCTCTTCCTAAACTGCAGCTCGACTCCCATCTCCCTGTGAGGGGAGTCGTGATTCCCCCGTGTCTTCTCTTGGTACTTAGCTTTTCAAGTCTAAGAAAGGAATGAGTTTTTATTAAGTGTAGTGTCTGATGTATGCCACGCATTGTTCTAAGAGCTTTACATATACCATTTGCTTCCCAAAATATTCTTGGCAAGTAGGGACTCTAATGGTTCCCATTTTACAGATGAAACTGAGGCAGGCAAAGATTCACTGACTGATCCTGGGTCGCAAAGTTAGTAAGTGACTCAGACTGGATTTGAACTCAGGTATTCCTGACTTCAAACTCACTGCTCTGTGCACTCTGGTGGCCCCAGATGGCTGGTGGTTTCAGGATTTAGTTCACTTGGCTAAGTCCAGCCTTCATGTGTCACCAGGCAAGAGGAGGGTCATTTCAACAGATGGTGAATGTCTCTGTTATGGAAAGTACAAGAAGGATACCATCAAATGCAACCTTTCTACCTGACCTCTCTTTATCAATCCCTGTAAATAAAATCACAGAGTCAGGAACCTATTCCTCAGGGTTCTACATGCCATGATCCACCACCTTGTATCCTCCTCTCAGGCTTGATCCACAAGGTTCCTTCAGGCTTCCTCCCCCCACTCCAAGCAGGAGTGAAGTCTTCAGTTCAGCAATAACCCACCCTGCATTTCTCACTCCTGCTCCATTCCTTTCCCTCCTGCCATTGGCATCACAGGAGCCAAGCCAAATATTTCTATTCCTCTGGAGGTCAAGTCTTGGGCTTGACATCCTCTCTTATTTTCATTCTGTTTCTCTACATCTCAATCCCTCTGAATGTCTACATTTTTTTTCTCTGTGACTCTCTATTCCAATCTCTCTTTCCCAATGCATGATCTACTTCTTGATGAGGTCTCTGTGTGGTAAATTTTATTTTAATTTTATTCTTTGACAGGGGACAACTTACTGAGGCTGAGGCACAATGAAATATATATCACACACAACACACTATCAGCTATCATGTGATGTGCATACTCAACCCACACAGATACACAGACACAAACATGCGTGCACACACACAGGTACACACACAAATACGACTGATTCATATTCTGCCCTGGAATATAGCAACACTGACTGATTACCCAACCTCCTTTTGAATACTTCAGTAACACACCCCTCTTTCCCCTCAGGTTTCTTAGGTCTCATCTTTTACTAGTCCAGTCATAAAATGGTTTCAGGGCATCCTCAACTCTTCTTATCATTTCTTATGTAGTCATCATGCTTATAAGAATTAAATTGTCACCAAGGCAGGGAGTGACATGGGGTGTGCATGGCACCCAACTTTTCTTGGACATACCATCTTAATCACTAATCAGCAATGCTGATTGACTGTGCCCCCAAAAGTTGCTCCCGTAGTTGGTGATATGATTGACACATTCCTGATTGTAACCAAGCCCCCAACAGTCATATCCCCCAAAGGATATGAGATCTTTCTACAAAGTTCAAAACGGGGAAGAGAATAACAGTTCACGTAGTGTTCACAGTGTGCCAGGCGCCGTGCTAAGGAAAGGTCATTACAGACATGATCACATTAAATGTTCACAACAACTTTTCAAGGTCAGTGCTGTTACTAGTCCCTTTTTAGAATTGAGTAAACTGAGTTAAGTAGAGTTTATGTGACCCGCCCAGGGTCAGAGAGTTATTAAATGTTTTAGATCATTTTTGACATCTTTCTGACCACATTTCCAACACTGTGTGCAATCCAGATAGCACCGAATATTTCACAATTTTTGATTGTTATAAGCATTTCCTTTACCACACATGCCTCACTCAGCCACTGTCTAAGTGGCCATTTTAATCACTGAATCACAAATAGAGTTCAGGATCCTATTTAGTTCAGCACTGTTCAGAGGCAGAAGTCTTATTCCTTCATTTAGACCAGACTCTCAGGCTTGCATTGATAATATATGTAAACTAATTAGCACAATTCTTAGGCCATGGTTGATAAATTTTTCTTCTTCACCCTACCTCCAACTTCAAGAAAAATTAAGAAATCATGGCCTTCTCCGGGGACATGAGAGAGCATTTATGACTCAGTTTATAATTTTATTCATCTTGTACAGAGGCCTGGTTTTGCTGCCTTTCTCACTTTCTCTCCTTCTCACCTCTCCAAGAACATGAGAAGTCCATGTCCTCCTGTCTAAAAAGCATCTTCTGGACTTAGGACAATGTCAGGTAGAATTCACTCTAATGTTTCTATAAGTATTTGAAAGATTTTTATACTTAAGTATTCTCTTTGTATTGTGGAGATATGATTCGGTGTTGGTGGAGATATTAATCACTATTAGTTTGAGGAGCACATGACAGGACTAGTACTCTGAGTGTGGCCTAGTTCATACTAGAACCTTAGTCCTGGAATAAAGTCCTCCCTAACCTCTATGGCTGAAGGGCATTCAAACTATACATATACTTTGATTTAGCAATACCATTGTTAGGTCTGTATCCCAAAGAGATCCTAAAAAAGGGAATAGGACCCACATGTACAAAAATATTTATCGCAGTTCTTTGCGTGGTAGCCAAAAATTGGAAATCAAAGGTTCTTCATCAGTTAAGGAAGAATTGAAAAGGTTGTGTTAATTATTAGACCAAAATTAGGACAGGCAGTAGAGAATTGATCCACACTTTGTTGCATCTCAGTTTCAGAGGCTGCATTGAGTGCTCAATGATCTGCAAACAGAAAACCACGAACCAACACTCCCTCCACTTTGGTCTTGGCTTGTAACCTTTTCAAATTGAAGATCTTAGCATCAGTACAATGGTTGACCTTGATGCCATGTTCATTCTCATTGAAAGCATTTGTCAGCATGACTGAAAACATCATACTAAAAAGCATAGGAGCAAGCACACAGCCTTGCTTCACTGGTGCCTGGGAAGGCACGAGGGTTTTGTCCATTATCTAGAACCCAGGCAAATATACCATCATGAAATTGACCTATACAATATTGATGAACTTCTCCAGGCAACCAAATTTTGACATAATTTTCCATAAGCCCTCACAGCTAACAGTGTCTAAGACCTTGGTCAGATCTACAAACATTGTGTACAGACCTCTGTTCTCCTCCTGGCACTTCTCCTGGCTGTATTATATGAATGTGATGGAATACTATCGTATTATAAGAAATGATTAGAGGCAGATTTCAGAAAATCCTGGGAAGACTTATATGAACAAATGGAACGTGAAGTGAGCAAAATTGGGGAACTCAAAATATTATGTAAAAGTGAAGGTTAAGAACTGTCTTTACACATAATTAAAAAAATATTTTAAAAATAAATTGATAAAGGAGAGAATTTAAATGATTCCTTAGTTTCCATTTTCTGATGACCTTCATTCAAGGTTTCAATGTCTCTCTCTCTCTTTTTCAGTCTGTCCCTCTCCTCTCTTTCTATCTCTCTAATCTTCCTCCTTCCCTCTGCCTTCTGTTTGCATGCTCCATTTTTACTCAGAAACCACCAAAAGTGGTAATTTCATTATTGAAATTGATAAAAGTCTCCAGGCAATGAATCCCTACCCATGCTCAGAAGGGGAGAGATAAAGGTCCTTCATCAATCATACACATTTAAAAGCACCCTTATTCAACTTTTGTATGAATTGAGTCAAAAATGGACAGCACCCTTACGCCACCTAGATTGTAAGCACTCCTATTTCCCCCATCTGAGATATTGTGAAGCTCAGACAGGCGGAAAGAAGCTACATTAATTGTCCAGCATCACACTAAGAGTCAGAATTTAAACCCAGATTTTCCAACGTCAAGTCCAGGCACCTATTCACTATGCCAGGGCCCCTCACATAATCCAAGAGAACTAATGCATTGGAGTTAAGCATGTGTAGACTGAACAGGTTTGCACTAAATGGATGGCATTGTTCCTAGGCCAAAGGAAAAGCTGAGATTTCTAATCTGCATTATTGCTGGGGAACTGATAAAGAACAAAGAAAGGACAAGGTCAATGGTCTTTCTTCCATGACTCTTATACAGGACATGCATCCCTTGAATACCCATTTTCAAAAACATCTCAAAATAATTGATTTCCTACTACACCCTCTTTGAATGCAGAATCCTTCTCACTAATCATTTAATGGTTAGGTTCTTAGAATATACATGTCATCTTCATACGCAGAAATAAAAACAATTTAACCATATCAACTGCTTATTATTTCCTCTTTCATGATTACTTTTTTATCCTGCACTTGACTCTTGTGTTTAAAGGATCAACCTTTCTATTCATTTTGGTCTTTTTTTTTTCAATTAAGAATGTTTGAAACTCTTCTATTTAATTAAATACACTTTTGTTTTTCATTTGAAGGATTATATTGAATTTTTCTGGGCGAGTTATTCTTGATGGTAAAATCAGATCTTTTCCATTCCATAATATCAGATTCCAAGGTTTCTGCTCCTTTCATATAATTGCTGCTATATCTTGTGAGATCCTGGCTGTGGCTCCATGATATTTGAACTGTTTCTGTCTAGATGCTTGAAGTATTTTCTCTTTTACCTGGGAGCTCTGGAATATAATATTCCTGGGATTATAAATTATTTTCTATTTCTTTCAGGTAAAGAAATAAAAGCAACAGAATAAGATTATGAAAATACAATGTTTGCCCTTTGTTTTCAAGAGGACCAATGACATCATGGGGAGACAGCTTCACTCATTCTTGAATTAGATTTAAGTGAAGGTGGATTTTTTCACATTTTTATTTTACCCTTCGGTTCCAGAGTACTAGGGTAGTTTTTCTTGATAATTTCTTGAAGGATTATGTCTAGGCTCTTTTTATAATGGTTTGCAGGTATACCAATAATTGTTAAATGACATTTTCCTGACCTATTTTACAGATCGGTTATTTTATAAAGAGTTATTCTATTTTTCACTATGTTGTTTACTTCAGTAGTTTGATGCCTCTTTTACTAAATTGTTAGATGTCTTAGAGTGTAGGGACTCTTCAGGGACAACTACTCCCTCCGCTGTGATGGCCTGCAGAGCCCTTTTCAGGGCTGCTCATTTACCTTTTGTGTCCATCTGTACCCGTCTCACCAAGAGTTCATAAAAGCTGTAGCATGTGCAGTGGCCAAGTCCCAATAAAACCATCTTAGCAGACAACTTAAACCAGGTGAAGGGTAACAAATACACCTCAAACCCATTGGTGAGGCAGTTGGCTAGCTATCTCAAGAATGTGAAAACTGCTGCCGGTGAAATGAGTGCATTAGAAAAATTTGTTTCAGTTGCCAAGAAGACAGATGTTGAAGCAGGTGCTGTAGACTGCTTAAATGTTGCTCAGACATCAAAGATTCCAAGACCGTCTACACCTCTGGGACCATTGTCAGTCATCTGAACTTGTATCTTTCTTTGAACTGCAATGACTCCAGATGAGAAAGTGAAGGTAACGATTTTGTGCAACTCTCCCTTACTTAAATCTAATTCACACATGAGTCAAGACATCACTCCATGAGATCACTGCTCCTCTATAAAACAAAGAACAAACAATTGTCTTTTCATAAGTTTTTTGTTGCTCTCAATTTTTTTCATTGTTTTTATATACCTTTTTATTTGATATCAAACAGCACTTTTTCCCTCTTTCAGGAGATTAAAAAAAACCCTCTTCAGCTTTGTGAACAATTGATATGTTTTTTAGGGTTTTTGTTGTAGGTGTTTTGTCTTCATTTTCTTCCTCTGAATTTGGGTTATAATTTTACTTTCTAACCACAGTAGCCACTTATGGTCTGGTCCTTTTTTATTGTGTTGCTCATTTCCCATCCTTTATTATAACTGGAAACCTAAGGGTTGGAGGTGAGCACTAGTATTTCTGCTGTAACGACTACTGAGCCCTTTTAAGGATCTTTTTTCCACTTATGTTCATTTGATTTGTCCAACTTTACCTGTAACTCCAAAAGGTTTGAAAATATATAAAAGCTACACTCCAATCAAACATTTTAGCAGATGTTTTAAACCAGATTGAAGGTAATCAAGGGGGTTCAAATCCATTAGTGAGGTATGACTCCATACACTCGTGTCAACCCCAAGCATGTAGATTAAAACGTTTTAGTGCAACAGTCATGAAAGTGGCTAAAGTAAGTGCCATGAAGCCCTTAGAGATTGGTTACGCACCAAAGATGTTATGGGCAGCCTTTATATTCAGAGCCACCATCAGCCACCCTGAGTTTGTCCTGCAACTTAATTTTGATTACTATGGAAGAGAATTTAAGGACAATGACTTTCATACAACTCTGCCTCACTCAAATACAACTGACACACAATTCAAAAGATACCATCCACACTATTTTTCTATTTTTATATATCTCCAAGTTCTGTGGTGATAGGCAAGGGATGAAACAGCAGTTATCAGTACATATAGGTGCCAAAGGCATCTTCTCATTAAACTGAAGTAGATAGCCATATCAGATACCCATGCTTCCTGTCATCTTCAGGGAACTCAGTGGGTCTTGCATCATCTCTCCCAGCTTACCTTGCAAATAAGAACCTCAGAGAAAGGAGGAAACTCACAAAAAGAGTCTGATAACTAGATAGGCCTAGATTGTATAGCATGTAGTCAGGAGCCTTAAAATCTTATCTAATGTGGCCATATGGGGTGAAGGTGGGCAAATCAGAAGGCATCACAGGAAAAGGTACATCAACAAAGTCCTGAAGGGATGGTGAGATAATTCTGCTGAGGGAGTCACTTTTCAATAATTCTGGGTTCTGACTCGACAGTCCTACCACACCAGGAACACAAGAACACTTTTCACACCTTGATGCCGCTTGCTCTCACCTAAATTTCCAATCAGAGGTTCCCAAAGGAAGCCCCAGGACCAGAAAACAGAGCATCATGTCCAGGTCAGTCACCCCAGGAATACACCTTCTTTCAGGGCATATCTGTTCCCTCTCCACCAAATAAAGTGGTGTAGAGAAGGGCAGGGTAACATTGCTACAGTTGGGGACTGTGGCGACAATGCCAGAAGTCTGGGCTCTCAGGATTTGTGGGAGCAATTCTAAAGGGACCATTGATAGAGCAATAAATACTTCTCATCTCTTCCCCACTCTCTTATCCCTTTACATTGGTTTCTTTATATTTGCTGTTTCAACTGTCTCTACCTTTTCTCTAACTGTACTTACATAGGACAAGACAAATTAATTTAGAAAGAGAATGTGTTAAAGAGTTACTCTCAGTTCTAATGAAAAAGTACATAAGCTGAAATGAGGGGGTATTGCACAGATGTCAGAACAGAATTCAGGGTGTGTAGGCAAAGCAAGGGTCTGCTACTTCTCTCCTTTATAAATTGCAGGAATCAAATCCCAAATAAGGCAAAAGCTGAGTTCGAATTCATTCTCAGACAATTAGCATCTTGGTGACCTCACAAGTCACTTAATCTGTTTCCCACAGTATCGTTATCTAGAAAGTGGGATAATAAAAGAGATACTTCCCAAGCTTGTTACACTGATCAGTTCAGATCATTGTAAAAGCCCAGAATATAATAAATGCTATGTAAATATTAACTATTGGCTCTTTCATTATGTATGAAACTGAAAAACACCTTAAGTTCATTTTCACAAAAAAATTTTGATGATGAAAAGTGCAAAGAAGTGTATTTCTGTTTAAAAATATAGTAATATTAATTCTAAAAGGAGACAAGCACCAAAAACATTGCATAACCTATAGAAGGCACAGACGTCATGATGATGAAGTAATCAGCACTCTTCCTAGATTAATACTTTCATACCAAAAAAGAGAAGAAAAAGAACTATCTCTAAAATTTTTTAAAAGATTGTTAAAATATGACCATAAAGAAGACAGGATGTGGGCAGCTTGGGACAGAAAAATGAGGAGTACTCTAAATTTGAATTCAATATATATGTAAATATGTATATACATATATATTAAACTTGGGGACAAATTCACCTGCACTTGCATGAGAATATTATATTGGCTTTACTATAAGGAAGGGAAGATAGTATTTTGACTACCACACATTGGAGATTTAGGACCACCAAGTTACTATAGCACATTTGAGACTTCAGGTCTGGAATGGTTAACTCAAGTCATCTGCATAGGCAGATTTTTCATGATTAAAGAGGATAAAAATGAAAACAATGAGAAATCTCATCATGATTTTGAGACATAGGATTTTCCAAGGACCATTGATCAGACAGTGGAAATTTAGGGAGTTGCAGCTGTTTAAAAGGAAGAGGAGTAATTGAAAGCCCCCAAAATCTCCTTTAAGTAATTGAAGTATGAGAACTTGGATGATGAAAATCTGCTAGAAGAATCTGGGGTTAGGGCAATGAAAACCGGCTCTGTGCAACCTATGGGCCTTAGAAATTGGGAGTTGGGAGAAGGCCTCAGAAGTGTGACACCTGATGGGTCAGAGAGAACATACATCTCACTCAGGAAGAACTTCAGTGACAGGTAGAGCAGATCAGTAACCTGGATTTAAGAGAAGCACAGTTTTTCATCCAAGTGTTTTGCTTTTGTCTTGAGGTTCTTTGGAGCAGATTGCTAATTTTGGTGAGGAGGAGTGGGTTTGTCTGCCAGGCTTATAAATCACCTGGAATCTGTTGCTGTGAGCTCCATCCTGGTTGAGCAACTGAGGTCACATTTTAATTCAGGGGACAACCCACATATGAGTGATCACTAGGAAGGATAGTTTGAACCTGAAAGTTACTGGGAAAACAGGCACCATCTGTAGAAACCCAGAACTTTACAAGACTCTCAATTCCCCTCCCTGACAAGATCTAGGATTCCACCCATTCCATGCCATCTTCCCAGTCATACACAGATACCTGAAGTCCTGAGACCACTAACCTGAAGAGGTACATCTAAGGACAATGATAATGAGTTGTTGATGCACAACAATCCTCATGATTATATGCAAATTCTCAGGGTTCTAGGGTTACAAGCTTTGAGATGAAATGAAATGCCTTTAGTAATCTCTGCAGCTCTTGGCCACCCAGTTGACTTGATTTGCCTCTGTACAAACATCCTTTCACAATGTAAGGCAAACAAATCAATGTGTGACAGATTCACAACCAGACAATCTCTTTTAAGGCTTTATATTACATTTTTGTATGTTAAATATAACTGCAAATTAAGGCTAGGTAAGAGAACTGGGAAAGCCCTTAGCTTAAAAAGATCAAGGGCTCCCACTGCATTGCATCTGGGGTCATTCCCCCTGATCTATATCTGTCCCGTAGACTCAGCTGACTCTGAAGAGGAAAATGAGGCTGGTGACTTCTCATAGCCCTCGTCCACTTAAATACAATTCATTGGCATATCATGGCATCACTTTTCTGATGCTATGGTCTTCTTTGTAAATGAACATCAAACTACAATGATTAACAAAAAAGAAATCATAGCACTAATATACTAAAGTAAATTAATAAAATCTAAAATAGGGTACAATTAATATATAAACTTAGACCCTTCTCTCCAACTAATGCCTTACAGA
Source organism: Bettongia penicillata ogilbyi (assembly GCA_023548195.1). Taxonomy (NCBI): domain Eukaryota; kingdom Metazoa; phylum Chordata; class Mammalia; order Diprotodontia; family Potoroidae; genus Bettongia; species Bettongia penicillata. The sequence goes on from JAJHZJ010000360.1 coordinate 3,676,506, forward strand.
TCTTCCCTGCTTCCACAGTTCCTTGGAAAGGAGAAGAAAGATATTTATAAGAGCCTGGTTGGAAAACACAAGAGGGAGGAAAACCCTTTTGTTTTAAAACTTGAAATTGGGTGAACAAATTCCTCAAGGATTAAAATACTTCTCCTCCACCATAGCAATCCCTTCCCAATGAATCTGAAACACACCTCGCCATTTCTCAAGCGCCATCCTCTGACTGCCTTCATTTCCATCTCTTTCCTTTCATACACATAAATAATTTTGCATTTATAAACACAAAGCATTTGTGCGTGGATCTCTATACACAGACATATTCTTTCATTTTCCTGTGTGATTTTATATGTTCCTGGGTATACACATAAGTGTGTCTTTGAAGAGGGTGATTGTTGATACTTTCTATGACCCTAAAATGTTTTACTTATATTGTAACAAATTGTTTTTTTAAAATCTCTATTTATGACAGAGAGCAGTATAATTCATATTAGTTAGATGATTTGAGAATTGATTGAATTGTCAGGTAAAACCTTACTTATGAATCCTTTGACATCAAGCTGGTGGGAAGAGTCCCAGGTAGGACACTAAGGAAATTTTTATGATTTTTGTCAAAAACTTAAAACAAAGGCATAGATCACATTTAAAAAATCAAGTTAAAAATATGGAGGAGGGGTAAGGATAGACAATATTCTAGATAAAGAAGTCTCGAACAATCTAGAAAGGCTGCAAATTGGGATAAGGAGTAGTAGAGTAGGAGACATGGATTCTAAAACCTGAATCCGCAGAGACTAACTCATAACTTTGTCCTGTCCTTTAGTGTGGACATAGTAGATATTTGGTCACATTTTCTCTCTGCTCTATACCATGTTCTGAGAGGGTTCCCACACATGGTCTCCAGGCTGGGTTAATGAGAATGAGCATGAAGGCAGGAGAATGGGAAGATTCAGACAATAGATTAAAGATTAAGGAGAATTTAAAAACCTCACCTTGTGTCCAGGAGGTAATCGAATCCTTGGTTGAAACCTTAATAGTGTTCAAGGAGGTTGAGCTTGGAGTGAACTCATAGCCACTCTGGGCCCCTCTGTTCCATGTTTGCAGTTCTGTTTTCTGAGACAGCCTAGAACATCAAATAGAGTCTGGAGAGAGGTAGATCAGTGAAGAAAATAGGCATTTATTGGGGAATCCTTCTTTTTAGGGACCAAGTCACTTTTAAAAAGATAGAATTTTCCCTCAGAGGTTTTGCTGAAATTGCACATTGTGCAATCCCTGACTATATCTCAGTGGACTAAAGGGCCAAAGGTCTAATATTGCTTTAGTATTTCACATGTTGAAGTGGAGTTAGTGAGTTTTCCAATCCATATCTACGAAACAATGACCGCTTTCAGATATGTGATACATGATCATCTAACCAGGGCAGAAGAAACTCTTATTCAAAGTTTCCAGTCCTTCCTTTTCCCCATTGATTGAAATGTATTTCTATGCCCAATTGAGTAGTTTTCCGCATGCGTTTGTATTCTGTTCCACTTTGGTGAGTTCAGATGAGAGTGAGGTTCAAGAGTCTGCCCTTCCCCACCACCAGCTACACCTTCTTTTTCTACATACCAATTTTCACATACTGATTTTGAGAAAATTATCAATATATTTCCTTTCCCTCCTCCCCCCACCAAGTGCTTTCCCTTTACCTTCTCTTTCCATTCTTTCCTTGAGATCGCCAAGACTCCCTCCAAGTTCAGAGATGATATTCAGGTTCAGAAGGTACATTTGTACCATCTGTGAATAACAGAATGTAAGCAGCTTACCTTTGGTTTTTGAATATAGTTCATTCCTCTTTATCACTTGATGTTTCTCTTGACTCCTGACTTTGAACTTCAGTGTTTCTGTATAGCCTTAATCTTTTCATCATGATTTGATGGGCTCCATCTCTTTAAAAGTTTCCTTTTCACCTACAGGATTATATTCATTTTTGCGTTGTAAGATAGCTATGATTATAAGCCTTTACAATTTGCTTTCTCCCATATCTTATACCAAGTTCTCTGTTCTTAAGTAAAGTGTCATCCTCATTGTGACTCCTCACTACTTGAATTCTTTCTTGGTTTTTCTTTCTGCAGCAATCTCCCCCACTCCCTTTCACTGGGAAATTTTGGAATTTGGCCATAATGTTCATAGAATTTTTCATTTGGAGGTTTCTCTCTTGAGGGGATCAGCACCTTTTTTCTGCTTCCAATTTGTTCTAAGTTCTCTTTCTAGAGAATTTAAGAATTTCCTTCTAGGAATTTTTTTTTGCTTTTTAATGGACATTTTTATATTATTTGTTAAGAATTTCCCAATTGCATGTAAAAGTATTTTCAACCTTGGCCCCAGTAGTGAGGGACAGTCTTGCTGTGAAACTTTCACCTTTCCCTACTCACAAAGGACAGCAATGTGCTTATTCCTAGTCTCTCCTTCCAAGACACTAGTTTAATCTAAATGGTCACCATGTTTCCTTGATTTTTGTTATTTCTCAGTATGGAGAAAAACCCTGATTCTGTCTTGCTTATCAGTCCCTAAAAGATAACATTTGACAATGAAGATGCAAAAAAAGACAAAAGAGTAAAATAAAACGACCTAGTACTGGATGTTTGTCTGGTTCTGAGCTTGTTAATTACCTGGTTTTGAATAAAATGACTACCTGGCACTACAGACTCCTTCCCTCTGCTCACCCACATTAGAATATCACCTACTTCAAGTAGGGACAATTTTCATTTTCCTTGTATTTTTTACACAAAACATGGGGAAGGAAATGATTTTTCTCTCTCTCTATGTCCTATACCCACTATTGTTTATTGAAGATTAGCACAGAAAAGCAATGAAGTGATAATTAAATTTCCTTCCTTTCTTTCCAGAGGTGGGTGAGTAAGAGTGTGGATTAATGTGTATACTGTTAGGCTTGGTTAACATGATCGACAGCTGTGCTGAAGTATTTTTCTCCTTCAATTATTGATTTTCAAAAGATGGACTCGGAGCCGCCACCACAATGGTGGCATAGAAGCAAGGTCCTGCTCAAGCACTCCCCAAACAGCCCTTAACATAACTGTTAAAATGACTCTAAACAAATTCTCCAGAGTTGTTGGAAATTCTCCAAAATGAGAGAGTAAAACAGATTTCCAATCCAAGACAGTCTGAAAAGTCTACAGGAAGGATTGACTGCACTGGGCTTTCAGCAGAGTGCATCCCCCTGTGGACCATGTTGGCACAGAAGGTACTTCAGCAGGCTTCAGGGTACTGAATCACTGGCAGCTGCTGGGCTTTCCAGATATCTCAGTCCAGAAATGCCAAAGACAGCTACAAATGTCGGTGAGAGAGCTCTTTCTCAGCATGAGAGGAGTGTGGTCCAGCCCTAGAACAGCCCTCGGCCCAGCTTCAGAGTGGTGGCAGCCAATGCTTCTACAACTGCCACTTCAAGAGCTCTCAGTGTACAAATAGTGGGAGAATTGAGCAGCTGATCAAGGTCTCACCCCTGAGTGGTGATCCTGGAGTGAGGGGGAGTGGTGGTATAGAGGTGCTGGTGGTGGCTGTGGAGCGAGAATCCTACTCACAACTCCAGGGCAGATAAGAGTGCCAGTGGTTGTGCACAGACAAGAGTGCATGCCAGGAGAAGAGTAATCACCTCTCTCTTGATTATGCCACTTGGGAATAACTGCTAACTTACAGGTCCCTGGAGATATCTAAGAGAACAGCTGCACAAAACTTCTGAAGTATGGGGTACTATACATTCCACTTGACAAAGGATTCCAAATTGGACTAATTGGCTGGGAAAATCACCCAAAAGGGGTAAAAATAAGACTACAGAAGGTTACTTTCCTGGTGAAAAGATATTTTCTTCTATCCTTTTGGATGACAAAGATGAAATCCTACAATCAGAGGAAAACCAAAGCATAAAGCATGCAACTGGAGCAAGATAGCAACATAAAGGCTATCATATCCAAAGCTGCCAAAAAATATGAAATTGTCTTAGGCCAAGAAAGAGCTCAGAAAAGATTCTGAAAATCAAGTAATGGAGGAGGAGGAACAATTGGGAGTAGAAATGAGAGTGATGCAAGAAAACCATGAAAAATGAGTCTATAGCTTACTAGAAGAGATCCCCCTACAATGTTGAAGAAAATACATCATTAAAAGGTGACTAGTCCAAGTGGCAAGAGACGTCAAAAACATCAATTAGGAGAAGAATGCCTTAAAGAGAATTGAGCAAAGGGAGGAGCCAAGATGGCAGAGTAGAAAGATTCACGTATACTAGCTCCGAATCCACAGCCCAGAAATTTCCTGCAAAAAGAACTCCCCACAAATTCTGGAGCAGAGCAAATATGCACCAACGCAGTGGAGGAGATTTCCATTCCAGAGAGCCCTGGAAAGCCATCCTCAGGGGTCCATTGCGCTGCGGACAGCGGAGCCCACCCCTGCGCTGCCCTGGCCACATGAGCCCAGAGGAACAGATAAGAGCAGGCTTCAGGGATGGAACCTCTGGCAGCTGCGAAGGACCCTCTACACACAGGCACTACAGGTCAGTGAGAGAGACGTCTGGGCTGGCCAAGAGGGGAGTGGGGTGTCTCCGTGACTCGGGACCCCTCAGGAGGCAGCGGCAGAGAGAGCAGCAGAGGCAGCAGCGGCAGCCCAGGACTCCCGGAACAGCAGGCAGGAGCTCAGGGCCATTACTGAAGGTCTCTGCATAAAGCCCCTGAGGGAACTGAGCCTGGGAGGCAGCCCTGCCCCCACTCCAGCACCAGAACTTAAGCTCACATTGCATAGCAGCCATGCCACAGAAAGCGCTGAGGCTGGGAAGTAGCATTAGAATCTCAGACCCCAAGCACTAGCTGGGCAGATCTAGGTGGGGGTGGAGAGGAATCTCAGAAGTCAAGTAACTGACTGGGAAAATGCCCAGAAAAAGGAAGCAAAATGAGACCATAGAGAGCTACTTTCTTGGGGAAGAGATGTTCCTTCCTCCCTACATTTCTGATGAGGAAGTACAATGCTTGACATCAGGGAAAGATGTGGAGGTCGGGGCCTCTCTATCCCAGACATCGGAGGTGGATGTCTGGTGGGCTCAGGCCATGGAAGAGCTCAAAAAGGATTTTGAAAATCAAGTTAGACAGGTGGAAGAAAAACTGGAAAGAGAAATGAGAGAGATGCAAGAAAAGCATGAAAAATGGGTCAATATCTTGCTAAAAGAGACCCAAAAAAATGCTGAAGAAAATAACACCTTGAAAAATAGGCTCACTCAATTGGCAAAAGACGTTCAAAAAGTCAATGAGGAGAAGAATGCTTTCTAAAGCAGAATTAGTCAAATGCAAAAAGAGGTTCAAAAGCTCACTGAAGAAAATAGTTCTCTCAAGATTAGAATGGAACAGATAGAGTCTAATGACTTTCTGAGAAACCAAGAAATCATAAAACAAAACTAAAAGAATGAAAAAATGGAAGAGAATGTGAAATATCTCATGGGAAAAACAACTGACCTGGAAAATAGATCCAGGAGAGATAATTTAAAAATTATGGGACTACTGAAAGTCATGATCAAAAAAAGAGCCTAGACATCATCTTCCATGAAATTATCAAGGAAAATTGCACTGAGATTCTAGAACCAGAGGGCAAAATAAGTATTGAAGGAATCCATCGATCACCGCCTGAAAGAGATCCAAAAAGAGAAACTCCTAGGAACACTGTGGCCAAATTCCAGAACTCCCACCTCAAGGAGAAAATATTGCAAGCAGCTAGAAAGAAAGAATTCAAATATTGTGGAAATACAATCAGGATAACTCAAGATCTAGCAGCCTCTACATTAAGGGATCGAAGGGCGTGGAATAGGATATTCCAGAAGTCAAAGGAACTAGGACTCCAACCAAGAATCACCTACCCAGCAAAACTGAGTATAATACTTCAGGGGAAAATATGGTCTTTCAATGAAACAGAGGACTTTCAAGCATTCTTGATGAAAAGACCAGAGCTGAAAAGAAAATTTGACTTTCAAACACAAGAATGAGAAGAAGCATGAAAAAGTAAACAGCAAAGAGAAGTCATAAGGGACTTACCAAAGGAGAACTGTTTACATTCCTACATGGAAAGACAATATTTGTGACCACACACACACATACACACACGTACGTGCGTGCACGCATACACACATACACATACACACATGCACGCACACACAGGGACAGAGAGCACAGAGTGAATTGAATAGGGTGGGGTCATATCTTAAAAGAAATTAAGGTAAATGGTGAGAGAGAAATGTAGTGGGAGGAGAGAGGGTGAAATGGAATGGGGTAAATTATATCTCATTCAAGAGGCAAGCAGGAAACTTTTTAGTGGAGGGAAAAAGAGGAGAGATGAGAAAAAAACATGAAGTTTACCCTCATCACATTCGACTAAAGGAAGGAATAAAATGCACACTCATTTTGGTATGAAAACCTATCTTACAATACAGGAAAGTGGGAGAGAAGGAGATAAGCAGGGTGGGGGGGATGATGGAAGGGAGGGCAATGGGAGGAGGGAGCAATTTGAAGTCAACACTCTTGGGGAGGGACAGGATCAAAAGACAGAATAGAAACAATGGGGGGCAGGATAGGATGGAGGGAAATACAATTAGTCTTACACAACAGGACTATTATCGAAGTCATTTGCAAGACTACACAGATATGGCTTATATTGAATTGTCTGCCTTCCCAAAGGGACTGGGTGTGGAGGGAGGGATGGGGAGAATTTGGAACTCAAAGTTTTAGAAACAAATATCGAGTATTATTGTTGCTACTAGGAAACAAGAAATACAGTCAATGGGGAATAGAAAGTCATCTGGCCCTACAGAACAAAAGAGAAGATGGGGACAAGAGAAAGGAGGGAGGATTGAAGAGAGGGCAGATTGGTGATAGGGAAAATTAGAATGCTCAGTGTATTGGGCTGGGGGGAGGGGACAAATGAGGAGAAAATTTGGAACCCAAAATTTTGTGAAAATGAATGTAAAAGTTAAATAAATAAATTTTTAAAAATTAAAAAAATTTTAAAAATTAAAAAAAAGAAAGAATTGAGCAAATGGAGGAGGAGGTCCAAAAGCTCACTGAAGAAAATCGTTCTCTAAAAATTGGAATGGAGCAGATGGAAGCTAATGACTTTATGAGAGAAAAAGAAATTATAAAACAAGATCAAAAGAATGAAAAAATAGAAGACAATGTGAAATATCTCACTGGGAAAAAAATGACCTGGAAAACCGATCAAAGAGATATAATATAAAAATCTTTCACTTACCTGAAATACATGATCAAAAAAAGACAACATCTTCCAAGAAATTATAGAAGAAAACTGCCCTGATATTCTAGAACCAGAGGGTAAAATAGAAATGGAAAGAATTAACTGAACACCTCCTGAAAGTCCAAAAGGAAAATTCTTAGGAATTTTGTAACCAAGTTCCAGAGTTCCCACATGAAGGAGAAAATATCATTAGCAGCCATAAAGAAACAATTCAAGTATTGTGGAAATACAATCAGAATAATACAGGATTAAGCAGCTTCTACACTAAGGGATGAAGGGCCATGGAATATGGTATTCCAGAGGACAAAGGAAATAGGTTTGAAACCAAGAATTACCTACCCAGTAAAACTGAATATTATACTTCAGGGGGAAAAAATGGAATTTCAATGGAATAGAGGACTTCCAAGTATTCTTGTTGAAAAAGGTCAGAGTTCAATAGAAAATTTGACTTTCAAACACAAGAATCAAGAGAAACATGAAAAGGTAAACAGGAAATGGAAGCATTAAGGAACTCATTAAAGGTGAACTGTTTGCATTCGTACATGAAGAGATGATATTTGGGACACATGAGACATTGTTCAATATTAGCATACTTAAACGGAACATATATACATATATAGTATATATGTATATTATATATGTACATATACATACATATATAAACATATATGCATACATATAAGTGGGTGTGCATGGGCATTTATGTGTATACATATATATGCAGGTGTACATATGTTTGTATGTATGTATATATACATGTACACATATACACCTCTATATGTGTGTTGTGTGTATCTTTATATTTATATATACATACGCATATACAGAGGGCACAGAATGAGTGGATTATGAAGGGAGAATACCTCAAAAGTAAAATTTACTGTTTATTGGAATGTACCAGGAGGAATAGAAAAAGAGAGGTAAAATGTAGCAAATCATCTCACATCTCAGATAAAAGAGATGAAAAAGACCTTTTACAGTGTGAAGGAAGAGGGAGGAGATGAAAGGGAATAAGTGAACCTTACTCTCATGGGAGTTGGCTTAAGAAGGGAAGAAAACAGAGACAATTGTGTATGGAAATCTATTTTACCCTGCAGGAAAGCAAGGGGCAAGGGTATAGAGAGGGAAAATAATAGAAGGGACAGCAAATTGGAGAAAGGGATAATCAGAAGCAAACACTATTGTGGGAGGGAAATCAAGGGAGAGAATGGAATAAATGGAGGGAAGGAGAGGACAGAGGGAAATGTGGTTGGTCTCTCATAATATAGCTATTATGGAACTGTTTTGCATGGCTACACATATATGACCTATATTGAATTGCTTGCTTTTCGATGAAGGTAGGTGGAGAAAGAGGAATGGAGAGAATATGGAACTCAAAGCTTGAAAAATGAATGAAAAAAATATTTTGCATGCAACTGGGCAGTAAGACAAACAGGCAATGGGGTACAGAAATCTATTTTGTCCTGCAGGAAAATAAAGGGACTGGGATGTAAAAAGAGGCAGTAATAGAAGGGAAGACAGACTGGAGGAAGTGGTGGATGAGGTGTATGCTGTCCCCAGGTGGGACGTGGGGAGAGATGGCGAGGAAATTTTGAATTCAAATACTTGTGGAAGTGAATGTTGGAAATTGAAAAAAATAAATTTTTAAAAGATGTACTGCATTGGGGGTATGATATTGACCATTAAAAATACGTTAAAAAAAGAAAAGAAGAGTGTTGATAAGTATTTAAAACTATGAATAAATTTTTCAATTTGTTATTGAATTAATAAGTGAATGAACACATAAATGTATTTGTCCATATATAAATGAAAAAAGTCTGTTGCATTGAATTAAGTAGTTCATGCCACCCTTAAGCTTGTCCACTCGGGTCAGGCCTTGGAGGATTCCTCTGCAGTCTAAAGAAAGAGAAGATAGAAATGAAGGACGCATTGGAGTCTCATTTTGAAAAAGATCAGAGGCAAGTGTCAACCTAGTCATCTGCAAGAGACTCGTTTCAATGCTGCACTGAAACACAGGAGAAAACAAAGCATCTACAATGAGTTAATCACTTTGCAAATACTACCTCATTTGATCCTCGGAAGAACGCTGTGAGGTAGGGGCTCTCATTAGCCCCATTTTGCACTTGAAGAACCTGAAGCAGATAGAGGGTTAAGAGCCTTGTCCAGGGGGCCAAACACAGTAAGTGTCTGAGGTTAAATTTGAAATCATGTTTTACTCTAGCCCAGAGCTCTCTGCAATGTGAGCCACCTCGTGGCCGCCGAGAGAGAGGGCATGGGAAAGAGGAGTCTCTCACTCCTGAAAAGAGGGAGGGCAGTAAATCTCTGGGAAAGTCCCTGATGCACTTTCTTGTCTTCATGTTCCACAGGGCGTCTGAGGGGAGCTTCTTGGAGCTGGTACCAACCACCATGGCTGTGTCCCCCATACTGGGGCAGCGGGGATATGATTATGACAACGCAAGCATGAGAATTGTAAACGAGAGTTCAGCTTTTGGTTATCGAAGAAAATTTTGTATAAGTTACTGGATGACGGTACCCTCTCTGGTGCTTGTACTGGTCGGGCTGGTGGGCAATAGTATGGTCCTGTGGCTCCTGAACTTCCGCCACCAGAGGAATCCCTTCTCCATCTACATCCTCAACTTGACCTGGGCCGACTTCGTCTTCCTTTGTTGCTACTTTCTGATCTTGATAGAAGAACTGATTAGACCTCAGTATCATTCTATCATGTACGTTGTATCATTTTACCTCGCAAACGCGATCTGCACTGTGGGCCTGAGCCTGCTCGCTGTTATCAGCACCGAGCGCTGTCTAGCCGTGCTCTTCCCAAGGTGGTACCTACAGGACCGCCCCAAGAACACGTCTGCAGCTGTGTGCGCTGTCCTCTGGGCTTTGACGGGACTGTTCTGGGGAGCAGATATTTTCCTATGTATTGGTGTTCAGAATTGGGATTTCTGTTATGCATTGTGGAGATTACCAGTCGTGTGGTTAGCCCACTTCACCCCAGTGATGTGCGTGTCCAGCCTGACTCTGCTGCTGAAAGTCCAGTGCAGCTCCCAGAGCCAGCAGCCCCCCAGGCTCTACCTACTCGTCCTGCTCATGGTCCTGGTGTTCTTGCTCTGTGGCTTGCCCAGAGCAATCCATGAGGCAACATTGAGGTTTCCCCTATATCTCTTATATCGTTCAGATTTCCTTACATTGGATTACTTGATTTATTGTGTCCTTAGGCTCCTGGCGTGCCTGAAAAGCAGTGCATATCCCTTCCTTTACTTCTTCTTGGGCAAACAAAGGCACGGAAGAGGGAGGGAGACACTCAAGGTGGTTCTCCAGAGGGCGCTCACTGACGAGCAGGAATTGGAGGCTGAGAAAAGGGACTCCCACCTCACCAACACCCGGGAGACGTCATTCTAATGCTAAGAAGATGATCCTGGCCTAGAGGAGGCCTCGAAATGAGCTCTCCTGTCCAACTGCAGCCCTCCCCACTGCTCCCTGAGTGGGGAGCCAGAATTATCCCGTGTCTTCTGTTTGTGCTTAGCTTTTCAACTCTACTCAATGAATGAGCTTTTATTAGGCATCTGATGTGTTCCAGGTACTATTCTAAGAGCTTTGCATATCTCATTTAATTCCCACAATATTCTTGGCAAGTACTTGCTCTAATGGTTCCCTTTTTACAGGAGATGAAACTGAGGCAGGCAAAGATTCACTGACTGACCCTGGGTCCCAAAGTTAGTAAGTGACTCAGACTGGATTTGAGCTCAGGTATTCCTGACTTCAGCCTCAATGCCCTGTACAATCTGAAGCCCCAGATGGCTGGAGGCTTCAGGATTTAGTTCACTTGGTTAGGTCAAGGGCTTCATGTGCCACCAGCCCAGAGGAGGGCCATACCAACAGATGGTGAATGTCTTTGTTTGAAAAGTAGATGAAAGATACCATCGAAGGCACCCTGTCACCCTGAGCTTTCTCAACCTCTTTGTCAATCTCTACAAATGAAATTATAGAGTCAGGAACCAATTCTTCAGTATTCTACATGCCCTGATCCACCACCTTGTCTGATTCTCTCAGGCTTAATCCACATGGTTTCCTCAGGATTCCTCCCCCTCCATCAATCAGGAACAGTGAAGTCTTGAACTCGGCAGCATTCCTCCCTCTATTTCTCAGTTCTACTCCATTCCTTTCCCTCCTGCCATTGGCACCATAGGAACTGAGCTAAAAATTTCTCTTCATCAGGTCAAGTCTGAGCCTCAACATTCTCTCTTGTTTTTGTTCTGTTTCTCCAGATCTCACTCTCTCTGAATTTCTGTGTTTCTCTTTCTCTGTGACTCTCTATTTCAATCTTCCTTTCACATGCAGGACCTAGTTCTTAATGAAGTCTCTGTGTGGGAATTGTATTTTCAATTTATTCCATGATGGCGGACAACCTACTGAAACTTACGCAGGGAGGGGACATGTCATGTGACAACCACAGATATATCGCACAAAACATATATATAGTTATAACATGATGTGCATACTCAGCACACACACACACACACACACACACACACACACACACACACCACTGATTCTCAATCTGCTCTGGAATATATCAACTCCGACTGATTACCTATCCTCCTTTTGAATCCTTCAGTAACAAACCTCTCTCTCCTCAAGTTTTTTAGGTCCCACCTTTTACCTAGTTCAGTCACAAAATGGTAAGAGGTCATCCTCAACTCCACTTCTCAGTTCTTATGGAATCAACCTGTTTATGAGCATTGAATTGTCACCAAGGCAGGGAGTGTCATGAGGTGCCCATGGCACCCAACTTTCCTTAGTCATACCATCTTAATCACTAATGCTGATTGGCTCTGCCCTCATCTGCTTCCATAGTTGGTGATATGATTGGCATATCTCCCGCTATAACCAAGCCACCAACACTGCAAACTCAAAGAATATAAGACCTTTCCCCAAACTTGGAAACAAGGAAGGGATTACGTGTTCATATAGTATTCACAATGTGCCAGACACTATCCTAAGAAACTTGGAGGTAGGATAACATTAAATGACCACAACAACTTTGTTAAGTCAGGGCTATTATTGGTCACATTTTAAAATTGAAGAAACTGAGGCAAGTAGAGATTAAGGGTCTTGCCCAGGGTCAGAGAGTTGTTAATGGTTTTAAATCAGTTTTGAAGTCTTTCTGACTGCAGGCATAACAGTCTGCACATCTCAGCAAGCACCTAACACTTCACAGTTGCGATCACTACCTTAGTTATTTCCTTCACCAAAGGTTCCTCACTGGTCCAGTGACTAAGAGGACATTTTAATCACTGAATCACAGATAAAGTTCAGGACTGTATTTGATTCAGCACTGTTCAGAGGCAGAAGTCTTGTTCCTTCATTTAGACTAGATTCGCAGGCTTGTGCAGATAATATATGTAAAATAATTAGCACCGTGGTTAGCACATAGTTCACCTTAGATATATTTTTCTTTTTCACTTTATCTCTGTAACTTTAAGGAAAATTAAGAAATCATGACCTTCTTCTGGGACATGTGAGTGTCCCTATCACTGAATTTTTGATTTTGTTCATCTTGTACAGAGGCCTGGCTTTTCTGTCTTTCTCACTTTCTCTCCCTCTCACCCCCTCTCCAAGAACACGTGAAGTCCTTCTCCTCTACAAACAGCTGCTTCTGGACTTCGGACAATATCAGGTGGGATTCATTCTAATATTTCCATAAGTAATTAAAGATTTCTGTACTTAAGCATTCTATTTGTATTGTAGAGATGGGATTTTTAATCACTATTGGGTTGTGGACCTCATGGCAGTACTGATATTCCGAGTGTGGTGTAGTTCTTACTAGATTAGAATATTAGACCTGGAATTAACACTTCTCTAATTCTGATGCCCAAAGGACATTGAAATTACAAACACCCTTTGATTTAGCAATACCACTACTAGTTCTGTATCCCAAAGAGATCATAAAAAAAAGAGAAAAGGACACATATGTACAAAAGTAGTTATACCAGCTCTTTTTGTGGTGGCCAAAAAATGTAAATTGAAGGATCCCCATCTGTTGGGGAAGAACCCAAAACTCTGTGTATATAAATACAATGTAATACCATCATATTATAAGAAATGATTGAAGTAAAATTTCAGAAAAACCCAGGAACCCTTACACAAACAAATGCAAAGTGAAATGACATTGTATAGGATAACAGGAACATAATAAGATGATCCTCTATGATTGACTTCAATTTTCTGGGCAGTTTGGTGATCCAAGACGAGTCAAAAAGAGTTCCTTAGAAAACACTATGTACATCCAATAAAACAAACTGATGCACTCTGAATACATATTGAAACTTGCCATTATCAATTTATTTTTTCATCCTATTTTCCTTTTATTCTTTTTCTTCTTTACAACATGACTAATATAGAATTATGGTTTTCATGATTGCATATGTACAACCTATATTAAATTGCTTAGTATTTTAGAGGGGAAGGTGGGAGGAAATTTGGAACCCAAAATTGTATATAAGGAAAATGTTAAGAACTGCCTTTTTATAATTGAAATTTATCATTGAAATTTTTTATAACTGAAAAATAAAATAATTTAAAAGAAATAAATTGATAAAGGAGAGAATTTAAATGATTCCCCAGTTCCTATTTTCTGATGGCCCTCATTAAAGCTTTCAAGGTGTCTGTCTCTGTCTTTGTCTGTCTGTCTGTCTCTCTCTCTCCTCTCTTTCTATCTCTCTCTGTGTCTCTCCTATCTTCCTCCCTCCATCTCTCTGCGTTTTGTATACACACTCCACTTTACTCGGAAACCAACAAAAATGGTAATGTCATTATTGAAACTGACAAAAAGTTTCAGGTAATGAATCCCTGCCCATACTCAGAAAGGAAGAGGTAAAGGTGCACCCTCAATCACACACATCTAAAAGCAAATTTATTTAGCTGTTGCATGAGATGGCTCAAGAATGGACAGTACCATCACAGCACCTAGATTGGAAGCACTTCTATTTCCTCCATTTGAGACATGTTGAAGCTCAAAGAGGTGGAAAGAAGCTACCCTAATTGTCCAGCATCACAGTAAGTGTCAGAATTTGAACCCAGATATTCCCCTTTCAATTCCAGGCATCAATTCACCATACCAGGGTCCTTCACACAATCCAAAAGAACTAAGGCATTGAGCCCAAAGCATGTGCAGACAGAACAGCTTTGCACTAAATTGATGGGATTGTTCCTGGGACAAACAAAACTTTCAGATTTCTAGTTTGCATTGGTGTTGGAAAGTGATAAAGAACAAAGACAGTACAAGGTAAATGCTCTTTCTTGCAGGCCTCTATCATGTAAGATAATTTTCACCATTCTTACTCTTCATTTCCTGTTTTCCCAGGAAATTCATCTCTTGAATATCCCTTTTTTAAAATATTTCAAAATAATTGATTTCCTCCTACACCCTCTTTATATCTAGAACCTTTCTCACTACCCATTTAATGGTAAGGTTCTTAGAAGATGCATGTGCTATCTTCACATACAGAAAGATAAACAGTTTAACCATATTGAGTGTCAATGGTGTCCTGTTTCAGGTTTATATTTTACGTTGCACTTGAATCTAATATTTAAAGAGTCAATTTTTCTATTCGGCTCCAATCTTTTTTTTTAAATTAGGAATACTTGAAACATTTCTATTTAATTAAATTTTTTTTCACTTGAAGGATGAATGAGTTTGCTGAGTTTCCTGGGTCACTTATTCTTGATATAAAATCAGGTTTTTATGCTCCCAGAATATCAGATTCCAAGGCTTCTTCCCTTTAATATAGTAACTATTATATCTTGTGAGATCCTCACTGTGGCTCAATGAGATTGGAATTGTTTCTTTTGGATGCTTGAACTGTTTTCTATTTGACCTGGGAGCTCTGGAATATAATATTCCTGGGATTTTTCATTTTTCTATTTCTTTCAGGTAAAGAAACAAAAGCAACAGAAAAATAAATTATGAAAAGACAACTGCCAGCCCTTTATTTGGGAGAGGGTCAATGTCATCGTGGGGTAATATCTGGACTCATGCTTCAATTAGATTTTAGTGATTATAGATTTTTTAGATTTTTATTTGGCCCTTCAGTTCTAGTAGTACTAGGGTACTAGTACAGTTTTTCTTCATAATTTCTTGAAATGTTATGTCTAGGCTCTTTTTTTATACTAGATTTCAGGTAAACCAACAATTCTTCAATGGACTTTTCTTGATATATTTTCCAGGTCAGTTGTTTTTTAAATCATTATTCTGCTTTTTAATGTGCATTTCATTTCAGGAGCTTGATCCCTCTTTTCCTAAATAGTCAATTACCTTGGACTTTATGGACTCTTCAGTGACAACTAGATCCTTTGTTGTGATGGCTTGCTGAGCCCATTTCAGGGCTGTTCATTTACCTTTGATGTCCCTCTTCAACCAACTCGCTCCTGTGGCTCATAGAAGCTATAGCGTGTGCAGTGGTCAAATTCCAATAAAGCAATCTTAGCAGATAACCTAAACCAGGTCAAGTGTAACCAACACACCCCAAACCCACCTAGTGAGGTAGGTGAATATCTGTCTCAAGAATGTGAAAGCTGCCCCCAGGGCAATGAGCAAATTAGGACAATTTGTCCAAGAAGACAGATGATGAAGGAGTGCTGTGTAGTACTTTAATCTTGGTCAGACATTAATGATTCCAATATGATTTCCTGCTTCCGAGGCCACTGTCAGTCATGTTGATGTTTATCTTGCCATTGGACTGCAATGACTCCAGAAAAGAGAGTGAAACCGAAAGATTTTGTGCACCTCTCTGTAACTTAAATCTAATCCACACATGAATCGAGATATCAATCCGTGAGATCACTGGCCCTCTTTAAAACAATGAGCAAACAATGGTGTTTTCATAATTTCCTTGGTGGCTCTCAATGTTTTTCACTATTGTTATCTAACTTTATGACTTGATTTTGAACAGCACTTTTTTCCTCTTCCAGGAATTCTTCTTGAACTTTGTGTAAAATTCATTTTTTTTGAGGTTTTCATTGTTTTTGTTTTGACTTCATTGTTTTCCTCTGAGTTTGGGTTATAACTTTACTTGCTGATCATAGTAGCCATTTATGGTCACGTTAGTAGCCATTTATGGTCACGTTTTTTCTTGTTTTGTTTATTTCCCATTCTTTATTATACTTTGAAATTGAGGTGTTTGATTGAGGTGAACACTGGTACTTCTGGTGCAAGGATTACTGAGCCCTTTTTGGACTGCTTATCATTTTTGATATTCATTTGATTTGCTCAACTTTCACCTGTCACTCCAAAAGGCTGAAAAATGTGAAACAGCCACAATCCAATGAAATATTTTGACAGATACACTAAACCACATTGAAGGCAATCAAGATGGCTCAAATCCATCAGTGAGGTAACGGGGTGTCTATCTCAAGCATGTAGATGACAGCGTTTTCTCCGAACAGCTATGAAAGTGACTGAAGTAAGTAAGTACTGTGAAGCACTTAAAGATTGGTTAGACACCACAGATGTTATATTCATATCCACTACCAGTTGTCCTGACTTTTTCTTACCACTGAATTCTGATTACTCTGGAAGAAAGTTTGAGACCAATGGCTTCCAGAAAACTCTGCCTTTGGTGTGCAACTCAAAAGATATCTTCACTTTTTTTCAATTTTCATCTATCTCGAAGTTCTGTGGTGACAGGCAACTGATAAAACAGCACCTGTGAGTACATATGGGAGCCCCAAGAAATAGGGTCATCTTCTCTTTGGACTGAATCAGAGACCCACAGTAGAGACCTATGTTTCATGCCATCTTCTAGGCACTCAGAAGGGTCTTGCCTCATCTGACCCCAGCTTACATTCAAAGTCAGGACCTCACAGAAAGTAGGTGGCTCAGGGAAAGAGCCTGATCACTAGATAGGTCTTGGTTGTGTAATATGTGGTCAAGGACCTTAAAATGTTATCAAGTATGGCCATACGGCATAAAAATTGGCAAATCAGAAGGCATTATAGGAAGAAGGACAGGAACAAAATCATGAGGAGATGTTCAGATAATTCCCCTGATGGAGTCACTTTTTAATAATTATGGGCTCTGATTGACAATCCTTCTATGCCAGAAACCACAAGAACATTTTTAAACTCTTTATGCCACTTGTTGTCACCTGAATTTACAATCAGAAGATCTCAAAGGTAGGTCAAGGTTCAGAAAATAGAGCATCATATCCAGGTCAGTCACCCTAGGGATATACCTGCTCGTCATGACACATCTGTTCCTTCTCCACTGAATGAAGTGGGGTAGAGGGGAAAGGTAGGGTTACATTGCTACCCTTGGAGATTGTGGTAGCAGTACCAGAAGGCTGGGCTCTCTAGATTTGTGGAAACATTTTTAAGGGAATCATTGATAGAGCAATAAATGCTTCTCATCCTGTCCCATTTCCGTTATCCCTTTACATTGGTTTGTTTATGTTTGCTGTTTCAATTGTCCCTTCATTCTCTCTAACTGTACCTATGTAGGACAAGACAACCTAATTTAGAAAGGGAATGGGTGAAAGAGTTCCTCTGAGCTCTACAGAAAAAATACATAAGCTGAAATGAGGGGGCATTGCACAGGTATCAGAACAGATTTCAGGGGGTGTGGACAAAATAAATATCTGCTTCTTCTCTCCTTTACAAATTGCAGGAATTAGGATTTTTTCTAACCATTCTGACTCTGTTCTTAGAATTATAATGTCTCACAGTTAGCAGGGAAATCAGTAAAGCTGACACGTAATGAATAAATCCCTTTTACATCTACTTCCAACCATCTCTTTTTCCTCCCTCATTTCATGGAAGAGGGGGGATGTTAATCATTAATTACAAGGCTAGTGTCCCTGAGTCATAGAAGAGGAGTTGGGAAAGATTCCAGGGAAGATGGATTCTTTTCAGTCCACTTTGACCCTTTGTCTAGTAATAAATATGTGTAATTCAAGGTTATTGATAGGGATTCCATTGTCATTCTAAAGCTTACTTCTGTTTTGTGCAAAAGCTTATGCTCCAATATTTAAAGGGCTGTCACTCGAAAGAGACATTAATCTAGGACCCTAAAGTTACTATAGCACACTGCGGACTGCAGATCAGGGAAAGTATATGGAAATTCAGGTCACCTGCACAGATACATTTCAAGATTAAAGAGGATAAAACTGAAAACAATGAGAAATCTCTTCATGATTTTGAGGCAGGATTTCCCAAAGACTATTGATTACACAGTGGAAATGTATGGAGTTGCAACTTTTAAAAGAAGATGAGTTACTGAAAATCCCAAGAGTCTCTTATAAGTAATTGAAGTATGAGAACTTGGGAGAAGAAAACCTGGCAGAAAGACCAGGAATTAGGGCAGTGAAATCTGCTCTGTGGGAGTCTAGGCCTTAGGAACTAGGAGCTAGGAGAAGGCTTCAGTGGAATGACTCCTGATGGGTGGAAGAGAACATAGATTTCACTGAGCAAGAGCTTCAGTGAGAGCTAGGTCAGGTCGGTCACGTAGAATTCAGAGGAAGGAAGTTTTTTATTCAAGTTTGTTGCTCTCAGCTGCCACCTCTGTGTTGAGGAGAAAAAGCAAAAGGGTCTTTGGAGCAGGTTTCTAATTCTGGTGAGGAAGACTGGTTATGTCTGCCTGGGTCAGAGGTCACCTGTACTTTATAGCTTTGTTTTCCATTCAGATTGAGCAACAGAGTTTACATTTTAATGAGGGAGGCAAATCACATATAAGTGATCACTAGGAGGGACAGTTTGCAAAAGTAACTGGGAACGCAGGTACCACCTGTAGAAACCCAGAACTTTACAGAACTCTCCATTCTCCTGCCCTGACAACTGCTAGAACTCTACCCCTTCTGTGCCATCCTTCCAATCACACACAGATACCTGAAGCCCTGGGACAACTGACCTGATGAGGTCTACATATGGACAATGAAAATGAGCAGATGTTGACCGCCCAGCAGTAGAACACAACCAAATGGTTCTATCCAAACTCGGAGGGTTTGAGAGTTAGACCTTTTGAGATGAAATGAAATTCCTTTAAACATCTCTGCAGCTCTTTAGCTCCCATTTGACTTGATTTGCCTCTGTATGACCATCCATTCACAATATAATGGAACAATACAATATGTGATAGTTTCACAATCAGACAATTACTTTTAAGTCTTTATATTATGCTTGTGTATTAAATATAACTGTTAATTAGGGCTAGGTAAGAGAACAGGGAAAAATGCTAGCTTAAAAAGACCAAGGTCTCCCACTGCATATGGGGCAACCTATTTTAGATTTTAGGCATTTACTTTAGTATATTAGTGCTATGATTCCTTTTTTGTCAGTAATTGTAGTTTGTTACTCTTTCTCAAATAAGACCGTGTTATCAGAAAGGTGATGCCAACATACCAGTGAATAGTATTTAAGTGAAGGAGGGCTATGTGAAGTCATCAGTCTCATTTTCTCCTCCAGAGTCAGCTGAGTGTAGGGGCCAGGGTGACTGGAAATGGCCCCATAATGCGGGAGGAAAATCCCTTTGTTTTAGGTACCTTGAAACTAAATGAACAAATTTCTCATTGATTAACATACTTCTAGTAGTTAGATGATTTCAAAACTGACTGAATTGTCAGGTAAAAATTTAATCATGAATCTTTTGACATCAAGTTGGTTGGAAGACTCCAATGTAGCACATTAGGGATGTCTTTATCATTTTTATCAAAAAATTAACAAAGGCATAATTCACATTAAAAACTTCAAGTGACAAAAAATGAGGGAGGGGTAAAGATAAACAATATTTTAGAGTTAACAAGATCTAGAACAATCTAGAAAGACTACAAATTGAGGTGGGGAGGAGTAGAATAGGAGACCTGGACTTCAAAACACTGAACCCTCAGAGAGACTCACTCAGATCCTTCTCCTGTCCTTTAATGTGGACATAGAAGGCATTTTGTAGCATTGTCTGTTTGCCCTACACCAGGTTCTGAGAGGGATCCCACACATTGTCTGCAGAACTGACTCAGGACAATGAGCAGGGAGGCAAGAGAAAGGGGAAATTAGAACAATAAAGCAATGGTTTAGGAGACCATTAAAAGCCTCACGTTGTGTCCAAGAGGTATTTGAATCTTTTGTTTAAACCTCAAGAGTATTCAAGGAGCCTGAGCTTGGAGTGAACTCATGGTCCCTCTGGGCCCTCTGTCCCATGTTGGTAGTTCTGTGTGTCCGAGAAAGTCTAGAACATCAAGTAGAAACTGGAGAGAGGTAGATCGGAGAAAAATAGGCATTTGATGGGGGATCATTCTTTTTGGAGGTCAAGCCACCCTGGAAAAGAAAAAAGGCAGAATTTTCCCACAGGGGTTCTCCTTAATTTGCACATTGGACATCCCCTTACTCTACCTCAGTGGAACAAAGAGGCAAAGGTCTAACATTACTACATGTTTTCATATGTTGAATTGACTCTAACTTGACGTTA
This sequence comes from Bettongia penicillata ogilbyi, assembly GCA_023548195.1. Taxonomy (NCBI): domain Eukaryota; kingdom Metazoa; phylum Chordata; class Mammalia; order Diprotodontia; family Potoroidae; genus Bettongia; species Bettongia penicillata. The sequence goes on from JAJHZJ010000360.1 coordinate 3,697,228, forward strand.
GTGACTTTTCCCATCCATGTCTAAAAAACATCTCTTTAAGATACATGGTAAGTGAACATCTAACTATGGCCTAAGAAACTCTGATTCAACATTTCCAGTCGTTTCTTACCCTGTTCTGGAATTTTCTATCTCCATTTTCACTTTTTTCATACATTTCCCTATTTAATGAAATGTATTTCTGTACTCCATTGTGTGTCTTTCTGCGTGTGTTTATGTTATGTTCGACTTTGATCAGTTCAGATAAGAGTGAGACTCAAGAGCCTGCCATTCCTCACCTCTACCTACACCTTCTTTTTCTACATATCTACTTTCAGACTGATTTTTTGAGAAAATTGCCTGTATATTTCCTTTTGCTCCTACTCCACCCACTCAGTGTATTCCTTTTCCCTTCTCTTTCTTTTCTTTCATTGAGATCACCAAGAAAATAAAAAGACCTTCTTCCACTCTTTTTTCTTATTAGACTCCCTCTAAGTCCACTGATGATGATCAGTTTCAGAAGGTACACATGTACCATCTGCACATAGCAGAATGCAAGCAGCTAAGTTTAGTTTGTTTTTTATCATTATTCACTTCTGTTTGTTTACCTTTTGATATTTCTCTTAACTTCTGAGTTTGAACTTCAGTGTTTCTATATAGCCTTGATCTTTTCATCAGGACTTCTTGGAAGTCCTCTATTTCATTTAATGTTTCCTTCTCACCTGCAGGATTATGTTCATTTTTGTATTGTAAGTTACTTATGACTATAAGCATTTACCGTTTGCTTTCTGTCATATCCTATTACATAAGATGTGATCCTGATTGTGGCTCCTCACTGCTTGAATTCTATCTTTTTTTTTTTGCAGTGATCTTCAACCCACACCCTTTGACTGGAAAACTTTGGATTTTGGCCATAATGTTCCCAGAATTTTTCATTTGGAGGTTTCTCTCCTGAGGGGACCAACACATTTTTTCTACTTCCACTTTGTTCTAAGTTCTGGTCCCAGAGAATTCAGAAATTTCATTTTAAGATTTCTTTTTCTAATTTTTAATATTATTGATATTTTGATATTATTCATTAAGTATTTCCCAATTATATGTAAAAATATTTTCAACCTGGGCCCTAGAAGTGAGGGACAGTCTTGTTTTGAAGCTTTCGTCTCACCCTACTGACAGAGGATGGAAATGTGTTTATCCCTAGTCTCTCCTCCCAAGCCTCTGGTTTAGTCTGAATGCTCACCACATCTCCTTGATGTATGTCCTTTCCCAGTCTGAAGAAATACCCTGATTCTGTCTTGCTCATCTGTCCCTAAAAGATACCATTTGTCAATACAGATGCAGTGGAAGACAAAGGAGAAAAACAAAACAACCGGATACCTGCAGTTGATTTGGTTTTGTGCTGGTTTTGTATAAAATGACTACCTGGTACTGCAGGCTCCTCCCCTCTGCCCACCCACATTAAAATATCACCTGCTTCAAGTAGGGACAATTTCATTTTCTTTGGGTTCTCAACACCAAACCTGGGGCAAAAATGATTTTGCTCTCTGTGCCCTACACACACTAGTGTCTATTGAAGCTTGCACAGCAAAGCAATGAAGAGATCGTTACATTTCCTTCCCTCCTTTCCAGAGGTGAGTGATAAAGAGTGTGGAATAATGGGTATACTGTTGGGCTTGGTTAATATTATGGCTAGTTGTACTGAAATATTTTTCTCTTTCAATTATTGAATTGAAAAAGATGGACTCTGGGACAGAACCAAGATGGCAGAGGAGAAGTATTGTCCTGCCTGGGCTCTCCCCCCACAAAGCCCTTAAAATACCTGTAAAAATTGCTATGAACAAATACTAAAGCAGCAGAAACCACAAAATGACAGAGTGAAACAGATTTCCAGCCCAAGACAGCCTGAAAGGGTGAGAGGAAGGGTCTATTGCACCAGGCTCAGAGGAAAGAACAGCCCATTGAGGGCCAGGCTGAGTGACATGGAGAGGACTGTAGCAGGCTGCAGGGTGCTGAATCACAGGCAGCTGCTGAGGTTTCCAGATTTCTCAGCCTACAAATGCCAAAGGCAACTTCAGAGGTCAGTGACAAAGCTCTTTCACCTGGGAGAAAGGGGAGCCTGGTCCTTTCCCAGTCCCAGGGTGGTGGCACTTACAGTCTCAGCACTTGTCATTTCTGGAGCTCCTGCCCTACAATTGGTGGAGAAATGAGCAGCTGATCTGGTTCTCACTCCTAAGTGGTGGTCCTGTGGTGAGGACAAGCACTGGTGTGGGGGAGCTGGTGGTGGCTGTGGAGAGGGAATCCTACACAGAGTTCAAGGGAAGAAAAGAGCGATTGTGGCTGCTCATAGACAAGAGTGCAGTCCAGAAGAGGAGTTACCACCTATCTCTTGACTGAGTATGAAGGGAGAATACCTAGCAAATAAAATTTACTGGTGACTGTAATGTAGCAAATCTTCTCACATCTCACATAAAAGAGAAAAGAAAGACCTTTTACAATGGAGTGAAAGAGGGGAGAGATGAAAGGGAATGAGCGCCTTACTCTCATGGGAATTGGCTTAAGGAGGGAATAACATACATTCAATTGGATATGGAAATCTATTTTACTCTGCAGGAAGACAGGGGGGATGGTGATAGGAGAGGGAAGTGTGTGTTCATCCTTTGTTGCCTAAAAAGACCATGTCATCACAGAAATAATGACATGACTTGCACTTGACTTTGTTTTTGAGTGAGAGAGGGCTGTACAGGTCACCAGCCTCCAGAGCCATTTGAATCCAGTGACCACATATTCATCAGGATGACTAGAGATGACCCAGGATGAGGCAATTGGGATTAAGTGACTTTCCCAAGGTCACACAGTTAAGGAGTGTCTAGTATCTGAGGTGAGATTTGAAGTCAGGTCCTCCTGAGTCCTGCACTGATGCTCTATCCACTGCACCACCTAGCTTCCCCAGGAGAGGGAAGATAATAGAAGGGACAGAAAATGGGGAAAAGTGATAATCAGAAGCAAACACTATTGCAGGGGGACAGGTCAAGAGAAGGAATGGAATAAATGGAGGGAAGGACAAGACAGAGGAAAATGTGGTTAGTGTTTCACAACATAACCATTATGGAAGTGTTTTGCATGGCTACACATATATAACATATTAAATCATTTGCTTTCTCAATGAGGGTGGGGAAGAATGAGGGAGGGGACAGAATATGGAACTAAAAGCTTTAAAAAGAATGTAAAAATTGTTTTTACATGCAACTGGTAGGTAATATGTACAGGAAGGTAGGTATAGAAATCTATTTTGACCTGCAGGAATATCCAGGTATAAATGAAGGGGTGTTGATAGAAGGGAAAACAGACTGGAGAAAGGGATGGATGGGGTACACATTATCCTGGATTGGGGGTGGGAGAGATGGGGAGAAAAATGGAATTCAAATTCTTGTGGAAGTGAATGTTGAAAATTGAAAAAAAAAAAGAAGCTAAATATATATATTTTTTAAAAGATGGACTCTGGTTGGGGGCATGATATTTAACATTTAAAATTATGTTAAAAAAAGGAAAGAAAAGCTGTCAATAAGTATTTAGAACTATGAATGGATTTATCAATTTATGATAGAATTCATTAGTAAATGAACAAATAAATGCATTTTTCCTTACATAAATGAAAAAAAGTCTCTTGCATTGAATTAAGTAGTTCAGTCCACTCTTAGGCTTGTCCACACAGGTTGTGTAAAGGAGGAAGCCAAATCCCCATATATTAAAGAAAGACAAGAAGAGAGAGGAAAATGAAGGGTGACTTGAATCATGGTCAGAGAAGAAAGGAGACACAAGTGTAGCTCCATTCACCTCCAGAGCCTCATTTCTAAACCTCACTGTGACATCATGACAAGAGAAAAGGGAAAGGGGAAAATGGAATGAGCTTTGTTTAAAGGTCTACTATGTGCCAGAAACAGTGTTAAATACTTTAAAAGTATTTTCTCATTTGATCCTCTTGAGAGCCCTGTGAACTTGGTGCTATTATTGGCTTCATTTTACAGTTGAGGAAACAGAGGGAGACAGATGCTAAGTGGCTTGTCCAGGGTCACACAGATAACGTGAGTAGTGAAAAGTCAGGGTAATTAATGATCAGTTTATTAATTATGGCTAGCAAATAATAGAGACTAGTGGTACTCCTGGAAGGCAAAGACAGCCCCGGGATAGCATTTAATGCTTTAAAAGTCTTTGAAATCCAGGCTATTCCAGAAGGAGAAATCAACTCTGACTGGTTAACAATAAAAGAGTGGTGGACTGAAAGCACTGAGTTTCTCATGCTGAGGGTGTGATGAGGTTCAACTGCCTCCAGATGCCTGGACAGAGGCATCCATCTCCACCCAGTCAAGGAAGAGGAAACAATGGTGTGGTAAGAATAATGTCTATATAAGATTCTCTTTGTAAGAACTTCTAGTTGGATGGGGCCCTACCCATGATGAAAAGCCATGTGCTCTGAGGGTTTAGGCAGTCCCATCCATCAGCAATGTCCTTCAGATACTGACTGAAAAACCTACAGGGGGCTGGTTTCTGAAAGGGGAAGTAGGAAGGGGAAGTTGTAATCCTACTTGAGTAATTCTGATTAATATGAGTGAAATACTCATTTTTCTCTTAAGTGTCAGAGACTAGATTTTAGCTACTTTCACTGCATGTCCATACTTCTGTGCACTGTGATGCAACCTAGCTGCACTCCAGAGAGAGGGAGTGGGGAAGAGGAGGCTCTAATTAAAGGTAAAGATTGGAGGAAATCTCTAGAAAAGTCTGTTTTCTGTGAGGGGCTGGGCTTCCTGGGACTGGGATCAACCACCATGGCTCTGTTCCCCTCACCTATGCAAGGAGGATATGTTCATGACAACGCAATAGAGAGAAGTGCAAATGAGAGTTCAGCTCCTGGAGCACTTGGGGAATTAAAATTAAATGACTGGATGTGGATCCTCATGATGCTGCTTATTGCCCTGATTGGGCTGGTGGGGAACAGCATCGTCCTGTGGCTCCTGGGCTTCCGCATCAAGAGGAACGTCTTCTCTGTCTACATCCTCAACCTGGCTGGGGCCAATGCCCTCTTCCTGTGCTTCTCCTTTTTGGTCTCCATACCTGAATTTGTTAGATATTTGTGTGATTCTTTCATGCACAAGTTATTGCAATACGTCACATACACATTCTACACCGTCAGCCTGAGCCTGCTGACTGCGATCAGCACCGTGCGCTGTCTATCTATGCTCTTCCCCATCTGGTACACATGCCACCACCCCAAGCACACGTCTGCTGTGATGTGCGCTGTCCTCTATACTCTGGCCAGCTTGTTCTGTGTAGTAGGTTTTCTTAATTGTTTCTATGATCGTAATCACTTCTGTCCCAACTTCTTTATCATCGAGTTTAAGTGGTTCATCACTCTCACCTGTGGGCTGTGCATGTCCAGCCTGACTCTGCTGCTGAGGGTCCAGTGCAGCTCCCAGCGCAGGCAGCCCCCAAGGTTCTACCTAGTGATCCTGCTTACAATTCTTGTGTTCCTGCTCTGTGGACTGCCCATGGAGATTGGGGAATTCGCAAGTCATTTCAACATAGTTTTAATGCCTCAATGGCTCCGTCAGCTCCTGGCCTGTGTGAACAGCACTGCCAATCCTTTCATTTACTTCTTCCTAGCCAGGCAAATGCATAAAAAGAGGGAGCTTCTCAGGGTGGTCCTCCAGAGTGCCCTGGGAGAGGAGCAAGATTTGGGATTTGGGAAGAGGCACATCCCCAACACTGACACGCCAGATCTCTCCTTCTGATACTAAGAACAACAAACTCAAACTCAAGGGCCCTTGAAATGACCCTCATGCCCAGGCCCAGTTGCAGCCCCTTCCCACCACCCTGAGAATGAAACCAGGATTCCCCCTTCTAGCCTTTATGTTGGGGTCTGAGGTTTGAACTCTAAGTGATGAGCAAACATTTATTAGGCACCCACTGCATGCCAGGCAGCTGGGCATTGGTGAGGATAGAGCTCCAGGGAGCAGAATGGGAAGAACTAGTCAGATTTGGCCTGAGACAATTCTCAGCTGTGTGACCCCATGCAAGTCATTTAATTCAATTCATCTCAGTTTCCTCATCTATAAAATGAGCTAGCAAAAGAAATGGCAAACCACTCCGATACCTTTGCCAAGAAAACCCTAGATGGGGTCACAAAGAATCACATGACTGACAACAAGACTTTACAAGGCATTGTACTAAGTGCTTTGCAAGTATCTCATTTAATCCCCACAATATACTTGGGAGGTAGGTGCTCCCATGATCCCCATTTTACCCTTTGGGAAACTGAGGCAGGTGGAGGTTCAGTGACTTGTCCAGGGTCCCAAAGCAAGCAAGTGTCTGAGACTGGATTTGAACTCAGACCTTCCTGACTCCAGGCCCAATGCTCTGTGCACTTTGGAGCCCCCTAGCGTGCTGGAGGAGACTTTACCTGGAGAGTGAGGTTCAGGGTCTCATGTGTCACTAGCCCCCAGAGGAAGGCTACTCCACCAAATGACCACTGTCCCTGTCCTGAAGAGTAGAGGAAGAGAAAAGACATCTAACTCTGCCTTCATTTACAGAGTTTTGGGTCAGACTCCTCTGTGGCCATGCTCCCCCCACCTTGTCTTCTTTCAGGCTGATCCACAAAGTCCCCTCAGGCCTCTTTCTCCTTCCCCTCACCTTAAAAAGTGGAGCTTCCAGCTCAGCCAGGTCTCCTCCATTCCCTGCTTGTGCTCCTTTACCCTCCCCTCTCCCACTCCCATCACAGGAGTTCAGCCAAATATTTCTCTCCCTCTAAAGGTCAAGGCTGAGACTCTTGTTCCCAGTGCTCCATCTCCCTGAATCTCTGTGTTCTGTGCTTCTATGACTCTCTATTTCAATCTGTCTTTCCTTTTCCATGACTAAATTCCTGATGAGGACAGATATTGTAGGGGTGTTTATGTGGGAGGATGCACTCTAATGAGACCAAAACAAGGAAAGGTGATGCATCATTTCATATACATACATATCAAACATATTCCACACATCTGCCAACTCAACACATATATTTGCCAAACACTGCACATACACACACACACACACACACACACACACACACACACACACACACATGCACACTGAACAATCTCCTGTGAAATATCTCTACCGTGAGGTATCATTTAACCTCCATTTGATTCCTCCAGTGACAATGACCTTACTGTTTCCTCAATAGTTTCAGGACCCATAATTTACCTCATCCACCCACAAAATGGTGTAATCACATGATTTTTTCAAACTTTCATTGTTTATATAATCAACTCTGTTAATAATTTTCAAGAGTTTAAATTATACCTGATTTCTTAGTATAAATCCCACTTGGTCAAAATGTATAATTTTTGTATTATATTGTTACAATCTCTTAGCTAGAGTTTTATTTAGGATTTTTGCTTAAATATTCATTAAGGAAATTGGCATATAATTTTCTTCCTCTGTTGTTGCTCTTTCTGGTTTGCTTATCAATAACATATTTGTTTTATAAAATTGATTTGGTAGAATCCCTTCTTTACCTATTTCTCCAATTAATTCATGTAATATTGGAATTAGATGATTTTCAAGTGTTTGATAGGATTCATTTGTAAATCCATTCAGCTGCAAAACTTTTTTCTTCGTAAAACAGGTCTGTTTTAATATTCTATTTCCCCTTCTGTTAATCTAAGAAATTATGCTTTTGTCAATATAATTGAATTTTACTTATATTGTTAATGTATTGGCATACAATTGGGCAAAATAACTCATAATTGATGTAGCTTCATCTTAATTTGTGGTAAATTTACATTTTCATTTTCAATACTGAATATTTGGTTTTTTCTCAGCTTTATATTAAATTAACCAATTGTTCATATATTCCAGTGGGTTTTTTTCCTTAAAATCAACTCTTGGCTATATTTCTTAGTTCAACAATTTTCTTTTTAATAATCAATTGTATTAATCTCATCTTTCAGTATTTATGTGGCTTCATTGTCAAAGGTATCTTTTAACAAAATACAGTTACCCAGTTATCTCTTTTAATTAAGTCTATTTTAGTGAAGAGCCAAGATGGCGGAGTAGAAAGACTCATGTATATTAGCTCCGAACTCACAGCCCATATATTTTCCATGGAGAGAACTCCCAACAAATTCTGGATCAGTGCAAGCCGCGCAGAAACACAGTAGAAGAGATTTCCATTCCAGAGAGCCCTGGGAAGCCATCCCGAGGGGTGTGTCACTCTCAGGACAGTGGAGCCCACTCCCGAACTGCCCTGGCCACATGGCCCCAGAGGAGCAGATCTGAGCAGGCTTCAGGAAAGGAACCTCCAGGGCCATGAAGGTCCCTCCACCTACAGGCACTCCAGGTCAGTGAGAGAGACTTCTGGGCTCCCCGAGAGGGGAGCGGGGTGTCTCCGTGACTCAAGGCCCCTCAGGAGGCAGCGGCGGAGGGAGCAGCAGAGGCAGCGGCAGAGGCAGCCGCGGCGGCCAGGCAGGAGCTCAGGGCCATTGAAGAAAGTCTCTGCATAAACCCCCTGAGGCAACTGAGCTTGGGAGATGGCCCTGCCCCCACCCGCTCCATTACTGAAGGTCTCTGCATAAAGCCCCTGAAGGAACTGAGCCTGGGAGACAGCCCTGCCCCCAGCAGAGCACCAGAACTTAAGCTGACATTGAATAGCAGCCATGCCCACCACTTAAAGCCCATTTGAATCTCAGACCCCAAGCACAAGCTGGGTGAATCTAGGCAGGGGTGGAGAGGAATCTCAGAAGTGGCTGGGAAAATGCCCAGAAAAAGGAAGCAAAATAAGACCATAGAGAGCTACTTTGATGGGGTACAGATGTTCCTGCCTTTCAATTCTGATGACGAGGAACAATTCTTACCATCAGGGAAAGACATGGAGGTCGGGGCCTCTGTATCCCAGATATCCGAGGTGAATGTCCTGTGGGCTCAGGCCATGGAAGAACTCAAAAAGGATTTTGAAAATCAAGTGAGACAGGTGGAGGAAAAACTGGGAAGAGAAATGAGAGAGATGCAAGAAAAGCAGGAAAAATGGGTCAATACGCTGAAGAAAATAACACCTTGAAAAATAGGCTCACTCAATTGGCAAAAGAGGTTCAAAAAGCCAATGAGGAGAAGAATGCTTTCAAAAGCAGAATTAGCCAAATGCAAAAAGAGGTTCAAAAGCTCACTGAAGAGAAGAGTTCTCTCAAAATTAGAATGGAACAGATGGAGTCTAATGACTTTCTGAGAAACCAATAAACCACAAAACAAAACCAAAAGAACGAAAAAATGGAAGAGAATGTGAAATATCTCATGGGAAAAACAACTGACCTGGAAAATAGATCAAGGAGAGACAATTTAAAAATTATGGGACTACCTGAAACTCATGATCAAAAAAAGAGCCTAGACATCATCTGCCATGAAATTATCGAGGAAAACTGCCCTGATATTCTAGAACCAGAGGGCAAAATAAGTATTCAAGGAATCCACCGATCACCACCTGAAAAAGATCCAAAAAGAGAAACTCCTAGGAACATTGTGGCCAAATTCCAGAACTCCCAGCTCAAGGAGAAAATCTTGCAAGCAGTTAGAAAGAAACAATTCCAGTATTGTGGAAATACAATCAGGATAACTCAAGACCTAGCAGCTTCTACATTAAGGGATTGAAGGGCATGGAATAGGATATTCCAGAAGTCAAAGGAACTAGGACTCAAACCAAGAATCACCTACCCAGCAAAACTGAGTATAATACTTCAGGGGAAAATATGGTCTTTCAATGAAACAGAGGACTTTCAAGCATTCTTGATGAAAAGACCAGAGCTGAAAAGAAAATTTGACTTTCAAACACAAGAATGAGAAGAAGCATGAAAAAGTAAACAGGAAAGAGAAGTCATAAGGGACTTATGAAAGGTGAACTGTTTACATTCCTACATGGAAAGACAATATTTGTAACTCTTAAAACTTTTCAGTATCTGGGTAGTTGGTGGGACCACACACACACACGCACACACACACACATGCTCACACACATGTACACGTGAGCGCACACACACATACACACATGCATGCACATACAGAGACAGAGAGCACAGAGTGCATTGAATAGGCTAGGACCATATCTTAAAAGAAATTAAGGTAAATGGTGAGAGAGAAATGTAGTGGGAGGAGAGAGGGTGAAATGGAATGGGGTAAATTATATCTCATTCAAGAGGCAAGCAGGAGACTTTTTAGTGTAGGGAAAAAGAGGAGAGATGAGAAAAAAACATGAAGTTTACCTCATCACATTCGACTAAAGGAAGGAATAAAATGCACACTCATTTTGGTATGAAAACCTATCTTACAATACAGGAAAGTGGGGGAGAAGGAGATAAGTAGGGTGGGGGGGATGATGGAAGGGAGGGCAATGGGAGGAGGGAGCAATTTGAAGTCGACACTCTTGGGGAGGGACAGGATCAAAAGACAGAATAGAAACATTGGGGGCAGAATGGGATGGAGGGAAATACAGTTAGTCTTACACAACACGACTGTTATCGAAGTCATTTGCAAAACTGTACAGATATGGCCTATATTGAATTGCCAGCCTTCCCAAAGGGAATGGGTGGGGTGGGAGGGATGGGGAGAAGTTGGAAATCAAAGATTTAGGAAAAACTGTTGAGTATTGTTCTTGCTACTAGGAAATAAGAAATACAGTTAATGGGGAATAGAAAGTCATCTGGCCCTACAGGACAAAAGAGAAGATGGGGACAAGAGAAGGGAGGGATGATAGAAGAGAGGGCAGATTGGTGATAGGGGAAATTAGAATGTTTGGTGTATTGCGGTGGTGGAGGGGATAAATGGGGAGAAAATTTGGAACCCAAAATTTTGTGAAAATGAATGTAAAAAGTTAAATAAATAAATTTATTTTTTTAAAAAAAAAGTATTTTAGTCTTAACTTGATGTGAGACCATGATTGCTACCTCTGCCTATTTTGCATCAGGGTAAATATAATAAATACTAAAACAAACTTCCATTTTAACTCTGTGTGCAGCTTCCAATTTTTTTTAAATTTATTTATTATTTAATTCAATTCAATATAGGCCATATCTGTGTAATTTTGCAAATGACTTCCCTGATGGTCGTGTTGTGTAAGACTAACTGAATTACCATCCCTCCTAACCTGTCCCTCATTGTTTCTCTTCTGTCTTATGATCCTGTCCCTCCCCAAGTGTTGACTTCAAATTGCTCCCTCCTCCCTTTGCCCTCCCTTCCATCATCCCCCCCTTGCATTATCAACTTCTCCCCCACTTTCTTATACTGTAAGATAGGTTTTCATACCAAAATGAGTGTGCATTTTATTCCTTCCTTTAGTCAAATGTGATGAGGGTAAACATCTTGTTTTTTGTTTTTGTTTTTTTTTTCTCAGCTCTCCTCTTTTTCCCTCCACTAAAAAGTCTCCTACTTGCCTCTTAAATGACATATAGTTACCCCCTTCCGTTTCGCCCTCTTTCCTCCCACTACATTTCTCTCTCACCATGTGCCTTAATTTCTTTTAAGATATGGTCCCATCCTATTCAGTTCAATCTGTGATCTCTGTCTCTGTATGTGTGTGCATGTGTGTATGTGTGTGCGCTCTTTTTTTGATCTTGACTTTCAGGTAGTCCCATAATTTTTTAAATTGTCTCTCCTGGATCTATTTTCCAGGTCAGTTGTTTTTCCCATGAGATATTTCACATTCTCTTCCATTTTTTCATTCTTTTGGTTTTGTTTAGTGATTTCTTGGTTTCTTGTAAAGTCATTAGACTCCATCTATTCCATTCTAATTTTGAGAGAACTATTATCTTCAGTGAGCTTTTGAGCCTCTTTTTCCATTTGGCTAATTCTGCTTTTGAAAGCATTCTTCTCCTCATTGGCTTTTTGAACCTCTTTTGCCAATTGAGTGAGCCTATTTTTCAAGGTGTTAATTTTCTCAGCATTTTTTTGGGTCTCCTTTACCAAGGAGTATCTTGCTTTTCTTGTATCTCTCTCATTTCTCTTCCCAGTTTTTCCTTCACCTGTCTAACTTGCTTTTCAAAATTCTTTTTGAGTTCTTCCAAGGCCTGAGCCCACCCGACATCTCCCTGGTGTGTCTGGGGTACTGAGGCCCTGCCCTCCACGTCTTTCCCTGATGGCAAGAATATTTCCTCGTCAGATCTGGAAGTCGGGATCATTTGCATTTGTTTGAAATAACTCTCTATAGTCTTATTTTTCTTCCCTTTTCCAGGCATTTTCCTAGCCAGTTACTTGACTTCTGAGATTCCTGTCCACCTCCACCTAGATCCGCCCAGCTAGTGCTTAGGGTCTGAGGTTCAAATGGACTTTCCCCGCTGCCGGCCGCTAATCAATGTGAACTTTACTTCTGGTGCTGGTGTGGGGGCAGAGCCGCCTCCCAGGCTCAGTTCCCTCAGGGGCTTTATGCAGAGGACTTCAATAATAGAGCGGGGTGAGGCAGGGCCGTCTCCCAGGCTCAGCTTCCTCAGGTTGCTTATGCAGAGACTTTCAGTAATGAAGATCCTGCCTGCTGCCGCTGCTGCCTCAGCCGCCGCCCATGCCTCTGCCGCTGCCGCTTCCTCCCAAGGGGGCCTGAGTCATGGAGACACTCCGCTCCCCCTCTTGTCCAGCCCAGCCTCTCTCACTGACCTTTAGCTTCTGTGGGTGGAGGGACTTTCCCAGCTGCTGGAGCTTCTGTCTCTGAAGCCTGCTCGGGTCAGCTTCTCTGGGGCCACAGCCAGGGCAGCGTTGGGGTGGTGTCTGCTTTCCAGGGCGCGACGGACCCTGGGGACGGCTCTCCAGGGCTCTCTGGCACGGAAATCTCTTCCACTCCGTTTCTGTACACTTTTCAGTGGTCCAGAAGTTATGGGGGTCTCTTTTTACATTAATTCTATGGGCTTTGGTTTCGGAGTTCGTAAATGTGTGTCCTTCTACTCTGCCATCTTGGCTCCGCCCCCCGTGCAGCTTCCATTTAAAAATTTTTTTTTTTGGAAACAATGTATTGTTGATACTGATTATAATATGTTCTGCTATCTTATTTCCATTTTTATTTATACAGTAAAATAGAGTATAATCATTCATTTTAAAAATTAAACATTTAATGAACTGAAAGACTTTCAATTATTTGTAGCAAAAAGGCCAGAATTGAATAGAAAATTCTATATAGGCATTTCAGAAGAAATATAAGGCAAACATTAAAGCCTAATTATAAGGGACTCATTAAATTCAAACAATTTACATCTTGACTAATGTAATCAGTATTCTTAAGACTGTCATCATTACTAAGGAAGTTTAAAAGAAAGACTGGGACTGAATTGTGTTATGGAGTGATTTTAAAAAACAGAATTGGGGAAGAAAAAGTTAAAAGGAGAAATTATCTCCTGAAAATGGGTCATAAAGGGAAGAACTGATACAGAGGGAACAAGTTGGAGGGAGGACTAGTAGTGCTGGAACCTTAGTTTCATAGGATTTGGGTTAAAAATGGAAGGATCAACATATACTTCTAAAAGTATTTTTCTAGACTTATAAAGAAATAAAAGGATGAGGAAACAGGATAAGGGAGGGACTTTTAGAAGCATGTGTTGAATAACATTTAGGAGGCTAGGGAGAGATGAAAAGGCAGGGACTCAATGGTGTCAGTGGAATAAGAAATAGGAAGGTAAAGGGAGAAGATAAGGTAGTAGGGATAGAGTAAAAAGAGAAGCTGAGAACAATGATAGTGAGTAAAAATAGGATGGAGGGAAATTCACAACTGATAATTATAACTTTGAATATGAAATAATCTATTTCATGTCAATGATGTGCAACCTAAAGTTGAGTTGGATGTGAGCTCTACATGTAGAATAAGCCCATTTAACATGACTCTGGCTGTTCTGGGAGATGATACAATAAAGTTCTGAAGCCATCAGCATTTCCTGTATGTTCTTTTGTGGGTCAAAAGGCCTCTGAAATGAAGGAGAAAAAAGGAGCAATAAATTTACTTAGAAATCTGTTCCCAGAAAGGGGAATGTTTGACCCAGGAGGAGGTGCCCAAAGAATTTCTGGAATTTCCTTTTAGAGAGGAACCAGGAAATTGCTCAGGAAGGTGTTTCTGCATAAGCAGGCTTTCTGAAGAGCAGTTTTGTCAAACTTGTTATGCATTTTTGGCATTGCATAATAATTGTAACTAACAAGAAAGTTTGCAAATAACTTTGCACAGCTTGCACAGTCAATCTCGTACCAATAAAGAGTACTGATGCCTACAAAATAAAAACGAGAATCGCATCATTATACCAGGAGCCAAGAAGACCCGCCCAAGGAATCAGTGTTCTGAAGGGAGCAGATAAAGGTTTTCAGTCCATCAGAAAGATCTACAAGCAGCCTCATCAAGCTTCTTAATGAGCTTACAAGATTGGACAGTTGCCTCATTATACCTGGAGTGTAGGTGCTATTATTTTCCCCGTTGGAAACATGAAGAAACTCAGAGACTTCGAGAAGCTGAATTAAATGCCCCGCATCACACATTTAGTAGAGGCAGAATTTGAATACAGATTTTCCTGACTCCAAGTCCAGGAATCCATTCTCTATCCCAGAGTCCCTCACATAATTCAAGGGAGCCAATGCATTGGGTTTGAGGCGTATGTAGACAGAATAGGCTTGCAATAAAATGGTAGGACTGTTTCTGGACCTAACGAAAGAGTGAATGAGGTTTCTGATCTGCATGATTATCAGGAGACTGAAAAAGATAAAGGCAATTTGTACGACTGCTGTTCAGGCATTTGTAATTATCATTCAGTCTCCATGTTACCACACAACCTTAGCCATAGGCCTGTTAATAAAATGAGCCAAAGTTTATACCATTTCTTTGGTTAATTTGCCTTTGCTGATGAAGAAGGTTTCCTTGCTCTAAACCAGGTCCTCTCCTTGGACTCTGGACCATGAAATCTGGAAGTGGTTTCATACCCTCGTTACATTTCCTGGAAGGTTGATGTTTGACCACCTAATCAGACCAGGAAATGAGAAGCAGAAAAGGTAGCCAGAGTAGCAAGTGCACAGGTGTCTGATTGAGTCTACTTTCCACATGGAAATGGCAAGCAGGATGGGAGCAAAGAACATATCCCTCTCATCATGGAAAATCTGGAGAGAGAGTGCACTGTTGTTCACAAAGGAGATTTGAATCATAAGATAGAAGCTGTTTCTCTTTCTGCGGACCTAGGGGGTACTAAGGGCCCCTTCCTCTCTACAGTCAATGGGATAATGTTGCTTCTTATTTTTAATTCATTCTGCTACCCTTTTTCCATTTTAACTGATGCAGCACAGTTGAGTATAATCCTTAATTTTAAAAGAAAAAATAGACATTTCTGTAACTGAAAGACTTTTAGGTTTTTCTTTTTTATTTGTTTATTTATTTGGCTTTTCAACATTCATTTCCACAAAATTTTGGGTTCCAAATTTTCTCCCCATTTCTCCCCTCCCCTCACCCCAAAACGCTGAGTATTCTAATTGCCCCTATTACTGATCTGCCCTCTCTTCTAACATCCCACCCTTCACTTATCCCCATCTTCTCTTTTGTCTTGTAGGGCAAGATAACTTTCTATACCCCATTATCTATATTTCTATTTCCTAGTTGCAAGAACAATACTCAACAGAGTTGTTCCTAAAACTTTGAGTTCCAACTACTCCCCATCCCTCCCTCTCCAACCATTCCCTTTGGGAAGGCATACAATTCAATATAGGCCATATCTGTGTAGTTTTGCAAATGACTTCCATAATAGTCATGTTGTGTAAGACTAACTGTAATTCCCTCCATCCTATCCTGCTCCCCATTGCTTCTATTCTCTCTTTTGATCCTGTCCCTCCCCAAGAGTGTTGACTTCAAATTGCTCCCTCCTCCCACTGCCCTCCCTTCCATCATCCCCCCAACCCTGCTTATCCCCTTCTCCCCCACTTTCCTGTATTGTAAGATAGGTTTCAATACCAAAGAGCAAGCTTCATGTTTTTTCTCTCACCTCCTCTCTTATTCCCTCCACTGAAAAGTCTTTTATTTGCCTCTTTTATGAGAGATTACCTGCCCCATTCCATTTCTCCCTTTCTCTTCCCAATATATTTCTGTCTCACTGCTTAATTTCATTTTTTTTAAGATATGATCCCATCCTATTCAATTGACCCTGTGCTCTCTGTCCGTGTGTGTGTGTCTGTATGTAATCCCACCAACTACCCAAGAGTTACATATATTGTCTTTCCATGTAGGAATGTAAACAGTTCAACTTTAGTAAGTCCCTTATGATTTCTCTTTGCTGTTTACCCTTTCATGATTCTCTTCATTCTTGTTTGAAGGTCAAATTTTCTTTTCAGCTCTGATCTTTTCATCAAGAATGCTTGAAAGTCCTCTGTTCTGTTGAAAGACCATATTTTCCCCTGAAGTATCATACTCAGTTTTGCTAGGTAGGTGATTCTTGGTTTTGGTCCTAGTTCCTTTGACTTCTGGAATATCATATTCCATGTCCTTCTATCCCTTAATGTAGAAGCTGCTAGATCTTGTGTTATCCTGATTTTATTTCCACAATACTGGAATTGTTTCTTTCTAGCTGCTTGCAATATTTTCTCCTTGACCAGGGAACTCTGGAATTTGGCCACAGTGTTCCTAAGAGTTTCTCTTTTTGGATCTCTTTCAGGCGGTGATCGATGGATTCCTTCAATACTTATTTTGCCCTCTGGTTCTAGAATCTCAGGGCAATTTTCCTTGATAATTTCATGGAAGATGATGTCTAGGCTCTGTTTTTGATCATGGCTTTCAGGTAGTCCCATAATTTTTAAATTGTCTCTCCTGGATCTATTTTCCAGGTCAGTTATTTTTCCAATGAGATATTTCACATTATCTTCCATTTTTTTTCACTCTTTTGCTTCTGTTTTGTGATTTCTTGGTTTCTCATAAAGTCATTAGCCTCCATCTGTTCCATTCTAATTTTTAAAGAACTATTTTCTTCAGTGAGCTTTTGAATCTCTTTTTGCATTTAGCTAATTCTGCTTTTGAAAGCATTCTTCTCCTCAATGGCTTTTTGAACTTCTTTTGCCAATTGAGCAAGCTTATTTTTCAAGGCATTATTTTCTTCAGCATTTTTTTGGGTCTCCTTTAGCAAGGTGTTGACCTGCTTTTCGTGATTTTTCTTTCATCCTTCTCATTTCTCTTCCCAGTTTTCCTCCACCTTTCTAACTTGATTTTCAAAATCCTTTTTGAGCTCTTCCATGGCCTGAGCCCATTGAATATTTATTTTGGATGTTTGGGATACAGAAGCCTTGACTTTTCTGTCTTTCCCGGATGGTAAGCCTTGTTCTTCCTCATCTGAAAGGATGGGAGTAGATATTTGTTCACTAAGAAAGTAACCTTGTATGGTCTTATTTTTTTCCTTTTTTTGGACATTTTCCCAACCAGTTACCTGACCTTTGGGTCCTTTGTCAAGAGAAGGGTATACTCTGGGTACCTGTAAGATATCTGTTCCTCCAAGGTGGCACAATCAAGCCTGTACTGATCTTGGCACAGGGAGGGATTTTTGTGCTCAGAATCTTAGCAGAGTTTCCTCTCCACGGTCACCTGACCTCCAGATCTGCCAAGCTAGCACTGGGGGCGGGGGTAGGGGGGTAGGTTTCAGTCAAGCTCTGGGGGCAGGACCACCATTCAATGTGAGACAAAGACCAGCTCCCTCAGTGCCCCCAGGGGTTTTTATGATCCATCAATTATCTCAGGCTTCTGTAGGGACTGCTGGGAGAACTCCTGCCACCTGCCCCGATGTGACCTCTGTGGCTGCCTGAGGCCAGATTATGGGAAGGCCCTTCTCCCTTCCTGGCTAGCTGCCTGTGGGTTGAGAGATCTGCCGCCCGTCTGCTGCTGTGACTAGGGATTCCAAGACTGGAGATTCCTCCCTGGAGGGCTGTTCACAAACTGCGCCTCACGGCCAAGGCTGGGCTGGGCTTCACGCTCCGCTCCATGGGCCTTTCATGTCACCCTGGACTGGAAATCCCCTCCACTCTGTTATTCTCCACTGTCCCTTTGAAATGTTGGCAGGAGACTCTGGTAGCACAGCCCTTGAACTTAGAGTGAGGCATAACTTGAGATGGGCTCTGATGTCTCTGACTCTCCAGCAGTAAATGTCACACCCAAATGTGGCTTAGTCTTAGTCACATATTGCCCCTTAGTAGGGGCAATGGAAAGATTCAGGCCTTTGAGACTCTACTTTGGTCCTTTAACTCTGTCTCTCTCTAAAGGCTCATTTCTCCTTGGTCAGGAAAGAAGACTTTCCTCTTTCTTCCATTCTTGACAGTCAATCAACCATTATGATTATCTCTTCAGGAATAATTTGGAGTTTCATCATTTCATCACTCTTGTTCATAAATGCAAGAAACATTTAATACAATTAGTTTCATGATTTCTTGGAGGGTTATAGTTTCAGCTGAGAATTTTCACTGTAGATCATGTACATCAAGGACTTCATCAAATATTTCTCTCCCTATTGACTGGAGATCGTCTCAACAAACATCCCATAAATCACTGCCTAAAGGAGGACAAGAATTGGACCCCAAACAGACTTAGGGTATGGCAGCCACATTAATAGACAGAAAAGATTTATAAGATGGGATCCAGTTTTTTTTTTCAGATGAGCATATTCATCCCTCCTTTGTCTAGTTTGACAAATTTAATTCTATTCAGGGAAGACCCCCCATGTGCGATAGGGACCAGGTCTGCTCAGTGCCTGAGAAAACATAAGTAAACTGAGTTTAAAATGATGTATGAGGGTAAACTGGACATAAGGATATAAGTATAACCTTCCTAAAGCTGAATGTTTAACATTGCAGTAAATTACCAAGAAATGGAGATTAACGTGCTCTGATTGTCTCCAAAAGCATTTCAGATTGAGCACAAACTGAGATTCATTCAAGGTTTGAGGTGGGGGGTGGGAGTCAGAGGGATAAATGAAGTAATCTCCATCCCCTGTAACTTCTCATCTCTGGTTAGGAAGAGGCAATTAGATGTGGAAGGAGGAGGCATTGTAGACACGTACTAGTTTTGGGACTCTGGGCAAGTCACTACCCCCCTCAAAGACAGTGTCTTCACCTTTGAATAGAAAATAAGTAGAACTAACACATACCCAGACTTTTCTGGCAATTAAGAAGAGAAAGAAGGAAATCTCTGCACACACTTGAAAGGTCTCTCTAGATGTCAACTATTATTCTTAGTAATATTGTGAATTTTCTTGGCTTCATTCCATCTCCATGAGCACAGGTATCTTCCAGGGGCATCAGCCTATGGCTGCATATTCCAGGCCAGATTATATTGTAACTGAGAAATTCTTGCCAAAATAAAGAAAAATACAACACAACATGGATAATGTTAAATTTTTGTTTTTTCTAATTCAGTACTTGAATCTCAAGTATCAGTCTCTATTAGAGTTTAACATTACAGGGAGGACTTTACAAGGCTCTGGGGAGTGTAGAGCCCATGGATGATGAAAGAGGGGTGGGGTCATGACCATTTATGAATTCAAATACAAACCTTTTCTGTCGTCTTGATTGTATTTAATTTTGTTTTGTTTTTGATCGTGTTAAGTAAAGCTTGTCCTGTAATCTCTGCATTCCTAGGCGGCATGCTCCCAAGGGGGATTAAAGCCTCTTTGCTTTGTTAGTGCCAAAGATGACCCTGGGGAACTCAGACATAAAATATTTATGGCAACTTACCAAGATTGAGTTAGATACTTCTAGAGGCAAAAGACTCATTCTTTCGAGGAAGTGGGTAACACCTCTCTGTACCTCTAAGTGGTGAATAAGGGCTTAGTTCAAGGAATCCAGAGAGGGCTCTCATTGGCACTTAGTGGATACTTAGAGTTCAATAATCTCCTTCCAATTATGTGAAGTTATCTCTAGGATAATTACCTCCCAGAAAGGAATTTTGGGCAAAATATCTGCCTTGACAAGGCATTTTATTAGTATTTATTCATTGTATTTTTGACTCATGGAATAAAACAAGAATTTTCATAACATGGTACAATTTTTAAAAAAGACAATCATAACTGAAACTGCAAATCTACTGTGTATATTTTACTATTCCTTTCAAACAAGCAACAAAATTATCGTGTAATTTTTTTTCTTTTTTTTCTTCCCTTTCTCTCCACTCTAGAGATGGCTACCATTAAACACAAAGAGATGTGTGTGTGTGTGTGTGTGTGTCTGTGTGTGTGTGTGTGTGTAAAATCATACTATACATACTTTTTTTATCACTTCTGAATACAGGGAGTATCTTTCTTCATATGCCTTTTATAGTTAATTTGGATGTTAATAACAGTCAAAATAATGTAGTCACTCAAAGTCATTCTTAAAACAGTATTATTGTTAGTACAAACAATGTTCTCTTTGGTTCTGCTCATTTCAGTATTGTTTCACGTAAATATTTTCCATGTTTTTCCAAAATCTTTAAGTTCTTCATTTATTGTAGCACAATAGTATTACATGACAACCGTGTACCACAACTTCTTCAATCATTGCCCAGTTGATGGGATTTCTGAAATTTTCCAGATCTTTGCCACCACAAAGAGAGCTACTATAAATATTTTAAGACATGTAGGTTCATTTCCTTTTTCCTTAATCATCTTGGAAGTAGACTAAGTAGTGGTATTTAGCTGGGTCAGATAGTTTAATAACTCTTTGGGCATAATTCCAAATTGGTCATGTCAAGAGATTTTTTGAAGTAAATGGGCTTCCTTTATGTCCAGGGGAAGAAGAGAGGGGCATGTTTCCCTTTCTCTCACTATTTCTTGAAACAGAATACTTTCTAGATCTACCAAAATATGTAGACAGCTCCGTGGTACAATGCATAGAGCAATGTGCCTAGAGTCAGAAAGGCCTAAGTTCAAATTCAATCTCTGATCCTAGCTGAGTGACTATGGACAAGTTATTCAAAGTCTTCCTGCCTCAATTGACTCAACCATAAAATAGTGATAATAATAGCACCTCCCTCAAAGGGCTGTGGGGACAATCAATGGAATATTTTAAAATCTTTAGCACAGTAGCTGGGATAGAGTAAGCACTATATCCATGTTTCAATGTTTCTTCTCTTTTCTTTTTCCTCTCTCACTCTCTCTCACTCTTTCTCTCTTTGTATCTCCCTGTCTCTTATTCCCTCTCTGTAAATATGTATGTGTATCTATACATATACCATACATGTAACACATATGTACACATATCTATACATACATAATAGAATTTTTCAAAATCTATTTCCCATTTCACATGAAGTAATTGCTCTTTAGTATCTGCTCCAAATAAATGGTCTAGAGAGAATGACAGGGAGGGAGAGAGAGAATTGAAATAAACACCAAGCACCTACTATGTGCTAGCCATTGTGTTAAGCACTTTATAAATTTAGTCCTCACAATAATCCTGGGAAGTAGATGATAATATAATGGCCATTTTACAGCTGAGGAAACTGAGACAGAGGTTAAGTGACTTGTACAAGGTCAAGCAGGAAATGTCTCAGACTGGGTTGGAAATCAAGCACATCTTCCTTAGTCCAGACCCAGCACACTACCCACAGTACCACCTGGATGCCACACCAGCAGCATCGCCTGATCAGTTCAGTGTCAATATCAACGATTTAGTCCTCATGTCCATAGAAAAGAAAGGTTAAAGTCAGTCTTTGGCCTCCATAAATAGCTATTAAGAGTAACTTGTGAGTGGAAAGGGAAGGAAAAAGTCTCACCCAATACAATAAATTGGCAAAATTGTGAGGAGAGAAAACTCTCAGGGGAATTGTCACTTCTGAGTCTACCATTCCTAAGGCAATTAGTGGAGGCAGGAAACCAAGATATAGTCAAGGATTAGGAAGAAATGCATAATGAACTGTCAGACCTGGACTGAGAATGACCAAACAGAAACCTCTTGGTCACCTTGGACTCTTCACTCTTACTCCATATTTTCAAACTATGTCCAAGTTTTGTTGTTTTATATAGATATACACATACATGTACATATATATACATGTATGTGTATATATATTATTTTCATGTTAATTTTCAAATTTTCATCTACAAATAATCTTCCTCTTTCTACCCCTCCCCAAGTACTGAGAAGTAAATAATATGACATCAATTATACATGTGAAATCATGCGAAACATATTATCATTTAAATCATATTGCAAAAAACCCAAAAGAATGAAGAAAGTAAAAAAGTATAAAAGAAATCAATAGACATTCAGAGTTCAACAGTTCTCTCTCTGGAGGTAGATAACATTTTTTCATCATGCTGAAACTTGTTGTTAAATCATCTTTCAGTCATATCTCACTCTTCGTGACCATATTTGGGATTTTCATGGCAGAGATACTGGAGTAGTTTGCCATTTTCTTCTCCAGATACATATGTGTGTGAGTGTTTGTGTATGTGTGTGTGTGTGTGTGATATTTATTTTTCAGTTCACAACATTCACTTCAACAAGATTTTGAATTCAAAAGTTTCTCCCCATCCCCCACCCCAAGACATATGGACCCCATCCCTTCCTCCAGTCTGTCCTCCCTTCTATTATCCACCCTTCTTCCATCCCCCTTCTCCTCTATTTTCCTGTAGGTCAAAATAGATTTCTATACTCCATTGCCTGTATAATTTAATTTCCACTTGCATGTTTAAACAATTTTTAACATTCATTCTTAAAGCTTGGAGTTCCATATTCTCTCTTTCCCTCCCCACATGCCCTCATTGAGATAACAAGCAATTCAATATAGGTCATGCATGTGTAACAATTCAAAGCACTTCTATAGCAGTTATGTTGTAAAAGACTAATCACATTTCCCTCTGTCCTATTCTTCCCTCCATTTATTCCATTCTCTCTCTTGACTGTCCTCCCACAATAGTGTTTGCTTCTGATTATTTCTTTCCCCAATTTGCTGTTCCTTCTATTATCTTCCCTCTCCTGTCCCCTTCCCCCTTGCCTTCCTGCAGGGTAAAATAGATTTCCATATCTGACTGAGTGTGTGTTATGCCCTCCTTAAGTGAAATCCCTTGAGAGCAAGGTCCACTTATTTCCTTTCATCTCCCCCCTCCTCCCCTCCATTGTAAAAGATTTCTCTTCTCTTTTACTTGATATGATTTGCTACATTCTACCTCTCCCTTTCTCTTACTGCTAGTACATTCCATTCAACAGTAAATTTGTTTTCATATTCAACCTCACATTCAACTCATCCTGTGCCCTCTGTGTGTATATATATATGTGTGTATATACACATATATATGCATATATATACACTCATATGCACATATGCATATATGTGCATGTGTGTGTACATACATACATATATATGTAATATAAACACTTCAACTTTAATGAGGTCCTTAAGGCTTTACTTTCCCATTTACCTTTTTATGTTTCATTTGATTCTTGTATTTGAAAGTCAAATTGTCCTTTAACCTCTGATCTTTTCAGCAAGAATGCTTGGAAGTCCTCTATTTCATTGAAATTCCATTTTTTCCCTGAAGTATTATACTCACTTATGCTGGGTAGGTGATTTTTGGTTTTAATCCTATCTCCTTTGACTTCTGGAATATCATATTTCAAGACCTCCAGTCCCTTAGTGTGGAAGTTCCTAAATCCTGTGTTATCCTGATTGTATTTCCACAATACTGAAATTCTTTCTTTCTGACTATTTTGTAGTGTTTTCTCCTTGACTTGAGAACTCTAGAGTTCAGCTACAATATTCCTAGTTTTCCTTTTGGGATCTATTTCAGGAGGTGATTGGTGAATTCTTTCCATTTCTAATTTACCCTCTAGGTCTGGAATATCAGGGCCGTTTTCCTCAATAATTTCTTGGAAGATGATGTCTAGGCTCTTTTTTTGATCATGGTTTTCAGGTGGACCAATAATTTTTAAATTATCTCTCCTGGATGTATTTCCAGGTCACTTGTTTTTCCAGTGAGATATTTCTCATTGTCTTCTATTTTTTCATTGTTATGGTTTCATTTTATAATTTCTTGGTTTCTCATAAAATCATTAGCTTCCATCTTCTCCATTCTAATGTTTAAAGAACTATTTTCTTCAGTGAGTTTTTGAACCTCCTTTCCATTTGACTGATTCTGTTTTTTAAAGCTTTCTTCTCCTTGCAGACTTTTTGGACTTCTTTCGCCATTTGGGTTCATCTATTTTTAAAGGGGATATTTTCCTCAACATTTTTTGGGGTCTCCTTTAGCAAGCTGTTAACTTACTTTTCATGATTTTCTTACATCACTCTCATTTCCCTTCCCAATTTTTCCTCCACCTCTCTTACTTGATTTTCAAAATCCTTTTTGAGCTATTCCATGACCTAAGACCACTGTATATTTTTTTTAGAAGTTTTGGATGTAGAAGTCTTGACTTTGATATCTTCCTCTGATGGTACGCTAAATTCTTCCTCATCTGAAAGGATGAAAGAAAATACCTTTTAACCAAGAAAGTAATCTTCTATAATCTTTTTTCCTTTCTTTGGGCATTTGTCAAGTGGAGGATATACTCCTGTAAGTCCTCTAAGTTCTCAGTTCTCCAAAGTGGTACAATGAAGGGAGAGGACTTTATTCCTGTCCTGGACTGCACTCTCATCTGGGAGCAACCACAAGCACTCTTTTATACCCAGGAACTGTGAGTAAGATTCTTTCTCCAAAGCCACCACCAGCTCCACAATGCCAATGCTCCTCTCACCCCAGGACTACCACTCAGGATTGAGACCCAGATAGGCCCCAGGGTCTTTAGGCTGAGAATTTCAAAAGTGGATGCTGCTGTCATCCTTGGACCAGGGCTAGGGCCAGACCACACACCCCTCTCACCCAGGGTGAAAGAGCTTTCTCACTGACCTTTGAAACTGTCTTTGGTGTTTGTGGGTTGAGAAATCTGGGAGCCACAGCTGCTACCCATGATTCCATGACCTGAAATCTGCTCCAGACCTATCCATGCCATGCCCCATGGCCCATACCAGACTTTCTTCTGCTCCAAGCATGGTGTGATCGACCTTTGCTATTGGCCTTCCTGTCTGTCTTGGTCTGGAAATCTCTTTCATTCTCTCGTTTTGTGGCTTCTGCTGCTCTAGAATTTGTTTAGAGGCATTTTTACAGCTATTTTATGGGGTGTGGGGGGAGAGCTAGAGCAAGTCCATCTTTATACTCCTCCATACTGGTTCTCCTATCCTTGTTGTTTTCTATTTCCACAACATCACTAATTTACATCCCTTCTCTCCCAGAAAACAGTGACAATCAGAGGTAGCACCCAAATGTGTTTTTCTACAAGACCAGTCTGAACACATCACTTTCTAATTTCAGTAAACTACACTGGTTCCTACTCGTGACCAGGATCCAATAGGAAATCCTCTTGGGGATTAACAGCCATTGCTAATGAAGCCAGAATATGCTTGGCAGTTTTATGAATCATCTTTCCCCATAGTAGCACAGCCAGAATTTCTTCCTGTTGGTTTTCATTATGTCTAACACTCTCTTTCATCTGTGCATTTGTGGTGGCTGTCCCCAGAGCCTGGAATTCACTCTCTTCCCAGTTCCACCCCTCAGAATCCCACCTGTCCTTAAAGGCTCAGCTCAAGCAAACCTCAACTGCATAAATCATCCTCCAATTGCTACTGCCTTCCACCCCAATATTGTCTCTTATCTAGTTTCAACATAAGGTCCCAAAAGAGTTCTATTGTGTAATGTGGGCACTATGTTGAAAAAGAGACCTGGCCTTCAATTGATGAGAGAATGCTGACCACGATGTTTCATATCTACCATGAGGGATTAACTTGAGATGATTAGAAGCAGGTCAATGCAGACGCTCCAGGAGGGTGCTTAAAGAACCAGGATCGGTGGTACTTTCAGGTCCTCCTAGATGTAGACTGGTTTGGAAGGCTGACTCACTATGTTCCTTGAATTCCAATTTCTCTCTCTGAATCAAGGGATCATTGACTCAAGGCCATTCTTTGCCATATTCTCATCTTTAGAATTTCTCTGATTTCTGTTGGGTTTTGCCTAGACAAATGACTTGCCTACTGTGCATTATTTCTGTTGGTCTCTGTGTTGCAGGTAGTGTCAGGATGGCCCATCTGCTGCTTTCTGCATATGGGACTTGACCTCAAATGACATCTATCCAATGTCATGTCTGAGCCAAGTCTACATATTTAGGTAACTCAAACATAGTTATAGCTTATATATATACATTGTTCTAAACATACCTATTTACACCTTCACTACCACAAATGCATAGTAAGTTCTTTGGGCACAGAACCTGCTTTATATATTCTCTCTTTATACCCAACAATTAGAAGAGTTCCTGGCTCTTAGTAGATGGTCTACAAAATATTTCTTTTATGGATGGAATTTGATTTGTCTGACAAATAAAGTGAGACAAAGGTAAGAAAAATAATTTGCCCATAGTCACCCAGAAATGCAGTGTTAGGGCAGGATGCAAACTCAAATGTCTTCTGGGATCAATATACTACTCTATTAATTATATCACGATGTTTCTTGTAAGTATATTTCTCAAAAATGAAGTTATGAACGCCAAATGACTGGGGAATAGTCACCCCTCCCTTTGTCACTGGAGATCCTTGCACAAAGTTAAGGTTGGAAAGGAAGGAAAGATGAGGACAAGACCTGAGACTTTAAAGAGAGTAAGAGGACTAGTATGAGCTTCTGATATTATCACTGAGCAGGCCCACAGGACAGACTGTGATAGAGGCAAGAATGAATATACACGAAGACATACATCTAGTAATACATATATGTATACATAAGTACAACATGTATATAAATGATATTACTAGAATTATGTGTGGATATATATATATATATACATAAACATGCTTTCATATGTATACATCTGTTTATCTTTGTGTTATGAACATTTTCTATAGTGTAATGATACCTATGGACTATTCCTCTTAAGAATAATTTCTTGGTCAAGGTGGTGGAGTAGAAAGACTCACATATGCTAGCTCTGAACCCACAATCCATAAATTTTCTGTAAAAAGAACTCCCCACAAATTCTGGAGCAGTGGAAGCCATGCAGCAATGGGAGTGGAGGAGATTTCCGTTCCAGAGAGCCCTGAAAAACCACCACAAAATGTCCGTCGCACACCGGAGAGTGGAGCCTAGCCCTGCCCTGGCCATGCAGCCCTGAGAGGAGCAGATCTGAGGAGGCTTCAGGGATGGAACCTCCAGCAGCCGCAAAGGTCCCTCCACTCACAGGCACTACAGGTCAGTGAAAGAGACTTCTGGACGGGTCAAGAGGGGAGTGGGGTGTCTCCATAACTCAGGCCCCCTCGGGGGGCAGCAGCAGAGGTAGCGGCAGCCAGGGATTCCCGGAGCAGGCAGGAGCTCCACTCCATTCCTGAAGATCTCCGCATAAACCCTCTGAGGGAACTGAGCCTGGGAGGTGGCCCTGCCCCCACCTGAGCATCAGAACTTAAGCTCACATTGAATAGCAGCTGCTCCCACCGCTGAAAGCCCTGAGGCTGGGGAGAAGCATTTGTATCTCAGACCCCAAGAACTAGCTGGGTGGATCTAGGTGGGGGTGGAGAGGAATCTCAGAAGTCAAGTAACTGACTGGGAAAAAAAAATAAGACCATAGAAGGCTACTTTCATGGTGAACAGATGTTTCCTCCTTTCCTTTCTGATGAGGAAGAACAATGCTTACCATCAGGGAAAGACATAGAAGTCAAGGCCTCTGTATCCCAAACATCCAAAATAGATATCCAATGGGCTCAGGCCATGGAAGAGCTCAACAAGTATTTTGAAAATCAAGTTAGACAGGTGGAGGAAAAACTGGGAAGAGAAATGAGAGAGATGCAAGAAAAGCAGGAAAAATGGGTAAAGGAGACCCCAAAAAATGCTGAAGAAAATAACACCTTGAAAAATAGGCCAACTCAATTGGCAAAACAGGTTCAAAAAGCCAATGGGGAGAAGAATGCTTTCAAAAGCAGAATTAGCCAAATGGAAAAAGAGGTTCAAAAGCTCACTGAAGAGAATAGTTTTCTCAAAATTAGAATGGAACAGGTGGAGGCTAATGACTTTATGAGAAACCAAGAAATCACAAAACAAAACCAAAAGAATGAAAAAATGGAAGATAATGTGAAATATCTCATTGGAAAAATAACTGACCTGGAAAATAGATCCAGGAGAGACAATTTAAAAATTGTGGGACTACCTGAAAGTCATGATCAAAAAAAGAGCCTAGACATCATCTTTCATGAAATTATCAAGGAAAACTGCCCTGACATTCTAGAACCAGAGGGCAAAGTAAGTATTGAAGCAATCCATTCATCATGAAAGAGATCCAAAGAGAGAAACTCCTAGGAACATTGTGGCCAAATTCCAGAGTTCCCTGGTCAAGGAGAAAATTTGCAAGCAGCTAGAAAGAAACAATTCCAGTGTTGTGGAAATACAATCAGGATAACACAAGATCTAGCAGCTTCTACATTAAGGGATCAAAGGGTGTGGAATAGGATATTCCAGAAGTCAAAGGAACTAGGACTCAAACCAAGGATGACCTACCCAGCAAAACTGAGTATAATACTTCAGGGGAAAATATGGTCTTTCAATGAAATAGAGGACTTTCAATCATTCTTGATGAAAAGACCAGAGCTGAAAAGAAAATTTGACTTTCAAATACAAGAATGAGAAGAAGCATGAAAAAGTAAACAGCAAAGAGAAGTCATAAGGGACTTACCAAAGGAGAACTATTTATATTCCTACATGGAAACACAATATTTGTAACTCTTAAAACTTTTCAGTATCTGGGTAGTTGGTGGGACTACACACACACACATACACATGTGCTCACACACACACACATACACACATGCATGCACACACAGAGACAGAGAGCACAGAGTGAATTGAATAGGGTGGGGTCATATCTTAAAAGAAATTAAGGTAAATGGTGAGAGAGAAATGTAGTGGGAGGAGAGAGGGTGAAATGGAATGGGGGTAAATTATCTCTCATTCAAGAGGCAAGCAGGAGACCTTTTTAGTGGAGGGTAAAAGAGGAGGGCTGAGAAAAAAAAACATGAAGTTTACTCTCATCACATTCGACTAAAGGAAGGAATAAAATGCACGCTCATTTTTGTATGAAAACCTGTCTTACAATACAGGAAAGTGGGGGAGAAGGAGATAAGCAGGGTGGGGGAGATGATGGAAGGGAGAGCAATGGGAGGAGGGAGCAATTTGAAGTCAACACTCAGGGAGGGACAGGATCAAAAGACAGAATAGAAACAATGGGGGGCAGTGTAGGATGGAGGGAAATAAAGTTAGTCTTACACAATACGACTATTATCGAAGTCATTTGCAAAACTACACAGATAGGGCCTATATTGAATTGCCTGCCTTCCCAAAGGGAATGGGTGGGGTGGGAGGGATGGGGAGAAGTTGGAACTCAAAGTTTTAGGAAGAACTGTTGAGTATTGTTCTTGCTACTAGGAAATAAGAAATACAGTTAATGGGGAATAAAAAGTCATCTGGCCCTACAGGACAAAAGAGACAATGGGGACAAGAGAAGGGAGGGATGATAGAAGAGAGGGCAGATTGGTGACAGGGGAAATTAGAATGTTTGGTGTATTGTGGTGGGGGGAGGGGATAAATGGGGAGAAAATTTGGAACCCAAAATTTTGTGAAAATGAATGTAAAAAGTTAAATGAAATAGATAAATTTATGTTAAAATTTAAAAAAAGAACAATTTCTTAATAATTAAAGGAAATCCTGAAGTTCAACTGGAGGTTTGTAAAAATGAATAAAATTTCCCTTCTGTCAAGTTCACAAAACATCCAAAACTATTCATGGGCCCTAGGTTAAGAGTGGCTGGCATACACAGAAATATATGCATGTATACATGTGGGAATGACTCTGGATATTATATTGTATGCATATGTGTGTGCATTCCTATGTGTTCATATATATATTTATATACATATATGTATGTATGTATACATCATATATTTATGTATATGAATGAATGTTATATATATATACATATATATGTTTTCATAAGCATGTATGCTTTTTCCATATAATAACCTTAAAATTCAGTTCTCCTCTCTATCCAAATTTCCCCCCAATACTCATCTGTAATCTACAGAAATCTGAGGCTCTTGGACTTCTGTGGACAGCTGAGCAAACAATTTCACTTTCAGAAAAGTTTTGTGAGAGCTAGAGAGGAAGCTAATGATGGCCCACAGGGGATATCTCTTCCTTAGATTGTAGGAGTTATGACTGATAAGTACCCAAGAATAATGGCAATGACCAAGTGGATTGGGGATAATGGGCCACACCAATCCAATGGTAATTCCCCCAATACCCTTGTGTACAGGTTAGTGTTTAGAGAGAATCAAAGTCTTTACCAGGGAAACACCACTTATATAAGCTTTATCTGAACTTCAAGGCATTGGGGAGTTCATCTGCTGAGGCCAGTGTTTGAGAAATCTCCACCCTTGGTGCCTGAAAGCAAAGAGAAAATCTTTTTTTTTTTTAAATCTATGTGATTGGGAGGAGGAGATGATATAAGTATGAAAGAGGAACTGTCCTGAATACTGCAACAATCTCACCCTTCATGCTCCAGGGTCTGGCTAGGAGGTTCCTGAGAAGGACAGATACAGGCATCAGCAGCAGGACCAGACACAGGAGTCATCAGGGCAAAAAGGAAAAAGGGAAACTCTCCATCTGGGGCCTTTCCTTGTAATTCTTTATCTTCCTTGGATCCACTGAAGATTTCTCTGTGAGTTTTATCCTTTCTTTATACAATAACATATTGATCCCCTCAATGTGCACAACTGGAAATCTGGTCACTCTGGGAAATGGGGAGTGGGGCAATGAAGAAGTTTCTATCCGTGTTTTCTGAAGTTTTATTCTTCCCTTGGGGACAGGAGCAGCCCCCAACCTTCACACACTTTTTTATATGGCCCCATTAGGGAGGGAGAGTTTTGTTTGGAGTGCTTCAGAAGCCCCTACAGCCAGAGGGTGTGAAAGTTCTTGCTCCCCATTCTCCAGGCCCCAGGCTCTGACTCAGGGGGAGTGGAGCCCATAACTCTTTGATTTTCTGCTGTTATCAATCTGGATTAACAGACCAACCTTTCACCATCATTTGTCCCTTAATCACATCATTTGCCAATAAAGATGAGCTGAAGCCACAGCAACCAACAAAGCAGATACCTGCACTCAGTCAGATTCTGTGCTGGTCAATTACCTGGTTGGGCAGAAGGTGAGGAGCTGTTACTGCTGCTGCATCCTCCTTCCCTCTGCCCACTCTCAGTACAAGATCAGCTACTCCGGGGCAGGGATAGTTTCATTGTCTTTGTGTTCCCAGTACCAAACCCAGTGGTGAAAATGATTCTGGGCCCAGGATTTCCAAACAGTAAATATTGAGCAAATGTTTATTGTCATTTGGTATAGATACACAATAAAGAGATCCTTGCATTTTCTTCCCTCCTTTCCACAGGTGATTGACTATGGATGTGGAACACTGTTGGACCAAGTTGATATGAGGGTTGGTTGTGATGAAATATTTTTTCTTTTCTGTTTTGTTTCTCTCATTTTAAATAAGTGATTCTGGGTAGGGAAACAGTGTATAGAACAATAAAAAAAACTGTGGAAAAAGGGGAAAAAGTCATTCTTAGAAAATTTAAAATATAAACAAATGAGTGAATGAATTTATGAATTAATAAAAGAGTAAATGAATAAATAAATGTATACATACATACATTAAATGAATCAACAAATGTGTATTGCTTTGAATTAAGGGATTCCAGCCCACTCCTGGGCCTGTCCACATAGGTTATAGGAGGTTATAGGAGGAAGCCAAACTCTCATGTACTAAAGAAAGAGAAGAAGAGAGAGGAGACTGAGGGAGGATGATTTGAAGTGCGGTCAGAAAGCAAAGGAGAGACATTCTTCTTCAGAAGGCTTATTTCTATGCCTCACTGTCACATCATGACAAGAGAAAGGGGGAAAAGAGAAAGTGGAGCAAACTTTTCAAGGGCCTACTATGAGCTAAGCACAGTGTTAAACACTTTAAAAATATCTTGTTTCATCTTCTGAAGAGTCCCATGAACTTGGTGCTATTATTGGCCTCATTTTACAGTTGAGGAAACTGAGGAAGACAGATGCTAAGTGACTTATCCAGGGTCACACAACTAATGTGACTAGTGAGACATACTTTCTGGGAAATACTACATTGAGAACAATGGCCCTCCCAGAAGTCAAAGATGCCTCCTGGAGAACATTGAATGCTTCAAAAATCTTTGATAATCAGGGTGTGCCAGGTGGTGGAAATCAACTCTGATTGGTTAAAAATCAATGAGAGGATGGATGAGGAAGTGGGCCGAAAGGCTTCAGCTCCACCTACTGAGTTGTAATGAGATTCAGCTTCCTCTAGGTAACTGAACAAAGGCATCCATCTCTACCGAGTCACTGGACAATGAACAATTTTGGGGTAAGAGTAATGACTACATAGGATCATCTTTGTAAGATCTTCTAGTTGGGTCAGGTCACACAAATGACGGAAAAGTATGTACCCTGGGCATTTGGGCAATCCCATCTATCAGCAATGTCCTTCAGAGACTGACTAAATAACTTGCAGGAGGCTAGTTTCTGAATGATGAAATAGGAAAGGAAACTCTTAACCTTCATTGAATAATTGGTTATTAACATGAGTGAAATGAAAATTTCTCTACTAAGTGACAGAGACTAGATTTTAACCCATTTCTTCCTCTAAACTCTGGGCACTCTGGTGCATCCTAGCCGCACCCCAAAGAGAGGGAATAGGGAAGAGCTTGTTCTAAGTGAAGGTAAAGATGGGAAGAAATCTCTGAAAAAGTCCCTAATACCCTTCCTTGTCTCTGTCTCCCCAAGGTGTACGAGAGGAGCAGGGCTTCTTGCAGCTGGAACCAACCACCATGACTGTGTCCCCCACACCTCGGCAGCCTGAATATGCTCATGCTAATGCAACAGAAAGAAGTGCAAATGGGAGTTCAGATCACAATAAAACTGAAAATTTATGCTTGGGTGAATGGATGTGGATCCTTACAATGCTCACTGCCCTGGTTGGGCTGATGGGGAACAGCATCGTCCTATGGCTCCTGGGCTTCCGCATCAAGAGGAACCCCTTCTCCATCTACATCCTCAACCTGGCTGGGGCCGACTCCCTCTTCCTCTGTTGCTCCTTTCTGATCTCTATACGTGAATTTCTTAGACATTTGTATGATTCTTTCATGCACAAGTTATTGCAATACGTCACATATGCATTCTATACTGTGAGTGTGAGCCTCCTGGCTGCAATTAGTACCGAACGCTGTCTATCTGTGCTCTTTCCTTTCTGGTACAGATGTCACCGCCCCAAGTGCACATCTGCAGCTGTGTGCACTGTCCTCTGGACTCTGGGCTGCCTACTTGAGGTAGTAGGTTTTGTCATTTGTTATTTTGTATCTACTGGCCTCGAGAAACACGCATGCCTTGAATTCTTCATCACCGAGCTTGTATGGTTCATCATCTTAACTTGTGTGCTGTGCATGTCCAGCCTGACTCTGCTGCTGAGGGTCCAGTGCAGCTCCCAGCGCCGGCAGCCCCCAAGGCTCTATCTCCTCATCCTGCTCACAGTCCTTGTGTTCCTAATCTGTGGCATGCCCATGGAGATTGGGGAATTCATAAGTCGTTTCAACATACTTTTAATGCCTCAATGCCTCCGTCAGCTCCTGGCCTGTGTGAACAGCAGTGCCAACCCTTTCATTTACTTCTTCATGGGTAAACAAATGCATAAAAAGAAGCAGCCCCTCATGGTGGTCCTCCAGAGGGCCCTGGGGGATGAGCAGGATTTGGAAGGTGAGACGAGGGATGCCACATATACCAACACCCCAGAACCGTCCTTTTGATACTAAGAATGAGATGCTCAGATTCAAGAGTCTTTGAAATTAACCCCATGCCAAGCCCAGGTGCAGGCCCTTCCCACCTCCCTAGAAGGGAAACCAGGATTCCCCCTTCCATCCCTTATGTTAGTGTCCAGGGTTTGAATTCTAAGTGATGAACAAATATTTATTAGGTGCCCACTGCATGCCAGGCAGTTGGGGAATGATGAGGATGGAGGTCCAGGGGGAAGAATGAGCATAACTACAGGCAAATCTAGTCTGAAACAATTTCCAGCTGTGTGACCCTGGGCAAGTCGCTTAATTCAGTTTGCCTCAGTTTCCTCATCTGAAAAATAAGACAGCTAAGAAAATAACCAACCACTCTAGTATCTTTGCCAAGAAAAGCCCAGATGGGATCACAAAGAGTCACGTGACTGAACAGCAAGACTATACCAAGCACTGTACTAAGTGCATTACAAATATCTCATTTAACCCTCTCAATATACCTGAAAGGTACATGCTCCCATGATCCCCATTTTAC
Source organism: Bettongia penicillata ogilbyi (assembly GCA_023548195.1). NCBI lineage: Eukaryota > Metazoa > Chordata > Mammalia > Diprotodontia > Potoroidae > Bettongia > Bettongia penicillata. Next base: position 3,731,613 of record JAJHZJ010000360.1, read on the forward strand.
ACCTGAGGAAACTGAGTCAAGCAGAGGTTCAGTGACTTGCTCAGGGTCCCAAAGCAAGTAAGTATCTGATACTGGAATTGAACTCAGATCTTCCTGACTCCATAGCCAATGTTCTGTGCACTTTGGAGGCCTCTAGCTGGGGGCTCCTTTACCTGCAGTCAGGTCCAGGGCCTCATGTGCTACCAGCCCAGAGGAAGGCTATTCCACCAAATGGCCACTGTCCCTGTCCTGAAGAGTAGAAGAAGAGGAAGAACATCCTCTAAGGCCCCATGTCTCCCTTCCCTCTCCCTTTAAACCTCTGTAAATGAAGGCAGAATCAGGGGTCAGACTCCTCAGGATTCTGCGGGCCATGCTCCCCCACCTTGTCTTTTCTCAGACTTAATCCAAGGTCCCCTCAGGCCTCATTTCCTCTCCTCCCCCTAAAAAATGAAGATTTCACTTCAACCAGATCCCTCCATTCCCTGTTTGTTCTCCTTCCCCCTTCCCTCTCCCACTCCCATCATAGGAGTTCAGCCGAATACTTCTCTCCCTGTAAAGGTCAAGGGTGAGGCTCAGCTTCCTCTCTCGTTTCCAATCTGTTTCTCCAGGGCTCCATTTCTCTGAGTCTCTGAGTTTCTGTGACTCTCTCTATTTCAATCTGTCTTTCACTCCACATGACCCAATTCCTCATGAGGGCAGGTATTGTAAGGGTGAGACCGAAGCAAGAGAAGGGAACACATCACCACACACACACATATCGCATATGTGTGCCTGCTCAACACACATATGTGCCAAATAGTAGACACACACACAAGCACTGAGTAACAATTTCCTGTGAAATATGCCAACTGTGAGAGATCATTCAGCCTCCATTTGATTCCTCCAGTGACAATGACCTTACTCTTTCCTCAGTACTTTCAGATTCCATAATTTATCTAGTGCAACCACAATATGGGGTTATCACATGATTTTTTAAGCTTTTATTATTTATATAATCAATTCTGTTGATAATTGCTATAATGTTAAACTATACCTGATTTCCTAGTATAAATCTCATTTGTTCATAACGTATAATCTTTGTATTATATTGTTACAACCTTTTAGCTGGCATTGATGATATTTATTTAGGATTCATTAACGAAATCGGTCTATAATTTTCTTCCTCTTTTGTTACTCTTTATGGTTTACTTATCAATATAATATTTTTTTCATGAAAGTGGTTTGAGAGGATCCTTTCTTTACCCATTATTCCAAAAGAATTATTTAATATTAGAATTAGGTGATCCTAGTTTGATAGGATTAATTTGTAAATCCATCTAGTCCTGATATTTTTTTCTTAGTAAGCTCACTTATTGCCTGTTCAATTTTTTTTTTCTAAAAAAGGCCGGTTTTGATATTCTATTTCCTCTTCTGGTAATCTAAGGAATTTATATTTTGTCAATATTGTTGAATTTCACTGAAATTGTTACATTTATTGTCATATATAATTGGGCAAAATACCTCCTAATTAATTTCATTTCATTTTCATGTGTGGTAAATTCACTTTTCATTTTTAATACTAGTGATTTGTTTTTGATCTCTCTTTTCAAATCAAATTAACCAATTGTTCATCTATTGCATTGTTTTTTCTTAAAAAATAGTTTTTTATAATCAATCCCATTAGTCTCATTTTTCACTAGTTATATTGCTTCATTGTCAATGATATCTTTTATCAAAATACAATTACCTTGTTTATTTCTTTTAACTAAGATTATTTTAGTCTTAAGTTGGTGTGAGATCATGATTCCTGCCTCTGCCTGCTTTGCATCAGGTGAAGCATAATAAATTGTATGCCAACCCTCTATTTTAGCTTCATGTATTTCTCTCATTTTTAAATGGATTTATAGTATACAACATATTGTTGGATTCTGCTTTTTAATACATTCTGCAATCTGTTTCCATTTTTATTTACCCAGCAAAATTGAGTATAATCATTCATTTTAAAAATTGAACTGAAAGCTTTTCATTTATTTGTAGCAAAAAGACTAGAACTAAATGGAAATTTTGATACATTGATATATTTCCAGAAGAAATATAAGGATACCTAAAACAGTAATTACAAAGGACTCATTAAATTCAAATAGTTTACATCTTGACTAATGTAATCAGTATTCTTAAGACTGTCATCATTACCAGGTAAGAATAAAAGAAAGGTTGGGACCGAGTTAAGTATTATGAGGAAATTGTAAAAAAAAAAATCAGGGAGGAAAAAGTAAAAAGCAGCATTTATCTCATACAAATGAGTCATGAAAGGAAAAACTGAAACAGAGGGAACAGGTTTGGGGGAGGTCTGGTAGTACTGAAACCTTAGTCTCATAGAATCTGGGTATAAAGTGAAGGAACAGCATATACATCTAGAAAGGTATTAAAATGTCTTCTAAATTTACAAAGAAATAAGAGGATGAGGAGAAAGGATAAGGGAGGGACTTAAGAAGATGTGAAGATTAAGATTTAGGAGGATGGGGGGAGATGGTAAGGCAGGTGCTCTAAATAGGGTCAGTAGAATAAAGAATAAGAAGATAAGGCGAGAGGATAAGATAATAGAGATAGGGCAAAAAGAGAGACTGAGGACACTAGTGAGTAAAAATAAGATGGAGGGAAATTCATAGATGGTAATTATAACTTTGAATGTGAAATATCTATTTTTATATCAATGGTGTGTAATCTAGAGGAGAGTTGGATGTGAGCTCTACATGTAGAACAAATCCTTTCAGCATGGCTTTGACTGTTCTTAGAGATGATCAATAAACTTTTCAAGCCATCAACATTTTCTGTATGTTTTTTTGGGATTCCAGTGGCCCCTGAAAGAAAGGGAAGCAAAGGAACAATAAATTTACTTAGAAATCTCTTCCCAGAAAGGAAAATGTTTGACTCAGGGGAAGAGACTCAAGGAGCAGCCATAAGAAAGATGCTCACTGACCAGAGAGGGGCCAGGAAATTCCTCAGTTTGGTGTTTCTGCATAAAAAGAGTTTCTGAAGAGCAGTTTGGTAAAACTTGTTAAGCATTTTTTTTAGCATTGAATGATAATTGTATTGACTGGAAGGTTTTCAAATAACTTTGCATAGCTTGCAAGTGGGCATGTACAGTGTGCTCAATCTTGTACCAATGCAGAGTGCAGACACCAGCAAAAAAGGGAATTTCATCATTATATCAGGAGCCAAGAAGACTCACCCAAGGAACCATTGTCCATGAAGACAATGAAGAGGGCAGATAAAGTTCTTCAGTCCATCAGGGATGTCTAAAAGCAGCCTCACAAAGCCTCAATGAGTTGTCAATAGATTGGATAGTTTCCTCATTATATCTAGAATGTAGGTGCTGCTATTTTCCCCATTTGAGGCATGAAGAAACTCAGAGAGGTTTAGAGAAACTGGCTTACCTTCCCAGCATCACACGTTTAATAAGAAGCAGAATTTGAATCCAGATTTTCCTGACTCCAAGTCCAGGTATCCATTCATGATAGCAGAGACCCTCACGTAATCCAAGGGAGCCAATGCGTTGGGGTTGAGGCACATGTAGACAGAACAGGTTTGCACTAAAATGGTAGGACTATTCCTGGACATAACAAAAGAGTGAGCGAGGTTTCTGATCTGCATGAGTATCAGGAGACCGAAAAGACAAAAGCTATTCAGGCATTTTTAATTATCATGCAGTCTCCACATCCACACAGCCTTAGCTACAGGCTGTTAGTAAAATAAGCCAAAGTTTATGCCATTTCTTTGGTAATATTTGCCTTTGTTGATGAAGGTGTCCTTGCTCCCAGTCAGGTCCTCTCCTTGGACTCTGGATCAGGAAATCAGGAAGTTGCCTCATACCGTGGTCACATTTCCTAGAAGGTTGATATTTGGCCACCTAATCAGACAAGGAATGGGGAAGCAGAAAAAGTGGCCAGAGTAGCTGATGAAAAGGTGCCTGACTCAGACTACTTTCCACAAGGGAATGACAGCAGGATGGGAACAAACAACAAATCCCCCTCATTGTGGGAAATCTGGAGACAAAGTGTACTGTTGCTCACAAAGGACATTTGAATCAGGAGTCTAAGATAGAAGCTGTTTCCTCTTTTTGCATGCCTATGGAGTATTAAGGGCCCCTTCCCATCTGCAGTCAATGAGACAATGAGATAGTGTTGGATTCTGATTTTAAATTCATTCTGCTATCCATTTTCCATTTTAACTTACCCAGCATAGTTGAATATAATCCTTAATTTTAAAAAATGGATATTTAAGGAACTGAAAGACTTTTAGGTATTTCTGACAAAAAAAGACCAGAACTATATGTAAGATTCCATAGAGAAGATCCATCATTTCAAGCCATCTTTATCCTTCAGCTCTGAGTCATCCCATGGTTGAGAACAGACAAAGTATTCATCATTTCTAAATTACCAAAGTATTAAGCCAGCACATGGAGAAGAAAGTAGGCAGGGAGGACCATCATGAATGAGTTCCATGAACAAGACTCAAACAGGACAACCTAGAAAAGCAATCCCTTCCATGAAATCCTGACCAGTCTCAACTGTATTCTCCCTCCCAGAAAATGTTGCATCCTGCTACAATCCTGGTAGCTTGGATCTCCTCAATGGGGCTAGAAGTATCCCTGACACTGGAGAAACAAGAGTTTGCTTGGGGAGTGTGGTCTAGGGCCTCATGTGTGATTGACCTAAAGGAGAAAAACAACAAATAGGTGCTCAGCCTGTCCTGAGGAATATATTATTCCAGCCATCTCCTGGTCAGTCTCTACACATGGAGGGATATGTTGCACTTAGGCTCCCTGCCCTTCCATCTGCTTCTGAAGATGGTTTCCAGGCCTTATTTTCAGCATCTGTTCCCCTCCCTCCCTCCTGACACCACCTCCACTCTCCTCCACTGCAGGAAATGATTCTTTCCATCTCACCAGCAATACTGAACTTTGATGTCCTCTCTGATTTTCTGTTTTCACTATGCATGACCTAGTTCTAGATTAATCATTGTAAGTTGTGTGACAAATGTGTAGCCAAAAAATGAATGAATCATTCTTCTCTTTCATGTGTCACACAAATGAATTTGTCTCTCTCTCTTTCTCTCTCCCTCCCTCTCCCTCTTTCCTTCACCCCCATCTCTCTGTCACAAAGACACGAAAACACAAACAAAATGGTAAAGTGGGATACATAGACAGGTTACTAAGAAGAAAACACTTTGAAGTAAAGATGGGCAGAAACCCATTAAGCAGTCCTGGAAAACTTGGAAAGTTCATCTAACTAGAATAACATTTCTTCAGTGAGAAGTCTTAATTTCTTTAATTTGCAAGAGCTAAATTAGATAAAAAGAAATTGTCAACTGAATTATTTTATAGGTATTTCCAAATGAATTTTGTCATTTTTCCTAAATTGGTAAAAAAAAAAAAAATTGGTAGCTTAATTGGAATGGCACTGAATATGTAAATAAGTCTGGTTAAAAGTGATTTTAATTATATTGATCTTGCTTACCCATGAACAATTAATATTTCTCCAGTTATTTAAATTTGATTTTTATAAAAGGTTTTTTATATAATTTTTATATAATTTTGTTTACATAGTTCCTATATAGTATAGCATATATAATAATTTTGTTTATATAGTTCCTATATATATATATATATATATATATATATATATATATATATATAGTTTGTTTTGGCAGGTATACTCCCAAGTATTTTACACTGTCTAGAGTTATTTGAAATGGAGTATTTTTACTATCACTTCTTGCAGATTTGCCTTTCCTTCATATAGGAATGCTGGTGATTTATTGCATTTACTTTATATTCTGCTAATTTGATAAAATTATTGTTTCAACTAATTTTTAGAGGTCTTTAGAACTTTCCAAGTATATCATCTTATCATCTGCAAAAAGACATAGTTTTGGGGGGTGGAGTCAAGATGGTGGAGTAGAAGGATAGACCTGTAGAAACTCCCCCACCACAGCCCATAAAATACCTGTAAAAAATGACTCTAAACAAATTCCAGAGCAGCAGAATTCAAAAAACGACAGAGTGAAAGAGATTTCCATTCCAAGACATCCTGGAAGGCCAACAATAAAGATCTATTGCACTAGGCATGAAGAGGAGTGCAACCCAGCCTTGGCTGCTGCTCAGCACAGAGAGGGCTGGAGTAGGCCTCAGGGCATGGAATCATGGATAGCAGCTTCAGTTGCCAGATTGTACAACCCACAAATGCCAAAGACAGTTTCAAAGATCAGTGAGAAAGATCTTTCACCTTGGTGAGAAGGGAATGAGGTCTGGCCCACTGCAGTGGCAGCATCCATTTTTGGAGCCCTCTGCCCAAAACCCCTGGAGGAATTGAGTGGCTTATCTGGATCTCAACCCTGAATGGCTCTCCTATGTTGAGGAAGAGTGGTGGCAGTGGAGCTGGGAGTGGTTCTGGAAAGAGAACCCTATTGGCAGATCCTGAGCAGAACACAGTACTTGTGGTTGCTCCTAGACCAGAGTGAAGGCCAGAAGAGGAGTAAACTCCTCTCCTTTGGTTGTGCCACCCTGGAGGAACTGAGAACAGGACCCCAGAGCATACTCTCCTCTTAAAAAAGAACTTAAAAGTCAAGCAATTGGCTGGGGAAAAGACCAAAAAGGGGGGAGGGGGAAATAAGACTATAGAAGGCTACTTTCTTGGTGAATAGGTATTTTCTTACATCCTTTTGGATAAGGAAGAATAATGCACACCATCAGAGGTAAAAGTCAAGGCTTCTGCATTCAAAAGCTCCAAAATAAATATACAATGGTCTCAGGCCATGGAAGAGCTCAAAAAGGATTTTGAAAATCAAGTAAGAGAGATGGAGGAAAAATTGAGAAGAGAAATGAGAGTGATGCAAAGAAATCATGAAAAAAAAATCAACAGTTTTCCCAATGAGACCCAAAAAAATGCTGAAGAAAATAACACCTTTAAAAATAGGCAAATTCAATTAACAAAAGAGGTCCAAAAAGCCAATGAGGAGAAGAATGCTTTAAAAATCAGAATTAGCCAAATGGAAAAGGAGGTTCAAAAGCTCACTGAAGAAAATAGTTCTTTGAAAATTAGAATGGAGAAGATGGAAACTAATGACTTTATGAGAAACCAAGAAATTAAAAAACAAAAGCAAAAGAATGAAAAAAATGGAAGATAATGTGAAATATCTCATTGAAAAAAGACATAGTTTTACTGCTTAATTCCCTGTTCTGATTCCTTCTATTTTTTTTCCTTCACTTATTGCTATTGGTAGAATTCCCAATACAATATTAAAAAATATTGGTGAGTGGGGAGAAATTTTGTTTCATCCCTGATCTTACTGGGAAGCCTTCTATTTTATCCTCATTAAAATGAATGCTTGATTATGGTTTTAGATAAAAGGTTTTTTTATTTAAATTTAAATTTTAAATATAACCAAAGTCTTTTTCTATGTCTATAGATATAATTTAATGATTGTTTTTACTTTTATTATTGATGGGATCAATTACATTAATAGTTTCCCTTATGTTAAACCATGCCTGAATTGCTGGCACAAATTCCACTTGATCATAATGTATGATCTTTACAACATATTGTAGTAATATTTTACCTATTATTTTATTTAACTTTTGTCATCCATACACATTAATGAAAATGCTCAATAATTTTCTTCTTCTGTTTTACTCTTCTTGGTTTTGGATCAGAATCACATTTATTTCATAAAAGGAACTGAGTAGGATCCATTCTTTTCCAATTTTTCCAAATAATTTATTTAATTTATTAATATTGTAGTATTATTAATAATTTTTAATATATTATAATATAAATATATAAATATAATAGCTAGCATAATATACCATAATAATATATTATATTGTCATATATTACGTATTGTAAAAATGTAATATATAATATAAATTTTTAATTTATCATAATAATCATAATAATCATAATATCATAATAATAATTCATAATAATATGTCATAATAATAATCATAATATATTATCATAATATATCATAATAATATATTATATTGTCATATATTACGTATTGTAAAAATGTAATATATAATATAAATTTACTATATTAATACAAATTAATAATAATATGAAATAGATATTATTAATGTCAATAAATAATTTATTATGGGATTAGTTGATCTTTAAATGTTTGATAATATTTACTTGTAAATCACCTGTTCCTGGAGCTTTTCCCTTAGGAAACTCATCTGTGGCCTGTTCAATTTCTTTTTCTAAAATACGTCTGTTTAAATATACTCTTTCCTCTTCTGCTAATCTAGGAATTTTATAGTTTAGTAAATACTCTTCCATTTAACCTAAATTGTTAAGGTTTTTTGTCATATAATTGGACAAGGTAACAACTTAAAATTGCTTTAATTTTATTATTGTTAGTTATATATTCACCCTTTTCATTTTTTGATTCTAGTAGTTTGGTTTTTTCTCTTTTTATTAATCATATGCATCGATTTATTTTATTTATTTATTATTTATTATGAAACCAACTCCAGCTTTATTTATTAATGCAATTTTTTTTTTACTTAATCTGAATAATATTTATAGCAGGGGGTGGAGCCAAGACAGCAGAGTGGAAGCAGCAACTTGCTAGTGCTCTTTCCCCAAACCCCTCAAAAATCTGTAAAAAATTACACTAAACAACTTTTAAAGCAGCAGAAGCCACCAAATGACAGAGTGAAGCAAATTCCCAACCCAAGACAATCTGGAAAGTCAACAGGAAGGGTGTATTACACTGGGCTGGGAGCAGAGTACAGTTCAGGGCAGGTTGTGCCAGCATGGAAGGAGCTGGAACAGGGCTTACAGGACTGAATCACTGGAGACTACTCTGGTCTCCAGACTTCTCAACCCCAGTTCCATAACAGTCATGTTATAGAAGACAGCTTCCAAGGTCAGTGGGAAGGGTCTCTAACCTGGATGAGAGGGAAGCATGATATGGCCCCAGCCCCAGCCTGACTAAGACTTCAGCCGTGGTGGCAGCAGCCACTACTGAAGCAGAGGCTGCTTTTAGAGTCTTTCACTTAACAAAGGGATCAAAAATAAACTAATTTCCTGGAGAAATGAGCAAACAGGGGAAAAGAAACATACCATAGATTCTTACTTTGTAGGTAGAAAGGTCTTTTATTACATCATTGGTGACAAGGAAGACCAAACAAAGTCAAAGCTCCTGTATCCAAAACCTCCAAGAAAAATATTAATTGGTCTCAGGCCATGGAAGAGCCCCAAAAGGATTTTGAAAATCAAGTAAGAAAAGTAGAGGAAAAATGAAAAGAGATTTAAATGAGTGATGCAAGAAAGTCATGAAAAACGAGTCAGCAGTTTACTAAAGAAAATCCCACAACAAATGCTGAAGAAAATAACACCTTTAAAATTACACTAACCCAAAGAGATCCAAAAAGCCAATGAGGACAAGAATGGGCGAAACAGGAAAAGAGGTTCAAAAGCTCACTGACGAAAATAACTCCTTAAAAATTAGAATGGAACAAATAGAAGTTAATAATTGATGAGAAATCAAAGAATTGTAAAACAGAACCAAAACAATGCAAAAAATAGCAGAAACTGAAAAGTATCTAATTAGAAAAACAACTGACCTAGAAAATTGATCTAGGAGAGATAATTTAAAAATTACTGGACTACATGAAAGTCATGATCAAAAAAGAGCCTATACTAGAAAGTATCAAGGAAAACTGCCTTAATATTCTAGAACCAGAGGGGAAAATAGAAGTGGAAAGAATCCACTGACCTCCTGAAAGAGATAACAAAAGGAAAACTCCCAGGAATATTATAACCAAATTCCAGAGTTTCCATGTGAAGGATATTACAAGCAGCCAGAAAGACACAATTCAAAAATTGTGGAAACATAACAAGGACAGCACAAGATTTAGAAACTTCTGTACTAAGGGATCTAAGGGATTACAATATGATATTCCAGAGATCAAAGGAGATAGGATTAAAACCAAGAATCACCTACCCAGCAAAACTGAGTAAAGGAAAAAAAATGGAACTTCAATGAAATAGAGGATTTCCAAGTGTTTTTGTTGAACAGACCAGAGCTGAATAGAAATTTTGACTTTCAAATACAAGAATCAAGAGAAGCATGAAGAGGTGAACAGGAAAGAGAATCCATAAGGGCCTTATTAAAGTTGAACTATTTACATCTCTACATGGAAAGGTGATACTTGTAACTCATGAGAAATTTCTCAGTATTAAGATAGTTGGAGGGAATGTGTGTGTGTGTGTGTGTGTGTGTGTGTGTGTGTGTGTGTGTGTAAGGTGGCATAGGGTGAACTGAATATGAATGAATGATATCTAAAAAGTAAAATTAATTGTTGAGAGGAATGTACTAGGAGAAAGAGAAAGGGAAAAGTAGAATGTAGTAAATCATCTCACATAAAAGAGTCAAAAAAGAATTTCTACAATGGAGGGGAAGAGGGGGAAGAAGAGAGAGAATAAGTGAGCCCTGCTTTCATTGGATTTGGCTTCAGGAGGGAATAACATACACACTCAATTGGGTATAGAAGTTAATCTTACCCTACAGGAAATCAGGAAGGAAGGGGGTAAGAGAGGGGAGATAATGGAAGGGACAACAAATTGAGAGAAGAGGTAATCAGAAGGAAACACTTTTGTTGAGGAATAAGTCAAAGGAGAGAACAGAATAACTGGAGAGTGGGACAGCATAGAGGGAAATATACTTAGTTGTTCACAATATGATTGTTATGGAAGCATTTTGCATGACTACACATGTATAACCTATATTGAATTGCTTGTCTTCTCAATGAGGGTGTGTGGGGAGGGGGAAAGGGAGAGAAAGTTTCAAAAACGAATGTTAAAAATTGTTTTCACATGCAACTAGGAAATAAGATACATAGACAGTGGGGCATAGAAATCTATCTTGCCCTACAGAGAAATAGAAGGAAAGGGGATTGGGGGGGGGGGGGGGGTGATAAAGGGGAGGGCAGATTGGAGAAAATGGTAGTCAGAACACATGCTGTCCTGGAGTGGGGAGAGGGGGGAGATGAGAACAAAATTTAAAATTCAAAATTCGTTTTAAGAGTTAGAAATATTGTCTTTCCCTGTAGGAATGTGAACAGTTCATTTCTGGTAAGTCCCTTAATACTTCTCTTTGCTGTTTACTTTTTCATGCTTCTTCTCATTCTTGTGTTTCAAAGTCAAATTTTCTTTTCAGCTCTGGTCTTTTCATTAAGAATGATTGAAAGTCCTCTGTTTCATTGAAAGACCATATTTTCCCTTGAAGTATTATACTCAGTTTAGCTGGGTAGGTGATTCTTGGTTTAAGTCCTAGTTCCTTTGACCTCTGGAATATCCTATTCCACGCCCTTCGATCCCTTAATGTAGAAGCTGCTAGATCTTGAGTTATCCTGATTGTATTTCCACAGTACTGGAATTGTTTCTTTGTAGCTGCTTGCAATATTTTCTCCTTCAGCTGGGAGTTCTGGAATTTGGCCACAATGTTCCTAGGAGTTTCTCTTTTTGGATCTCTTTCAGGTGGTGATCGATGGATTCTTTCAATACTTATTTTGCCCTCTGGTTCTAGAATGTCAGGGCAGTTTTCCTTGATAATTTCATGGAAGATGATGTCAAGGCTCTTTTTTTGATCATGGCTTTCAGGTAGTCCCATAATTTTTAAATTGTCTCTCCTGGATCTATTTTCCAGGTCAGTTATTTTTCCCATGAGATATTTCACATTATGTTCCATTTTTTCGTTCTTTTGGTTTTGTTTGGTGATTTCTTGGTTTCTTGTAAAGTCATTAGACTCCATCTGTTCCATTCTAATTTTGAGAGAACTATTAAATTCAGTGAGCTTTCGAGCCTCTTTTTCCATTTGGCTCATTCTGCTTTTGAATGCATTCTTCTCCTCATTGGCTTTTTGAACCTCTTTTGCCAATTGAGTGAGCCTATTTTTCAAGGTGTTAATTTCCTCAGCATTTTTTTGGGTCTCCTTTACCAAGGTATTGACCTGTTTTTCATACTTTTCTTGCATCTTTGCCATTTCTCTTCCCAGTCTTTCCTCCACCTGTCTAACTTGCTTTTCAAAATCCTTTTTAAGCTCTTCCAAGGCCTGAGCCCACCCGACACCCCCCTGGGGTGTCTGGGGTACTGAGGCCCCGCCCTCCATGTCTTTCCCTGATGGCAAGAATACATTCTCGTCCTCGCCATCAGATCCGAAGGTCAGGATCATTTGTACTTGTTGGAGAAAACTCTCTATAGTCTTATTTTTCTTCCCTTTTCTAGGCATTTTCCCAGCCAGTTACTTGACTTCTGAGATTCCTTTCCACCTCCGCCTGGATCCGCCCAGCTAGTGCTTGGCCTCTGAGATTCAAATGCGCTTTCCGCAGCAAGCTTTAGTTCTGGCGCAGGGGTGGGGGCAGGGCCGCCTCCCAAGCTCGGTCCCTCAGGGGCTTTCTGCAGAGACTTTCAGGAACTGAGCGGGTGGGGGCGGGGTGGGGGGGCCCCGCCTCCTATGCTCAGCTCCCTCAGGCGTTTTATTCAGAGGCCTTCAGTAGTAGAGCGGGGTGGGGGCAGGGCCGTCTCCCAGGCTCAGCTCCCTCAGGTTGGAAAGACCTTCAGTATTGAAGATCCTACCTGCTGCTGGGGGATTCCTGAGTCCTGGGCTGCTGCGCCTCAGCCGCCGCCCATGCCTCTGCCTCCGCCGCTTCGTCCTGAGGGGGCCCGAGTCACGGAGACGCTCCCCTCCCCTAGCCCAGCCTTCTTTCTCACTGACCTGTAGCTTCTGTGGGCGGAGGGACTTTCCCGGCTGCCGGAGCTTCCCCCGGAGCTTCCCTCTCTGAAGCCTGCTCGGGTCAGCTTCTCTGGGGCCGCAGCCAGGGCAGCGCTGGGGTTGGGGTCCGCTTTCCGGGGCGCGATGGACCCCGGGGACGGCTCTCCAGGGCTCAGTGGAATGGAAATCTCCTCCCCTATGTTTATGCACCCCCTGCAGTGATTCAGAATTTATGGGGATCTCTTTTTGCCTCAATTCCATGGGTTGTGGGTTCGGAGCTTATAAATGTGCGTCCTTGTACTCCGCCATCTTGGCTCCGCCCCTTGAAATTAAAATTCGGTGGAAATGAATGTTAAAAACTAAAAATAAATAATTTTTTTAAAAATATAAATTTCTTTTAAAAATAAAAATAAATAATGTTTATAGGAGCTCTTTTTGGGTGGCAAAGAAGTGGAAATTGCATGGATGGGGAATGGCTGAATAAGTTATGGTATATTGTTGTGATGGAATACTACTGTGCTATAAGAAATGATGAACTCAATGATTTTTGAAAAACAAGGAAAGACTTGCATGAAACAATGGAAATATATGAGCAGAACCAAGACAACATTGTGTATAGTAACAGCAATATAGTTTAAGAAGAAGACTGTGAGTAAATAAGCTATTTTGTCTATTATAACTAACCAAATTAACTAGAAAGAGTATATGAAGAAAGATGCAATCTGCATCCAGAGAAAGAACTGATAAATAGAAGTATGCATAGAATGATTATATATGTACATATATACACACACTAATGATACATGTTAATGATAAAGATATATGTGTTTAATGGTAGTCATCTCTATGGCTGGGGAAGGTGAGGAAAAGAAATTTACATGATAATTTTGTTGTATGTTTGAATGAAATTTCATAATAGATTTGCATGTGCAAATCATCTTTTTTAGTACACTAGGTTATGGAAATTTGGTTTGTTTTATTCCATAAATCAAAAATACTTTTTAAAAGAGAGAAACACTTAGTATACTCCAAAGAATAAGGGACAAACTTCCCTTGAAAGTAGAGAATCCCAGATCCCAAATATTTAAGTCTCTCTTTCACTGAACTTTACATGCTCAGATCATCTCAGGTTTTGATCCCTGCCCAATGGACTGCTTGCAATATTCCAAGGACACAGAAAGTCCAAGTCATTGTTATTTCAACAAATGGAGTTTTAGGCAATAACATCTTAAGAGGAGTAAGCCAAGATGTGCAGATGATGAGGGCAGGAGACAAAGAAGGCTTGGGAGGTCAGTCCAAAGGAGAGAATGGGATGGGTTGAAAAAGGAAATTAGGGGCTATTTTTTTGTGGTGGGGGATGAAGCAAGTAATTTGTCACTTCTGTAAGTACCACCACCCTCAACAAATATCCCCCAAAGCACTTCTATGTGTCACTTCCATTTCAATTTCATTGCTCTTCCATGGAAAATGGAGGTGTGATGATGACCTTCCTCCACAAATATGGCCAGGTTCCCTAGCCTCAGATGTTGGGTCTTTGTTTTAATTTTCCTCTGTTAGAAAGTCAATATGAATTTGAAAGACAATTATAAAAATGCACACAAAAATTTCAACTGAGCTGCAGTTGACAGAAGCAGATCAGAAAACACCTGAGAACTGAGAAGATGCCTATCTCCTTCTGAAGGTTCTTGGAGATACATGTCTTTGGTCCTGGATCTGTTCTGCTTGGACAATATCAAGGTCATAGACTGTGGAGCTGAATTGGGAAGAGGGTAATTAGGTTCAACAATATGATCAAAAATAACTCTTCCTGAGCTTTTATATTCTCTCTTTCACATAAGCCCAATAAGACAGAAACTTTCTATTTCCTTTTAGGAAATAAGGAGGGTAATTTCATTAATACTGGTCTCAGGAAACAAACTCCTCAAACCCATGGGAAATCAGAGAAATTATGATTCTCTGGTATTGCTTTCACTTTTCTCTCATGGCTTCCTGTGTTCAGAGGCACAGAATTACTATAGGATGAGAGTGAGCCATTATCCTTTACTCCACTTGCCTATTCCCTCTATCCCTGGGTGCTGTGCAAAGTCCTGTCTCCTGAATTTCTGGCCCTCACAAAACTTTTCAATAAGTGAAACTGAGTATTCTCCTGATGCTTCAACTTCCTGTGGAGATGTTATAAGGGCTCTGACTTCCCCTGAACTGAATGTAAACCTGGGTGTTAGGCCTAGCCTGGAGCTTTGTATCTAGTCAATGCCATCTATATATTTGTCTGTGTTTGCGGGTATACACAGATATGTATATGTATATATACATATTTATCTATATCTATATATATAATGTACATATTCATGTGTACATCTATGTCCTTTCCATAAATGTGAATATGTATGAGCAGAAGCCCACACATAGGTGCACGCAGGCATACATGCAAGTGCATGTGTATGATTTTATCTTAAAATGTATTCCTGTGTCTCCATGTTCCCTCCTGGAAAGAAAACATACAGACACTGGGCTAACTTCTAGGATATGGGCCCAAATCATATCATTTTTCTTGTGTTGTGAACAGGAAAGATAGGTTGTGATCAGGTTATAAAATGACCTTGGTGTCGCCTTCTCTTCACTCACAGCCCTCACCCAACTCCAATGTGTAAACAAGTGATTATTACCTTTGCCTGTATAATCCCATTCTTCCCCTCAAACAAAGGTCACCCTAGCACCCACATCACATCCCACTTGGATTAGTGCAATAGCCTTCTGCTTGGTCTTCTTTTAATCTAGCCTCCATTCAGATGCCAACCTGAGCTTCCTATGGCACAGATTAGCTCATGTCATGCCTTCCTCCTTCCTCTCACTCAATAAACTCCCATTTAAGCTGCCTGTTACTCCAGAAAACCATTCACTTGACTTTTAAAGGTTTTGCAAACTGACTTCTTACTACCAGCTACACTGGCCATCTCACTTACACATGACATCCCATCTCCCATAGACATTTTCTCGGCTCTCCCCCATGTCTGGAATTCTCTCTCCTAATCTCTGCCCCCTGGCTTCCTCTGCTTGCTCAGTTCCTTCTTTCTCCAAAATGCCTTTCCTGGACAGCCTCATAGTTAATGATTTCCCTCTGAGATTTCTTCCTATGAATACTGTGGGTATGTATATGTGTGGATATTTGTAGGAGATATGATTTGTAGGGAAATGAGATCAGATGAACTTAAAAGTGACTTTTATCAAACACTTAAAATTATTGTAATATTAAATAACCTGTTCAGAAAAAAATATAGGAAAATATAAACCCTGATGGTTTCTTTCTATGATACAAATTGGTAGGTAAAGCAGAGTATCAAAAAGAGAAAGAAATGTGCCAGCCTGGTGACAGAAAGACTTGAGTTCAAATCTGGACTCTAGTGTTTGCTAGCTGTCTGACCCTGGGCAAGTCACTTGACCTCTGTTTGCCTCAATTTCCTCATCTGTTAAAAAGGGATAAAAATAGCACTTACTTTACTGGGTAACTATGAAAATCAAATAAGATAGTGCCTTAGGATAGTGCCTGACACATAGTAGGTGCTACATAAAAGTTATCATTATTATTGATTATCTTTGTAATGGTTTTCAATATATTGATCAAAGTAACATGATGTTATTCCCTAAGTTAATTTATTTATGCTGCCATATCAAGCAACCTAGCAAACAGTTACTTTGCAATGCTGTTAAAATATTTTGGGACAGCTAGGTGGCTAGAGCACTGCCTATCTAGTGTCTATCCTCTGACTGGAGCACTGCAGTTGGAGTCAGGAAGACCTGAGTTCAAATCTACCCTCAAATACTTACAGTTGTGTGATTCTGGGCATGTCACTCAACCATGCTTGCTTGAGTTTCCACATCTCTAAAATATGCTGGAGAAGGAAATTGCAAATCATTCTGGTGTCTTTCCAAAAATATGGATTTGGGGATCACCGAAAGTTAGACATGATTGAAAAATTACTAGAGGATTCTGGGAAAATGACAGAATAGGACAAAAAATAGCATCTCTGGATGAACATAGACCCATGAAAATAAATCAGAGTAAGGGAAGAATCAGGGTCCTTGAGGAATAATTGGAGAAGACCAGAAGAAAAATCCCAGGACTAGATTTTCTCCCTGTAAAAAATAAACATCTCTGGGTTGGGAGGCTGCCTCAGCCAGCCAGAGGAATTTTTACCCCAGGAACAGTGAAGGGAGTTGGGCGTCTGACCTGGGGAAGATCAAAGGACTCTGTGTTGACAAGGAATACCAGACCCAGCTGTGCTTTGGAGAGCAGTGGGGGTGAGAAGGAGCCAGTACACTCTCAGTGAGTGCAGAAGCAGTGGGGTAGGGATGCTGCCGGATGTGGACACTTATAGGAGGCTGGAGGTCTTGGTTTGAGTTCAAGGTCAAAGGGGAGAACTGAAGAGGATCAGAAGACAGACGTGTCATTCCCCTTACCACAGTACTAGAGGCGATTATAACAACTAAATTATCACCAAAAAATGCACAGGCAAAGGAAAAAGAATCCAATCAGACTGAGCTACTATGGAAATAGAGAAGATGGTGGTTCATCTTCAGAAGAGAAGCAAAGAAACCCTCTTCTCCCCGCAAAGAGCAAAGTCAAATGGTCACCTGCCCAAAAAGAATTCACTGAAGAACTTAATGAAGACTTTAAAAATCAAATGAGAGAGATTGAGGAAAAATTAAAAAGAAAAATAAGAATAATACAAGAAAAACAAGAAGATTACGACAAGAAAGGTAGAAAATTAGAAAAGGAGATGCAGAAAATGATTCCTTGAAAATCAGAATTGTTCCAGTGAAGTTATAAGAGATGAAGAATTACATGTGTGTGTATGTATAGGTGTGTGTGTATAAAACAAAAAATAGAAGAGAATGTGAAACATCTCGTAAGAAAAACAATGAATTTAGAGAATAAATCAAGAAAACAAGAATAATTGGATTACCTGAAATTTCTGATTGAAAAAAGAATCTTGATGCAACAATACAAGAAATAATTAAAGAAAATTGTCCTGAAGCATTTGAACAAGAGAGGAAAGTAGAAATAGAAAAAAATCCACCCATCACCACCTGAAATAGATTCTACGAGGAAAATTCATAGGAATATTATGGCCAACTTCCCAAATCCCCAGATTAAGGACAAAATCTTGAACATTGAATTAAATATTAAAATTAAATATAAAATAAGAAAAGAAAAACATGCCATGTGCACAGCCGAACATAGGAGAGGGTTCAGAATATACAATAACTTGCCATTTCAAGAAAGCATAGATATGTTGAAAACTCTCCACTTTTTCTTTGCTTCCTTGTAGATTTTCTTTTGTTTTCTGCTGTACATTTTTACTTTGTTTTTTCCCGTTTCTTCTACTCCAAGGGTAAAATTGAGCATGGATATATGAACATCAAGAAAAAAACAATTTACATATGATGGTACTACAATTGGAATCACACAAGACCTAGCATTGGTGACACTAAGAGATTGAAAGTCTTGGAACATTATATATTGAAGAGCAAAGGAATTGGACTTCCAGCCAAAAATATCACACCCACAAAATTCTGAATGGAAAAAAATGGACATTTTATTAACCATCAGACTTTCAAATCTTTGTTTGAAAAAAACTGAATTTAATACAAGATTCGACATACAAGAGTCAGGAGAAAGATATGATGCATACCAATGACAAATTACAAGGGACTCAATAAAGATAGAATGTTTACGTTATATGTATGGAACAGTCAAAGCTATGTCTAAGATTGTTACTCGCAATTGGGCAGATTATAAAAAACATAGAGGTAGACCTAAGTATGATATGACTTCAAAAAGTAAAACTGTTCAAAAATAGCTAAAAGTAATCGTCTTATACAAATGAGGTGCAAGAAGAAGGACAAATACAGAGGAATTAGATGGGGGAGAACGACTGTTAGTTCTGCAAACCTACTTTCATCAGGAATAGGTTTAAGAGGAGAAAGTACATGTACATCTAGAAGAGTATAAAAATCTTCTAAATTTAGAAAGAAATAAAACTCTGAAGTGATAGGGAGAGAATAAAGGAGGGATCTTTAGAGGTGAGAGTGAGGAAATAGGTTAAAGGGGTTATAGAAGAGTGTTTAGATTTATGGGAATGGGAGGATAAGGGAGGGATTGAAGGAGCGATGGTAGGTTAAATAATAAGGAGGGCAAGGTAACAGGTAGAAGTAAACTAGAGGAATTAGGAGAGAGGGGAAAAAAGAGATATGTATAAACATTCAAACAAGAGTAGAAGTAGAATCTCTTAGGAGAAGCATACATTTATACATATATATGTGTGTATATGTATATGTATATATCAATACCTGCATATAAATATATCCATGCTCAATTTTATCCTTGGAGTAGAAGAAAGGGGAAAAAACAAAGTAAAAATGTACAGCAGAAAACAAAAGAAAATCTACAAGGAAGCAAAGAAAAAGTGGAGAGTTTTCAACATATCTACGCTTTCTTGAAATGGCAAGTTATTGTATATTCTGAACCCTCTCCTATGTTCGGCTGTGCACATGGCATGTTTTTCTTTTCCTATTTTATATTTAATTTTAATATTTAAGCTTATAACATTTTCTTTTCTTATGTATTTAAGTTTTATTTTTTGCTAAAATATTTTAAATAACTGAACAACGACAAAGAAATTGTATTATACAAACCTAATGAATTATACTCAGCTGTAAGAAGTGACAACAGGCTGCTGAAAGGAAGTGGTGAAGGTTTATATGAGCTGATGGAGAGAGAAATAAGGAAAACCAAGAGAACAATTTATAAAGCAATAGCAACACTTTTAAAGACTTAAAAAGTCTCATCGAAATAATGACTAATGAGAGTGATTCCAGAGGATGCAAAATAAAATATGACAGAGAGCCCCAATCTCACAGGGTGACATTATCCAAGGGGAAATTCCCCAAAATTTCAAGCATGATAATCTTGGGACATGGGCTATCTCAAATAGAGTTTGAGTTCCTCCCAAGGACTTTCTCCCTCTCCCTCCTTCCATGGCTTGGAACCACGGATGTTCTCTGGAAGATAAAAGAAAAACTTACCTCCTCAAACTCTTGTCAACTCCATCCCTTATGCAGTCACAAAGTAATCATCAATGAGGAGAGTCTTATGCAAATATCAAGGATAGAACCCTGACTTACACACAGAGGGAGAAAAGGAAAATGAAAAAGCAGTTCAGCAAACCTAACCCAAACATCAGTTCTGTTGCATAGTCTCTATCAGAGTCCACACCCATTATCCTCCACCTATGTAAGAAATAAAAGTGCATTTTCTCCAAGAATTTATGCAACCAAACTTGGTCATTACAATCACATGGAACTCAATTGCTTTTTTCTTTCCAAGTATATTGTTGTGGTGACTGTCTATCTTCTCCTATACTTTGATCTCCCTCCATTTCTCTCTTCCCATGTTGGTTGAATCTTTTTTTCTTAATTTTTAATAATTCAGTAGTATTTCTTAGGGAGAGGGAGAGCCTAACTAACATAAATCTATGTGCCTGTGATGTGTAGGGAAAAGCTTCTTTAGGTTAGCCCTCATTCCTTTTCTAAACTATGACCTCAGACAGAGTTGGAGCTCAGGAAACATTACTGATGACTTAGTCATGCCTATTGTATGGAAGAGTTGGTTGGTAAAATGCTGTCGACAAACACAGAACATTAGCCTGAGTTGCCATAGGGGTTAGGGATGGGCAGGTCACAAGGCATCAGAGGAAGAGGAGGAGATGAACAGAATCAGTAGAGATGATGAGATAAGTACCCTGAGAGGACATCATTTAACAATCAATGGAGTCTGATTGGCCAGTGATGTTGCGCAGGAAATCACAGGATTGTCCACACTTTTGATAAGGCTTGTTCTGTCTCCAAGTCTCATCAGAGTGACCTGACAGCAAACCCATTAGTCAGAGGATGGAAGACTATCTCCAGATCAGTCAGCCCAGAGAGATTTTATGCTTTGGCTTTTGGAATATGGCATTTAAAGCTCTTCACGCTATCTTAGTAGTAATTACTAAATCATGTTTGACCCTGACTATGGCTCCCAAAGGGGAAGTTCTGAAGGCACACTTGCTGCCTAACCCTAGCTCCATCACCATGCCCTTGCAGCTGAGATCAAGACCACAGATAATATAGTTCATTGTCCATCAATGTCTAGAGCCCAACTGAAGGAGAACTGTCAACTAATGTGCATTGTGAGGGGCCTGCCTGCACAGCCCTCCCTCACAGTTGAGTGACAGACAAGATGATGCCCAGTCACCTTCAAGTGCTTAGGATGGAGAAGGAACAATAATGACTGACTTCATTCCCTCAGTCAGCCCCAACCAGGAAAGGAGTCCCATCATGAACTGCTGAGTACACAGAATTGACTTCTTCTCTTGACTAAGCAAGAGGTCCTTGATTTAATCAAATTTGTCCCTTGGAAATGTTGTAGGAGACTGAAGGAGTACATCCCCCGACATTAGGATAAGGCAGAACTAGGGAGTAAATCTGATACAGCAGTAAATGTCAGGATCAAATGAGACTTAAGAGTCTTAGTGTAGTAGGGGATAAAACAAAGACTCTGGTCTGAGCCACTCTTCACCTTGGTCCCTTAACTCTCTGACTCTCTAAAAGCTCATTTCTTTTTGGTCAGGAAAGGAGGCCTTCCTCATTCTTCCTCCCTTGACAGTCAGTTAAACTATTTTCATTATCTTTTCAGGAATAATTTGGTATTTCATCACTCTTTTTCAAGAATGCAAGTATCATTTAACATGTCATTTCACGACATATTGGTGGGTCATCTTTTCAGCTGAGAATTTTCACTGTAGATCATGTGTACTATGGACTCATCAAATATTTCTCTCTGACACAACCTCAAGTGCCTATTTACTGGAGATCATCCCACCAAGAATTCCAATGATCATGGCCTAAAAGAGAACAACAGACTTGGGAGGGAGGTGGCACCCTCATTAAGAGTAAAGATTTAGAAGATGGGAGTCCAGTTTTTTTTTTCATAAAAGCCTCATCATCCCTGCTTTATCTACTTTGACCTGTTTAATCCTACTCAGGAAAGATCCATAAAGTATGATGGGGACCAGTTCTGCTTCCTGCCTAAGGAAACAAATAAAATGGGTTTATAATGCTTGAAGGCAAGCTGGACATAAGGATGATAACCTGCCTTAAGCTGAATGTTTAACACTGAAGGAATTAACAACAAAAGGAGAGCAATGTGCTCCAGTACTCTCCCAAAGCATCTCAGATTGAGCACACACTGAGATTCCTTCAAAGATTTTGAGGGGAGTCAAAGGGATAAAAGAGGCAATCCCCATCCCTTGTAACTCCTCATCTCGGGTAGGGAAGAGGTAATTAGACGTGGAAGGAGGGTGTTCTGTATGTAAACTCAATTCAGAAAACTGCTAGCTTTGGGACCCTGAGCAAGTCACTTTCCTCCTCCCAGACTCAGTTTCTCCACCTTTGAATAGAAAATAACTAGACCCACTGCATGCCCAGACTTCTCTGGCAATTAAGAAGAGAAAAGGAGCAAATCTCTGCACAGAGTTTAAAGGCCTCTCTAGAAGTCAACTATTGTTATTAGTAATATCATGAATTTTATTGGTCTCCTTTCTCACTGAGCACAAAATAAAAAAAAAATGTAGCCCCGAGATCCCAGGCTTAATGTTCCAAAACAGATTAAATTGTAATTGGGAAATGTTTACCGAAATAATGAAAAACACAATACAACACAGATAATGTTACACATTTGTTTTTCTATGTCAACATGTGACTCTATTTCTATTTGAGTTTAACAGGGCTGTGAGGACTCTAAGAGGTACTGGGGCATGTGGAGCCCATGGATGAGGAAATGGGAGCTGTCAGGAACATTTGCAGATTTAAATACAAATCTTTTCTGTCCTCTGGGTTGTATCTGTTCTTGTTTTGTTTTGGATCATGTTAAGTAAAGCTTGTCCTGGGGTCCCTGCATTGCTTGGCTCCCTCTTCTTATGGGGATTATGCCCCCTTTACTTCGTTAATAGCAAAAATGATCTAAGTCAGTGGTTTCTAGAAGAAACCCTGGTTGGGTACTTGAGACAAAAAAATGTGGCAAATCACTAAGATTGAGTTGGATTCTTCTAGAGCCAGAAGAGTCATTTGTTCTGGGAAGTGGGTAATAATTCTCTATACCTCTAAGTGGTGAATAAGGGCTTGCTTCAAGAAAGTCAGAGAAGGCTCTCATTAGCACTTAGTGGATACTTAGAGTTGAAAAATCTCCTCCCTATTATCCTAAGTCATTTGTAGGATAATTACCTCCAGGAAAGGAATCTGTGGAAAGATATCTCCTTGGACAAGGCATTTTGTCATTTTTGTTAATTTCATTTTTAATTTATGGAACAAAACAAGAATTTTCAAAATATAGTACAATTTTTTAAAAAGATGATCATACATGAAACTGCAAATGTGCTATGTGCAGCATGTTATTTCTTTCAAATATACAACAAAATTATCATATTTTTTTTCTTTTCCTTCCTCTTGACCTAGAGATGACTACCATTAGACAAAAATAGGTCTATGCACATACACACATACACACACACATAAACATATATATGTAAAATTATAGTACATATACCTTTATCAGTTCTTTCTGTGGATGCAGAGAGCATCTTTCTTCACATGTTCTTTATAGGCAATTTGGGTGTTTATAATAGTCAAAATAACTTATTCATTCAAAGTAGTTCTTAAAACAATATTGGAATTACTGTATGAAATGTTCTCTTGTTTCTTCTCATTTCTCTCTCCATTATTTCGTGAAAATCTTTCCACGTTTTTCCAAAATCATTGAGGTGATCATTTCTTATAGCGCACACAATCACATACCATAATTTGTTCAGCCATTCCCCAGCTGATGTACATCCCTGCAATTCCAAGCTCTTTGCTACCAAAAAGAGAGCTGCTATCAACATTTTAGAACATGTAGATTCTTTTCCGCTTCCTTTCCTAATCATCTCTGGAAATAGAAAGTGGCCTTGCTGGGTCAAAGGGCACAGGTAGTTTAATAACTCTTTGGGCATAATTCCAGATTGCTCTTGACAAGGCATTTTATTAAAACAAAAGGGCTTCATTTATGTACTTGGAAGAATAGAAGGGTTCCTACCCCTTGGTCTCATTATTTCTTGAAAGAAGATACTTTTTAGATCTATCCATCTATCTAAACAGCTGGAGTCAGAAACACTTGAGTTCAAATATAATCACAGATTCTAGCTAGGTGGTTCTGGGCAATTCACTAAAATCTTCCTGTCTCAATTTACTCAACTATAAAACAGTAACAATACTAGCACGTCCCTCACAGGACTATGGTGAGGACAAAATAGAGTAATGTTTGTAAGATCTTTAGCACAATACCTGAGATACAGTAAGCATTATATCAGTGCTTATTCTCTTGCAGCAAGAGTCTGTCTGTCTCCCCTACTCTCTGTAAATATATATGTATATGTACATACAAATATTATATATGTAACATGTATGTATGCATATACATACATATATAACAGAATTTTAAAAATATTTCCCTCCTCACATTAAATAATTTCTCTTTAGTGTCCACTCTAAGAGAATGGTTCAGAGAGAAAGATGGGGTAAGGGGAGAGGAAGGGAGAATGTAAAAAAACATTTGTTACACACCTACTATGTGCTACCCACTTTACTAAGGATTTTATAAGTGTTATCTCATTGCATCCTCACAACAATCCTAGGAAGCAAATCATATTATACTCCCCACTTTACAACTGAGGAAACTGAGATAGAGAACAAGTGACTTGTGCAAGGTTGGCCAGGAAGTGTCTGAGACTGGGCTGAAACTCAAGTAGGTCTTCCTGAGTCCAAACCCACCTGGATGCCACACCAGCAGTGTCACTTGACCAGTTTAATGTCAGTATCTCTGAGTCCTCTTGTCCATAGAAAAGTAATGTTAAAATAAGTCTTTGTCCTCCTGTGTTGTGAAGCAACCTTATTTGCTGCAGCTCAATATAGGTCCAAATGCCTTATCTGCTGTGTACCATTTCTGTTTCTCTTGGAATGTCCTGGAAGTCTAAGGATGGCCCACTTCTGACTTTCTGAAGATGTGGACTTGACCTCAGATCCCATCGTGTATTTCTGTAACTCGCATATATTTATAACCTATATATGCATTCTTCTAAACATACCATACATGTCTTCACTACTCCAAACTTTATAGTAAGCTCTCAGAGTGGAGACGACTCTGTGTTTTGTCTCTTTATCCCCAGCAACTAGCAGAGTTCCTGCTTCTTAGTGGGTGCTTTCCAAAATGCTTCTTGATTCATGGATCTACGTTTGACTAAAGAATGTAACGGGGCAAAGACAAGAAAAGAGACTTGCCCACAGTCATCCAGAAATGCAGTGTTAAGGCAGGAGTCAAACGAAATCTCTTCTGGGATTGAGCATACTACTCTATTAGCTATATCATGATGTGCCTTGTAAGCAGTTTTCCCAAGAATATATGGATCCCAAATGACTAGGAACATCTCTATCACTGTGGGCCACTACCTAAAGATGAGGTTGTAAAGGAAGGAAAGAAAAGGGCAAGAACTGAGACCCTAAAAGGACCAGTGTCTGTTTCTGCTGCTATGACTGACCAAGCATCCTTCTCTCTGCTTCCCTGCAGGAGAGATGTGATAGGAGCAAGTACATAGGTACATGAATAAATGTGTGCAGTGAGAAATACATGTGTACATATGTGCAGCATATACATAAAATATTACTAGAGATATGTGTTGATATATGTACACAAATATGCTTACGTATAGATATACATGTGAATCTTTGTCTTATGAATATTATCTGTAGTCTAATGATGCCTATGAATTCCTCTTCTTAAGAATAATTTCTTAAAAATTGAAGGAAATACTGGAATTCAATTGGAAGTTAGTGAAAATAAAGATAATTTCCCTCCCTTCAAGTTCACAGAACAACCCTAAACTATTCATGGACCAGATTAAGAGTGTCTGGCACAAGCAGAAATATATATACATATATGTACATGAGTATGTATGAATATATTTATTATATTGTAAGCATATATGTGTGCCTACTTATTTGTTCATATATGCATGTAGAATATGTATAGTTTGTATATGAATAAGTACATATATGCACACATATATGTATATGACTTTATAAGTGTATACACTTTTGTCCTTATGAGATATTAAAATCCAAGACTCCTGTCAGTCCAAGCCTCACTCCAATACCCAGCTGTAGTCTCTGGAAATCTGAAGTTCTGGGATCTCCACAGACACTTGAGCCAACAGGAGAATACCTAATTTCACGTTCAGAAAAGTTCTGTGAGAACTAGAAAGGAAGCTAATGAATCAGATGTCCCCCGGAGCTTATTTGTTCCTGAAGTTACTTGAGGAACCAAGACTAGTAAGTACCCAAGGATAATGGGAAGGACCAGTGGATTGGGGATAATGGGGATAATGGACCAGACCAATCCAAAAGTAATTATTCTAATGCCCTTCTGTACAAGTTGGTGTTGAGAGAGAGTCAGTCTTTACCACAGAAACACCATTTATAAGCTTTATCTGAACTTGAAGGCCTTGGAGAGTTCATCGCCTGAGGCCAGCATTTGGGAAATCCCCACCCTTGGTGCCTAAAAGCAAATAGAAAATCTTTTTGCTAGACCTAGATGATTGGGAGAAGAGGGAAAGGAATATAAGAATAAGAGAGGAGCTGTCCTGGATCCTGCCCATCTTCCAACCCTCATGCCTCAGAGTCTGGCCAGGAGATTCCTGAAAAGGACACTTACAGGACTCCAGGACCAGGCATAGGAGTCACCACGTACTTGAAGAAGAAACAGGGAAGTTCTCCATCTGGGACCTTTCCCTGTCAATATTTGTCATCTTTGGATCAACTGAAGATTTCTCTGTGAGTTTAATCTTTTCTTTATACAATTACACTGATCTCTTCAAAGTGCACAGCTGGAAAACGATCACTCTGGGAAATGGGGGGGGTGGGTGGACAGCGAAGAAATGCCTGCTGCTAGGTGCTGAGGTTTTCTTCTTCCCTTGGAAGAAGGAGCAGCCTCCAACTTCAAGATACCTTTTTCATATGGCCCCAGAAAGAAGGGAGAGTTTTGGTTGGAGTGCTTCAGAAGGCCCTACAGCCCCAAAATGTGAAAGTTCCTGTTTCTAATCCTCTAGGCGCAGGTTCCAGGTCAGGGTAGGTGGACCAGATAATGTCCATTTTTCTCCTCTTCTCAATCTGGATGGACAGACCCACTCTTTCTCAGATAGTTGGCCCTAAACCACATCATTTGTCAATAAAGAGAAGATGAAGCTACAGCAATCGATGGATCTGAGACCTTGAGTTAGTCAGGTGCTGGTCAATTACTTGGCTGGGCAGGAGATGAGGACCTGCAGCTGCTGCAGCTTCATCCTCCTCTCCTCTGGCCCATCTCAGTACAATAGTAGCTACTTCAGGGAAGTTTCATTATCTTTGTGTTCCCAGCACCAAGCCCAGTGCTGAAAATGATTCTGGGCCCAGGATCTCAAAAGAGTAAGTACTGAGCAAGAGTTTATTGAAGTTTGGCACAGAAAACCAATAAAGAGATAATTGCACTCCCTTCCCCCCTTTCCACCAGTGAGTGACTAAGGATGTGAAACACTGTGTAAGACAATGTTGGACTTAGTTCATGTGATGGTTAGTTGTTCTGAAATACTTTTTCTCTTTTTTATCTTTTTACTTTAAAAAATTGATTTTGTGTAAGGGACAGTAGATAGAATGATAAAAATTATGTAAAAGATAAAATTATTGGTAGAAATTTTCAAATATAGCTACATAAATGGAAGACTGAATTTATGAATTAATAAAATAATAAATTTATAGATAAATGTATGCATACATACATTGAATGAATGAACAAATATCTGTTGCATTGAATTAAGTGGTTTAATCCATCTTTAGACCTGTCCACATAGGTCGTAGAAGGAAGCCAGATCTCCATGTACTAAAGAAAGAGCAGAAGAGAGGAAAATGAGGGGTGAATTGGAGTGTGGTCAAAGAAGACAGGAGAAATGAATGTATCCCAATCTTCTCCAGAAGGCTCATTTCTATACTTCACTGTCACATCATGACAAGAGAAAGGGGTTAAAAGAAATGAGTTTTTAAAAGGACTACTGTGTGCCAGGCACAGCCTTAAACACTACGTATATTACATCATTTGATTCTCTGGATAACCCTGTGAACTTGGTGCCATTTTTGAGCTCATTTTACAGTTGAGGAACCTGAGGGAGATAGATGTTAAGTGATTTGTCCAGGGTCACACAGCTAATGTGACTAATGAAAAGTTTGAGAAACATAACTTCTGGATAAATAATAATCAATTTATTTACTATGGCTAGCAAGTAAGAGATTGAAGTTGGTGTCCCCCTGAAGAGCTTTGAATGTTTCAAAAGTCTTTGGGAAAGGAGGTGCGAGAGAGGGTAGAAATCGATTCTAATTGGTTAACAATTGGTGAGGGGGTGGACACAAAGATGGGCAGAAAGACTTCAGCTCCCCCTGCTGGCAGGATGAGGTTCAGTTGCCTCCTGGTATCTGGATAAAGGCATCCATCTCTCCCCAGTCAATAAACAATTAACAATGGTGGGGTAAAAAATAACACATGTAGATTCTGTTTGTAAGGTCTTCTAGTGTGGCATCCCATCCATAATCAAAAACAGGTACTGGAGGATTTGACCATCCTCATCATCACCTATGTCCTTCAGAGACTGAAGAGCCAACAGAGCAATGGTTTCTTAATGAGGATATAGGAAGGGTTAGTCTTAATCCTAATTAAGTAATTGGTTACCAATATAAGAGAAATAACTATGTCTGTCATTACTAAGTGTCTGAGACTAGATTTTTAACCCACTTCTTTCTCTAGGATGAGCACTCTGGTCACTGTGACCCCCACCTAGTTGTACCCTAGAGAGAGGGAGTGGGGAAGAGGAGGCTCTAACACTTGAAGGTGAAGATGAGAGCAAATCTCTAGAAAAGTCCCTGATGCCCTTCCTTGTCTTTGTGTCCCCAGGTCCTCTGAGAGGGGCTTCATCGGGCTGGGATCAACTACCATGGCTGTGTCCCCCACACTTGAACAGCTAGAATATCCTCATGACAATGCAACAAAGAGAAGTGTAAATGCGAGTTTAGTTCATCTGAAATCGCAAAGTTTTTATTTTGATTTCTGGATGTTGATCCCCACTCTGCTCATTGTCATACTTGGGCTGGTGGGGAATAGTATCGTCCTGTGGCTCCTGAGCTGTTGCATCCAAAGGAATCCTTTCTCTGTCTACATCCTCAACCTAGCTGGGGCCGACACCCTCTTCCTCTGTGTCTCCTTTCTGAACTACATGGATGAGGTTTTCAAAATTATTTCATCACGGGTAATATTCGACGTAGTGTATTTCTTCCAATACATGTTCTTCATTATAAGCCTGAGCCTCCTGGCTGCGATCAGCACCGAGCGCTGTCTCTCTGTGCTCTTCCCCATCTGGTACCGATGTCACCGCCCCAAGCACATGTCTGCCACCCTGTGCGCTGTCCTCTGGGCTCTTGTCATCCTGTTCAGTGTAGTAGCTTACATGCTTTGTTTGTACACATTTATTCACCGTTTCTGTGAAAATCTCGTCGTCATCGAGCTCGTGTGGTTCATCCTCCTCACCTGCATATTGTGTGTGTCCAGTCTGACACTGCTTCTGAGGGTCCAGTGCAGCTCCCAGCGCCAGCAGCCCCCCAGGCTCTACCTCCTGGTCCTGCTCACGGTCCTCGTGTTCCTGCTCTTTGGCCTGCCCATGGGGATCAATGACTTCATAGTATTTAAGGCACACTCACATTTCCTGCCATATGGGCTCCCTTGGATACTGGCCCATGTGAACAGCAGTGCAAACCCCTTCATTTACTTCTTCCTGGGCAACCAAAGGTGTCAAAGGAGGGAGCCCCTCAGGGTGATCCTCCAGAGGGCCTTGGGGGATGAGAAGGTGGGAGGTGAGATGAGGAGGACAAGTGGCACCCCTCACACCAACACCCCAGAGACATCCTTCTGAGGTTAAGACCAAGATGCTCAGACTCCAGAGCCTTTGACATGAGCCCCTGCCCCAGACACAGCTGTAGCCTCTTCCCACCTCCCTGGTAGGGAAACCAGGATTCCCCTTCCATCCCTTATGTTGGTGCCCAGGGTGTGAACTCTAAGCGATGCAGAAACACTTATAAGGTGCCTGCTCTGTGTTAGGCAGATGGGCAATGATCGAGTTGCACAGCCTGGAATGGGAACTCTGGTCAGGTCTGACCTGAGACACTTACAACTGTATGACCCTCTGCAAGTCACTTAACTTTTCCTCAGTTTCCTTATCTGTAAAATGCACTAGCAAAAGAAATGTAAACCAGTGCCGTATCTTTGCCAAGAAAACCTCAGATGGGGATAACAAAGAATCACATGACTGAACAGCCAGACCACTCCAGGTACTGTACTAAATGCTTTACAAATATCTCATTTAACTCTCTCAATAGACCTGAGAGGTACATGTTCCTATGGCCCCTGTTTTACACTTGAGGAAACTGAGGCAGGCAGAGGTTCAGTGACTAAATCAGGGTCCCAAAACAAGCTAGTATCTGATACTGGATTTGAACTCCGATCTTCCTGACTTCTGGCCCAATACTCTGTGCACTTTCTGGAGGCTACTCTACCTGCTGAGTCAGGTCCCGGGTTTCACATGTCACTACCCCAGAGGAAGGCTACCCCACCAAATGACCACTGTCCTTGTTCTGAGGAGTAGAGGAAGAGGAAAGATATCTTCTAAGGCACCATGTCTCCCTGTCCTCTCCTTGTAAATCTCTGTAAATGAAGGCAGAGTCAGGGGTCAGACTCCTCAGGGTTCCGTGGGCCATGCTCCCCTACCTTGCCTTCTCTCAGACTTGATCCACAAGGTCCCCTCAGGCCTCGCTCCCCCTTCTCCCTCTAAAAAGGAAAGATTCCAGCTCAGGCAGGTCCCCTCCACTCCCTGCTAGCGCTCCTTTCCCCTCCCCTCCACTCCCATCATCATTGTTTGGCCAAATACTTCTCTGTCTCCAAAGATCAAGGCTGAGGCTCAGCTTCCCCTCTTGCTTCCAGTCTGTTTCTCTGTCTCCAAAGGTCAAGGCTGAGGCTCAGCTCCCCCTCTTGCTTCCAGTCTGTTTCTCTGTCTCCAAAGGTCAAGGCTGAGGCTCAGCTCCCCCTCTTGCTTCCAGTCTGTTTCTCTGTCTCCAAAGGTCGAGGCTGAGGCTCAGCTTCCCCTCTTGCTTCCAGTCTGTTTCTCCAGGGCTCCATCTCCCTGAGTCTCTGTTTTTCTGTGTTTCTGTGACTCTCTCTATTCTGATCTTCCTTTCACTGTGCATGATCCAGTTCCTGATGAGGATGGATATTGTAGCGGTGTTACAGGACAAGGTACACCCTAAGGAGACCAACGTTGGGGAAGGGGATACATATCACACACAGCATGTATGCATGTCACACAGCACACCGACTCATTACATACGCATGCCACATAGCACATGCACACACATACACATGCATGGAGCAACCATCTCCTGTCCAGACTATGAGAGATCATTCAGCCTCCATTGGATTCCTCCACTTCCAATGACCTTTCTCTTTCCTCAGTGGTTTCAGGTCCCACATTTTATCTGGTCCCCACACAGATTGGTGTAAACGTCTGATTGTTTAAAAATTTTTACTACTTATTTAATCAATTATGTTTATAATTATCCTTATTTTAAATTATCCCTGCATTCCTGCTATACATCCTACTTGGTCATAATCTTTGTAGTATATTGTTTTACTCTTTTAGCTATAACCTTATCTGTATCTATAATTTTCTTCCTCTGTTTTCATTCTTTATGGTTTATGTATAAGTATCATATTTGATTCATAAAAGCACTTTCATAGACTCCTTCCTTGACTATTATTCCAATTTTTTATATTAGAATTAGTTGTCCTTCAAATTTTTGATAAGAATTCCCTTGTAAATCCAACTAGTACTGGAACTTTTTTCTTAGGAATCTCATTTTTGGCCTGTTCAATTTTTTTTTCTAAAATAGATCTTTTTAAATATTCTATTTCTTCTTTGGCTAATATACACAATTTCTATTTTTGTCAATATTCTTGAATTTCATTTAAAGTGTTGAATTTCCTGGCATGTAATTGTGCAAAATAACTCATTATCCTCAATTTCATTTCATCTTCATTGGTGGTAGATTCACACTCTTCATTTTTAATCCTAGTGATTTGGTTTTCTTCTCTCTTCACAAATCAAATTCACCAATTGCACAACTCTGTCATTTTTCTCTTAAAGTCAATTCCTAGTTTATTTATTAATCAATGGGTTTTCCAATCAATTTCATTCACCTCATCTTTAGTTTTTAGAATTTCCAATTTAGTGTTTAATTGGGAATTTTTAGTATGTTCTCTTTTTCTAGTTCTTTTCATTGCATACTTAATTGCACACCAGGGTCCAAAGCAAGCATCTGAGGATGTGAACTCAGATCTTCCTGACTCCAGGCTCAATGCTCTGTGCTCTTTGGAGCCCCCTAGCTTGATGGAGGCTACTTTACCTGGAGAGTGAGGTCCAGGGTCTGCTCTTTCTCTAGTTCATGGATGTAAGTACTTAGACATAAATTTTTTTCTGATTCTTGGTTTTCCTGTATCTCATAGGCTCTGGTATGTTGTCTCATTATTGATATTTTCTTTAATAAACTTTTAATTGTTTCTATAATTTCTCCTTTAACCCATTCATTCTTTCACATTAGGTTGTTTAATCTCTAATTATTAACCTATGTTTCTGTGTTCCCTTATTAAATATTATTTTTACTGCATTGTGATCTGAAAAGAATACTTTAAATAATTCTATTTTCTCCTTTCAAATATAAAATTTCATGTCCTTACATATGGACAGTCATCGTAACACTATCATAAACTACTAGGGGGGAAAATGTGTATTTCTTTCCATTTCCATTTACTTCTCTCCAGATAGCTATCATATCTAACTTACCTAAAATTTTGTTAACTACTTTCTCATTTATTTTTGATTAAATGTGTCAAGTACTGAAAGGTGAAAATTCCACTTACCCACTATTATAATATTACTTCTACCTCTCAAATTTTCTTTTAAAAAGTTAGGTGCATTGTATTTGGTGCATATAAGGTCAGTATTGTTATTGCTTCATGGATGTTGGTATCTTTTATCAAAATATAATTATCTTCTAATCTCTTTAATTAGAGCTTTTTTAGCCTTATTAACCTTGTCTGAGATCATGATTGCTACCCCTCCCTTTTTTGCACCAGGTGAAGCATAATAAATTCAATGCCAAATCTCCATTTTAAATCTGTGTATCTCCCATTTTTAAATGTATTACTTGTAAACAACATATTGTTTAATTCTGATTTTCAATTCATTCTGCTGTTTTCCAGTTTGACTTACTCATCAAATTCAAGTATGATCCTTAATTTTTAAATTAAACATTTAATGAACTTTCAGGTATTTGTGATAAAAACATCAAAACTAAATGGAAAATTCAATATAGAAGATTCAGAGGAAATATAAGGAAAACATTAAAGACTAATTTAAGGGACCCATTAAGTTCTAATCATTTACTTCTTAGCTATGAAAATGCTATCAGTATTTTTAAGGCGACATCATTACCAGGGTAGTTGGAAAAAAAGATTGGGGCTGAGTTAAGTCTGATGGAGTGAGACTAATAAACAAAATTGTGGAGTAAAAAGTAAAAGAAAGAGCAATTGTCTTATACAAATGAGTCATGAAAGGAAGAATTTTTGCAGAGGACACAGATGGAGGGAAAGTCTGGTAGTACTGGAACCTTGCTCTCATAGGATATGGGTTAAAGGGGGAAGAAAAAACATATACATCTAACAGGGTATTTTAAAAGAGGTTTATAAACATAAAAAATAAGAGGATGGGGGGACTGGATAAGGGAAGGATTTTTAGAAGGGTGTATAGATTAAAATTTAGGAAGGAAAGAGAGAGAATGAGTGGGGGAATCTTAGTGGGATGGGTAGAATAAAGATTAGGAGCACAATGGGAAAGGATAAGGTAACAGCAATAAGGTAAAAAGAGGGACTGAGAAGGACAATAATGACAAAAAATAGGATGGAGGGAAATTCACAAATAGGAATTATAACTCTGAATATGAAATAACCTATTTTCATGTCAATGAAGTGTGACATAGAGGAGAGTAAGACATGAGCTCCACATCTGGAACAAATCCATTCAGCATCACTTCGGCAGTTCTGAGAGATGATAAACTTCTGAAGTTACCAGCATTTCATGTATGTTCCTTTGTGCTTCCATTTCCCTGAAGTAGGAAGGGAAACATGGGAGCAACACATATAGTTAAAAATATGTTCCAAAAGGGGGAATATTTGAATCAAGGTGAGAGGTCCAAGAGCAGTCAGCAGGAGGATGCTCTCTGACCAAAGAGGGACTGGAAAATTACTCAGTAATTTTCTGCATAAACAGGGATTCCGCAAAGCAGTTTGGTGAACGTTCTTAAATATTCTTGTTTTAGCATTTCATAATAACTGAAACTAACAAGAAGGTTTGTAAATAACTTTGCATAGCTTGAAAATGGGTCAGTTCCTTAGATCATGCACAGTGTGCTCTAGTCTTGTACCAATGCAGAACATTGACACCACCAAATAAAAAAGAAATTTCATCATTATATCAGAAGCCAAGAGGATCCACTCAAGGAATCCCTGCCCATGCTCTGAAGAGAGCTGATAAAGATTTTCAATTCATCAAGCACATCTGGAAGCTGCCTCATCAAGCCTCTAAATGAGTTGTCACAAGATTGGACAGTTTCATCATTTTACCTAGAATGCAGATGCTGCTATTTTCCTCATTCAAGTCATGAGGAAACTCAGGGGCTTAGAAAAGCTGCATAAACTGCCCAGGGTAAACCATTTCATAAAAGGTAGAGTTTGAATGCAGATTTTCCTGACTCCAAGTTCAGGAATCTATTGTTTATCCTGGAGTTACTCTTATAATCCAAGGGAACCAGTGCATTGGGATCAAGGCATGTGTAGACAGAGCAGGTTTGCACGAAAATCATGGGATTGTTCATGGGCCTAAGAAAGAGTGAGGGAAGTTTTTATCTACATTATTATCAGGACACTGACAAAGGAGAAAAGACAGTTTGTATGATTACTCTTTACTCATTTTTAATTGTCACTCAGTCTCTACATTTTCCACAAAACCATTACTACAGGCCTGCTAGTAAAATGAATCAAAACTTATACCATTTTCATGGTCATGATATATCTTCTTCTCCTGGCTCTACATACTTGGATCGGCCTCCATTTCTCACCTTTTCCATGCTTTGCTGAATCCTTTTGTTCTCATTTTTTAATGATTCAGTAGTATTTGTCAGGGAGAGGGAGATCTTAGCTAACAGATAGAGATGGTAACAAAATATACAAAGTGGTTTTGATTCCATGAATTTAAACAAGAAATGAGGCACACAGTAGGCACTTAATAAATGTTTCTTGACAATGCAGAGAAACATGAGAAAACTTAAACTGACAGGAATTTAAATGAGGTGCATGAAGAAAACATGCACATTAACAGCAAAATTGCAAAGAAAAGGAGAACACAAGAAAGAAATTGAATACAATATTTTTACAACGGACAACAAACTTGGTCCTAGAATAGAAAATAAACTTTCCTCTTTTCTTTTCAGAGCTAGGGAAACATTTTGTTGTTTTTCATCCACTTTTAGCCATGTCTAACGTTTTGTGACCTCATTTGGATTTTTCTTGACAGATACTGAAAGAGTTTGCCATTTCTTCCCCAGATCATTTCACAGATGATGAAGCAGAGGCTAACAGGGCTCAGTGACTGAGCCAGGATCACACAGAAAAGAAGTGTCTGAGGCCAGATTTGAACTCAGGAAGATGAGTCTCCCTGGCTCCAGGCTGAATGCTCTATCCACTGCATCTTCTAAGTGTTGAGTAACAGAGCTGAATTATTTTTTTCTCTTTCCTGATGAAGACTGTCTTGCTGGTTAGGTGAAGGGAAGATGAAGTATAAAATAAAGATGAAGGATAAAAAATCAGAACTTTCCTGAAAATATTTTGGGGACAACTTAAATGTTATATTTCTAATATAAGATGAAGTATAAAAAATCAGAACTTTTCTGAAAATATTTTGGGGAAAATTTAAATGTTATATTTCTAATATAAGAAAAATCACATTTCACAAATGAATTTAGAGTGATTACCAAAAAAAGGAAAAGGAAAGAGAGGGAAAGTTCCCCCATTTCTCAGTTTCTTCATCTAGAAAATCAATGTATTGGACTTGATGTCCTCTTAGGTCACTTTCAACTCTAAATCTATGTGCCTGTGATGCACTATGGAAAGGATTCCTTAGATTAACCCTAGGTTCTTTTCTAAGCTAGGATTTCAGACAAAACTGGAGTTCAGGAGAAATTACTGGTGACTTAGTCAAGCTTTCTCTATGGAAACGTTGGTTGGTAAAATGTTATCTACAAACAGAGAATATTAGCCTGAGTGGCCATAAAGATTTAGGATGGGTAGGTCACAAGGCATCAGAGGAAAAGGAAGAGATGAACAGAGTCACTACTGATGGTTAGATAAGTACCCTGAAGGAACATCATTTAACAGTCCCTGGATTCTGATTGGCCAGTGACTGTGCAGGAAATCACAAGATTGTCCACACTTTTGATAAAGCTTCTTCTGTCTCCAAGTCTCATCAGAGTGACCTGACAGCAAACCCATAGTCAGAGGACAGAACAC
The DNA here is from genome assembly GCA_023548195.1 of Bettongia penicillata ogilbyi. Taxonomy (NCBI): domain Eukaryota; kingdom Metazoa; phylum Chordata; class Mammalia; order Diprotodontia; family Potoroidae; genus Bettongia; species Bettongia penicillata. The sequence goes on from JAJHZJ010000360.1 coordinate 3,768,226, forward strand.
TATCTCCAGATCAATCAGCCCAGGGAAGTGAAATTTGGTGAGTGATTCCTGACCCTAAGCCTTTATTATTTGCCTTTTGGAATATGGTATTTAAAGGTCTCCATTCATCTCAGTAGTAATTACTAAATCATATTTGATCCTGACTGTGACTCTTTGGTCTCTGAATTCTTTCTGACTATTTGTAGCCCATAGTTCTACTGAGGCAGGAAGGGCTCTTTGCTACTGCCTCCTCTCTTTTATGGAAGCCTGAATCTAAAGGACTCATAAATACATTAAATACATTAAAATCCTGTCACATTATAACGTACATCAAGTGTGGGGGGGAGTGGGAAGGGTAGAATGAATATCGACTATGTGGAATTTCAGAAGGACCAACCAGAAAAACTTTCACTTGTCTTCTAATACCTGATAGTGTCCCTGTTACTCCTTAATTTTCTCTCATCCAGGGAAAACAACCACAATTTCTTCCAATAATCCTGATACTTCAAGATCCAAGGCCCCTGACCATTCTCATCACCCTCCTGTGTGGCAATGACAAAGCTCAAGAAGTCATTTCTCATATCCTTGATGCCCAGCACTGGACAGACAGGGCAACTCTTCATTACTAATGTCCCTTTATTAAAGAGTTCTTGTGTTTTTTTTTCACCAAGGAGTCAACAACCTCCTATGTAACATTAGAACATCTCTGGAACTCAATTTATTCAACTTTAAAATGGAAATGTTCTCTAGAGATTCTCTAAATTTCTAATTTCTCTAAATTCTCTAAATCTCTAATTCTCTAAATCAGAAAGAAAACCCTTCTCACATCAGATCTTGGTTAAAGAGAGTATAATATATGTTTAGAAAAGAATAAAAGTATATATATATACATATAAGTACATATATATGTATATCATGCTTAATTGTAGCATTCTTGGGGGAGAAGAGAGAAACAGGGAGAAAAAGTACAATGTAAAAAGTGAAAAGTAGAGAATCAAAGAAAACCTACACGGAAGCTAAGAAAAGATGAACAGCTCTGAAAACAATGTCTAATATTTATTATATAGACTTTCTTGAAATGGAGATTTATTGGTTTATATTTTGAATCCTCTTGCATTCTGTTGTGCATTTTAAAATGATTTTTCTTCTTTTCTTATTTTATACTGAAGTGTTAGTATTTAAGTTTAAAAGAAATCAATAAGAGAAAAATATTTCCTTGATTATATAAGTTCCCTTTCTATCAGAAGTATAGAATCCACTATTCCTAAATTTGGTTTCATCATTTACAAAATGGACACAAATAGAGCATATAACAAGACACAGCATTAATCAGGCCAGAACTTCTCCCAACTTTTTCTCTAGGAGATTTTGAAGTCAAGATCTTACCTATCTCCTCTAATAAGTATGGAACTTATGACCATCTTGTGGCTGGGGTCCTTCTCTCAGCCTAAGATAATTCTTCCATTTCCTAATTATGTTAATGCTTTTAGAATCATCAATAAATATGTAATTCAGCAACAATACAAATTGCTGTAATCTAATTTGCTGATTGGATTCACCCATTTGAAGTAGACTTTGTATTTGGAACAAATTCTTACTAGATAGAAGAGCTGGTAAAAGTTCCATTCCTCTAGGCTTTTTTACCAAAGTATAACCGCAACAAGAAAAAGTGAGACTGATGAAGGGTTTATCAATATCAACAGCTGATTTACTCTAAGTTGATTTGGGGAGGTTATACAAGAAAATTCCATAACTTTCTAAGTAATCAAAAGTTCCATACTTTGGCCAAAACAATCCCTAAGCACTCTTTCTTCTCAAACCAGATTTTACACAGTTAAACAGCGCTTTCTTTAGTCATCCCCTGGCAAGAAGTCCGCCCTTGGCCTAGTGGGGATCCTGTAAGATGCATTTCTCCTCTTATGCTTGACCCCATCTCTCCCGGGCACATCCCTGACCAGGAGAAGCACTCGTAGGAGCAACTTCCCTGTAAAGAATTGGATTAGATTCCTGAGGAACCCACCTTCCAGCTTATTCTGTCTGAGGAGTTCCCCAGCTGAAGGCACTAGGGATGAGACTCCTTTGGTTATGAATCAAAGAAGATAATCTACCTAACTGAATTCCACCTATATGGGTGTCCTTCCTACAGTTAATACTGTAATACTCAGGGATTTGTTTTGGCAAATTCTCCAATACTTCCCATTCTTAATTTCTGGGCTTAATATTGAGGATCCTAAGTCAACTAGGGCCTAAGGGTCTTTTATAGGTCAATATTCAGCAAAATTTATGCCTACTTTTCTTTAAAACTTTCTGAATATTTGACTCTGTTAATAAATAACTGGCTTAATCCTAAGCAAATGGAAATGAAAATAACCTTTTCCTTTCCTCATCTCTGTAAAACTAAAATGAACCTTCTTCTCAGATCAAAAGAGAGTGGGATTGCTCTCAGGATGGTCACAGCCTCAACAATTCACCACTGAGGTGGGGAAACTCTCCTCTATGACTGTTGGGTCTGACCTGAATTATTGCTCCCTCAAAAGGTACCGGAACACTCAGTGGGAAATCATGCCCCCAAGCCCCACCTATTCAGGGACTAGGCATAGCATCTTCTAGATGGATTCTTCACCCTGCTGTGAGCCGCTACAAGTTCCCCTTCAACGAATTTAAGAGATTTTTTCTACCAATGACAAAAATGGTTTAATTGCTTCTTGTTAAATGAATTTAAAGGCAAAAAAAAAATCTATTTTAATCCTACCAACCAGAAGTTTTTAAATGAGCTAGATGGCTAGGTGGCTAAAAAGAGAACCTAGCCATTTTACAATTGAATCTCTAATCTTAACAAAATGAAAGTAAAAAAATATAGAGGAAAAACAGTAATCTGTGTAGAAAAAGTTAAATATTATGGCTATACAATTTTTTTAAATGAAATTTAAGTGCTCCAGAACTCATATATTTAGACAGATAAGTCACAAATTCAAGTAGTCCCTTTTAATCCAGTCAGGGGCCCCTCTTAAAAGAAAATAAGTTTAGGGTAAACGAAACTAGATTCACTAATGTTGAGAAGACTTAACGCAGGCTCAAAGAATGTGGGTGCAGACAGGGAGAGGAGTTCAACATCCCAGGGCCAGTGCCCATGATAGAGTCATTGGCAAAAATTCAACCCAGTGAACACTTCCTTATTGGATCTCTTGGAGGGACCAGCCGAAAGAGGTTGACGTTCACATACCAAATTCCCATCACAGTCCTCCATTAATGTGGGAACTAAAACTGTCCAACCTCCAATGAGAGAATGAGGAAGAGCTCTGAGTCAATGGCACTTTATTAAAGGGTCCATGGTCTCCTCTAATGAAGAGGACCTTAGATCTTCTTCCTGATATTAGATGCCCCCTTTTTTCAGGACCTCCTATTTATAGAGTCTGATACTCAAATATGCAAAAGAGGCAGGGTAAAATACAGAATCTCATTGGATGACATATGAGGCATAATCAAAAATAAACAAAAATGATATGTCAGTAGGGTCACAGGTTGGGTGAAGCAAGGACTATCTCCACTGACCAGGTGGTCCCAAGATGGTCACTTGCTGTTAGACAAAAGAGAGCAGTCTGCAGGTACAAAAATAAATTGGAGGACTTTCCAGGTAATTGAGTCACTGGACTTAGACACCACGACAAGGAAAAACAAAGGTGTAGGGCCTCTAGTGAACTTTGTATGATTAAGCAACTGAAATTACAGTCTGCAGCTCACAGCTCTGGGCCCTAATATTCAGAGCTTATAATCACTAACACCATGGAATCATACCAAATTCATTCACATTGATTGGAATTGAGGAGGGGGCCAACATAATTATTTCTTACACTCAACTGACTGGGCAACAGACACCTTGTCTCTGTGTCACTAGAGATTCCTGCCTAAAGATGATGCTGTAAAAGAAGGACAGGAAAGGACAAGACCTGAGACCCTAAAGAAAGTGAGAGGACCAGTGTCAGTTTGTGCTGTTGGTGATGACTGCCTGAGCATCATTATCTCTGCTTGCCTCAAGAAGAAATTGTTATAGAGAGAAGTACATATGTGGATGAATGCACATATTCAGTAATATATGTATATGTACACATATGTGCAGCATGTATATAAATGGAATTATTACAGTTGTGTGTGCATATATGTACATAAACATACTTTCACATGAATATGCATATATATCTTTGTATTATGAATATTTTCTGTATACTAAAGATGCCTATGGCTCCTCCTCTTAATGATAATTCCTTCATAATTGAATGAAATTCATTTAGAGGTTAGTGAAGATAAAAATAGTTTCCCTCCTTCCAAATTCACAGAACATCAAAAACTATTCATGAACCTTTGGATAAGAGTGCCTGGCACGAACTGAAATATATATATATATATTCATATTGAATATGAATATTATATGATATGCATATGTGTGTGTTGCTTTATGTACATATGAGTATTGTGTGTGAATTTGAATGAATAAATGTATTGTGTGTACGTGTGTATGTGTGTCTTCATAAATGTATATTTTTTTTCACTATTAGAACCTTGAAATGCAGGGCTCCTGCAAATCCAAACCTCATACCAATACTCATCTGAAGTCTAGGGAAATCTGAGGCCCTTGGTTCTCCATGGACAGCTGGGCCAACAGAAGAATACCCAACTTCACTTTCAGAAAAGTTCTGTGACAGCTAAAAAAGGGAGGTAATGAACCAGGGGATATTTCTTCCATAAATTGTAGGAACCATAACTCAAGGATAATGGGAAAGACCAGTGGACTGGGCATAATGGACCACACCAATCCAACAATAATTGCATTGATTTCCCAGTATACAGACATGTGTTTGAAGAAAATCAAACCATTATCAGAGAAACAACATTTTGAAAGCTTCATCTAGACTTGAAGGTTTAGGGAGTTCATCTCCTGAAGCCAGTGTTTGGGAAATCCCCACTCTTGGTGCTGAAAGCAAATATAAATTATTTTTTCTAGATTTATGTAATTTAGGGAAGATGGAGGGTAACATACCTTTCATAAAGGGCCTAATATGTGCCAGGCACAGTCTTAAAACCCTTTACAAATATTGTCTCATTTGATTCTCTGAAGATCCCTGTGAGGTTTGTGCTATTATTAGCCACATTTTACACTTGAGCAACATAAGGGAAACAGAAGTTAAGTGACTTGTCTAGGGTCACACATCTAATGTGACTAATGAAAAGTCCAAGAAATATAATTTCTAGGTAATTGATAATGAATTTATTAACTGTAGCTGGAAAATAAGAGACTGAGGTCAGTGGCTCCCTGCAAGTCAAAGATGCCCCTTTAAGAGCATCAAATGCTGCAAAAGTCTTTGGAAATGGGGGTAACACCTGAGGTAGAAATGAACTCTGATTGGTTAACAATCAATGAGTGATTGGACAAGGAGGTGGGCTGAAAGCCAGTCAATGAACAATGAATGAACATTGGGATAAGAATAATTGATAGGTGTTGCTGCTCTTTGTGCTTCATTCTCAAAAAGGATCATGACTTCTGGGAGATGCTGCCATGACATGCAAGTGAATTAAATTTAAGTGAGGGAGAGATATGCAAAGTCACCAACCTCACTTTCTCCTCCAGAGATGTCTAGGTCCAGTGGCCAGATATGGATCAGAACAACTGGAGATGGCCTAGAATGCAGTGAGGGATCTTGGTCATTTTAAACGTTGGCAAGTCTTAGTTTGACTCAGGCAATAAACGTTGGTAGATTAAGGTTTAATAAGAAATAACACAAAGAATGGCCTCTTTTAAAAAAAAATAGATCTCGGATAGAAAGACCCTCAGGGTTCCCAGGTCAAAACAGAAACAATTGCTATTTACCTTCCTTCTGAGCCAAACAGGGCCCAAACAATGACCAAGATGGGCTTGGCCTGGAACCTATTATTGGTCAACCAATGAGAGCCAGAGTGTTTTGAGGGTAAGACTGGGTCTTAAGAGAAAAAGCAAATGAGAGAAAAAGAGATACATAAGATTATTTTTGTAAGACCTTCTAGTTGGGTAGGGTCCCACCCATGATGGTTTTCCTTATACCTGGAGAATTTGGGCTATCCCATCATCAACAATGTGCTTCAGAGACTGACTGAATAATCAGGGGATGGGTTTCTGAATGAGGAAATAGAAGGAGAAAATCTTAATCCTAACTGAATATTGGTTATTAATAGGAGTGAAATAATTGTTTCCCTCACTAGTATTGGAGATTAGATTTTAACTCATTTCTACCTGTAAACCGATGCCTCTGGGCATCGTGACACCACCTAGTTGCCCACAGAGAGAGGGAGTGGGAAAGAAGAGCCTCTAATACTTGAAGGTAGAGATGAGAGGAAATCTCAGGTAAAATCCCTGATGCCCTCTTGTGCCTTTATGTCTCCAGCACGTCTGAGAGGAGTTGGCCTTCGTGGCGCTGGGGTCAAACACTATGACTGTGTCCCCCTCATCTGGGCAGCAGGAATATGTTCATGACAACACACAGGAAAGAAGTGCAAATGAAAGTTCAGTGCTTGTGGAACCTGGACATTTTTATTTAGATGACTGGATGCAGATCCTCAGTTTGCTCATTGCCTCAGTTGGGTTGGTGGGGAACAGCGCTGTCCTGTGGCTCCTGGGCTTCCGCATCCAGAGGAACCCGTTCTCCCTCTACATCCTCAACCTGGCTGGGGCTGACATCCTTTTCCTTTGCTGCTCCTTTCTGACCACTGTAGCTGAATTTGTTCCCTATTTGTATAATTCTTTTATGCATAACGCAGTGAGGCACCTCAAACACATGGCCTACACGGTGGGCCTGAGCCTCCTGGCTGCGATCAGCACCGAGCGCCGTCTCTCTGTGCTCTTCCCCATCTGGTACCGACGTCACCGTCCCAAGCGCACGTCTGCTGTTGTGTGCACTCTCCTCTGGGCACGTCTGCCGCTGTGTGCACTCTCCTCTGGGCACGTCTGCCGCTGTGTGCACTCTCCTCTGGGCACGTCTGCCGCTGTGTGCACTCTCCTCTGGGCACGTCTGCCGCTGTGTGCACTCTCCTCTGGGCACGTCTGCCGCTGTGTGCACTCTCCTCTGGGCACGTCTGCCGCTGTGTGCACTCTCCTCTGGGCACGTCTGCCGCTGTGTGCGCTCTCCTCTGGGCACGTCTGCCGCTGTGTGCGCTCTCCTCTGGGCACGTCTGCCGCTGTGTGCGCTCTCCTCTGGGCACGTCTGCCGCTGTGTGCGCTCTCCTCTGGGCACGTCTGCCGCTGTGTGCGCTCTCCTCTGGGCACGTCTGCCGCTGTGTGCGCTCTCCTCTGGGCACGTCTGCCGCTGTGTGCGCTCTCCTCTGGGCACGTCTGCCGCTGTGTGCGCTCTCCTCTGGGCACGTCTGCCGCTGTGTGCGCTCTCCTCTGGGCACGTCTGCCGCTGTGTGCGCTCTCCTCTGGGCACGTCTGCCGCTGTGTGCGCTCTCCTCTGGGCACGTCTGCCGCTGTGTGCGCTCTCCTCTGGGCACGTCTGCCGCTGTGTGCGCTCTCCTCTGGGCACGTCTGCCGCTGTGTGCGCTCTCCTCTGGGCACGTCTGCCGCTGTGTGCGCTCTCCTCTGGGCACGTCTGCCGCTGTGTGCGCTCTCCTCTGGGCACGTCTGCCGCTGTGTGCGCTCTCCTCTGGGCACGTCTGCCGCTGTGTGCGCTCTCCTCTGGGCACGTCTGCCGCTGTGTGCGCTCTCCTCTGGGCACGTCTGCCGCTGTGTGCGCTCTCCTCTGGGCACGTCTGCCGCTGTGTGCGCTCTCCTCTGGGCACGTCTGCCTCTGTGTGCGCTCTCCTCTGGGCACGTCTGCCGCTGTGTGCGCTCTCCTCTGGGCACGTCTGCCTCTGTGTGCGCTCTCCTCTGGGCACGTCTGCCTCTGTGTGCGCTCTCCTCTGGGCACGTCTGCCGCTGTGTGCGCTCTCCTCTGGGCACGTCTGCCGCTGTGTGCGCTCTCCTCTGGGCACGTCTGCCGCTGTGTGCGCTCTCCTCTGGGCACGTCTGCCGCTGTGTGCGCTCTCCTCTGGGCACGTCTGCCGCTGTGTGCACTCTCCTCTGGGCTCTGACCAGCCTGCTTGAGGTAGCATATATTGTCAGCTGGTTTTATAAGTATGCTCACCATTTCTGTCTCAGCTTGTTCATCATCGAGCTTGTGTGGTTCATCCTCCTCACTTCTGTGTTGTGTGTTTCCAGCCTGACTCTGCTGCTGAGGGTCCAGTGCTGCTCCAGCGCCGTCAGCCCCCCAGGCTCTACCTTCCGGTCCTGCTCACGGTCCTCGTGTTCCTGCTCTGTGGCTTGCCCCTGCAGATGGGATATTACATACATCCCTTCGATATACTTTTCATGCATTATTGGTTCCGTCAACCACTAGCCTGTGTGAACAGCAGTGTGAACCCTTTCATTTACTTCTTTCTGGGGAGCCAAAGGCATAAAAGAAGGAGGGGGCCCCTCAGGATGATACTGCAGAGGGCCCTGGGAGATGAGCAGGAGATGGAAGGAGAGACAAGGGATACCCCACACACCAATGCCCCGCAGACATCTTTCTGATGCTAAGAACAAGATGACTCAAGAGGCCTTGAAATAAGCCCCTGCCCCAGGCCCAGCTGCAGCCTCTTTCCACCTCCCTAGAGGGACACCAGGATTTCCCTTCCATCCCTAATATTGGTGCCCAGGGTTTGAACGCTAAGTCATGAGCAAATATGTATAAGGTACCTGCTCTAGGTTAGGCAGTTGGGCAGTGCAGGGGATAGAGCTGCAGGGCCTGGAATGGGAGCTGTGGTCAGATCTGGCATGAGACACTTACCAAACGGATGACACTGGGCGAGTCTTAACAATTTGCCTCCATTTTCTTATCTGCATAATCACCCAGCAAAAGAAATAGCCAACCACTCCAATATCTTTGTCAAGAAAGCCCCAGATGTGGGTCACAAAGAATCACACGACTGAGCAATAAGACTGTATCAGACACTGTACTAAGTGCATTATAAATATCTCATTTAACCTTCTCAATACACCTGGGAGGTAGGTGTTCACATGACCCCCATTGTACACCTGAGGAAACTGAGGTAGGCAGAGGTTTAATGACTAGACCAGAGTCCCAAAGCAAGTAACTGTCTGAGATTGGATTTGAACTCAGACCTTCCTGACTCCAGGTCCAATTCTCTGTGCTCTTTGAAGCCCCCTAGTTTTCTGGAGGTTACTTTACCTACAGAGTCAGGTCCAGGGCCTCATGTGTCACCAGTCCAGAGAAAGGTTACACCACCAAATGGCCACTGTCCTTGTCCTGAAGAATAGAGGAAGAGAAAAGACATATTCTAAGGCCCCATGTCTCCCCATTCTCTCCTAGTGAAACTCTAAGTAAAGGCATAGAGTCAGGGGTCAGACACCTTGCCCTCATCTCTCAGGCTTGATCCACAAGGTCCCTCAGGTCTTGTTCCTCATATTCTCCCAAAAAGTAGAGATTCCACCTCAGCCAGGTCCCTTCCATTCACTGCTTGTGCTCCTTTCTCCTCCCCCTACCACACTTCAGCCAAATACTTCTCTCCCTCAAAGTTCAGGACTGAGGCTCAGCTTCCTCTCTTGTTTCCAGTCTGTGTCTCCATCTCTCTGAGTCTCCATGTTTCTATGTTTCTGTGACTGTCTCTATTTCAATCTCCCTTTGCTTTGGCATGACCCAATTCCTGATGAGGACAGGTATTGTAGATGTGTTATATGACAGGACCTACCTTAATGAGACCAGAGCAAGGGAAGGGGACATATCATCTTACATACATATATGTAACACATACCACACATGTCGTACAACATGCACACTCAGCACACATACATCACAAACACACCCACACACATACATACACATGAAAATACTTATGCATTGAACATCAATCTCTTATGGAACATCCCAACTGTGAGAGATCATTCCATCTCCACTTGACTCCTTCAATGACAAAGACCTTACTCTTTCCTCCATATTTTACCTGGTCCAGGCACAAACTGGTGTAACCATGTGGGGTTTTTTTTAAGATTTTATTATTTATATAATCAATTATATTAATAGTTTTCCTCCTATTAAACTATTCCTGCATTCCTGGTATAAATCCCACTCAGTCATAACATATAATTTTTGTAATATATTCTTGTAATCTTTTAATTAGGAATTTTGCCTCCATATTCATTAATGAAATTGGTATATTATTTTTTCCTCTGTTTTTACACTTTCTGGTTTGGGTATCAATCTCATAATCATTTCATAAGAAGAGTTTAGTAGGATCTCTTCTTTGCCTGCTGTTCTAAATAATTATTTTAATATTGGAATTAGATGATCATTAAATGCTTGATAAGATTCACTTGTAAATTCATCTAATCTGGTGCTTTTTTTCTTAGGAAGCTTATTTATGACTTGTTCCATTTCTTTTTCTATGATACATCTGTTTAGATTTCCTAATTCCCCTTCTTCCAATCCAGGCAATTTGTATTTTGGTGAATATGCTACCATTTCATTTATATTATTCAATTTATTGGCATATAACTGGGAAAAATAACTCCTTAATTTGATCTTCATAAGCAATAGACTCACACATTTCATTTTAATTAGTAGTAATTTAGCTTCTCTCTTTTTTAAATCAAATTAATAATCTAATTGTTTTTTCTTAAAATCAACTGATTTTCTTTATTAATTCAATCTCTTTTTACATTCAATTTTATTAATCTTGTCTCTAATTTTTAGGAATTCCAATTTAGTGTTTACTTGGGAATATCTAGCTTATTCTTTTTTTCTAATTTTTTAAGTGCATACCCAATTCACTAGACTGTTATTTCTGTATTTTGTTGATGTAAGTATTTAGAGATACAAATTTTCCTCTGATTTTCACTTTTGATATATCCCATAGGTTTGGGTATGTGGTTTCCTTATAGGCATTTTCTGTAATGAGATGATTAATTGTTCTTATGATTTATCTTTTAACCTACTAAATCTTTAAGATTCTGTTGTTTAATTTCCAATTAGTTTTTAATCTATATTTCTGTAGTTCCTTGTTAAATGTAATTTTATTACACTGTGATCTGAAAAGAATACTTTTAATATTTCTACTTTTCTGTTTCTAACTATACAACATTTATTTTCTAATATATGGTCAGTCTTCAAGGAAAATAAAGGTCTATTTCTCTCTATTCCCCTTCAATTCACTCCAGATCTCATTTATCTAGAATTATATTCATTTCATTGACCTCTTACATATTTTTAGTTAGATTTGTCAAGTTCTGAAAGGAGACGATTGAAGTCCCCCACTATTATAGTACTACTGTCTATCTCTATCTGTAATTCATTTAACTTTTCTTATAATAGTTTAGATGTTTTTGTATTTGATGCCTATAAGTTCAGTATTGTTATTGCTAATAGTATCTTAATCAAAATATAGTTACCCAGTTATCTCTTTTAATTAAAGTAATTTCACCCTTAACTTTACCTGAGATCACAATTGCTACCCCTATCTTTTTTGCATCATGTGAAGTATAATAAACTCTAGGCCAACCAACCCTTCATTTTATCTCTATGTATTTCCCATTTTTAAGTGTGTTTCTTTTAAGCAACCTATTGGTGGATCCTGGTTTTCAATTCTTTCTACCATCCATTTTCCATTTTAATTTACCCAGTTAAGTTGAGTATACTTAGTGGGCAGAGCCAAAATGATAGAGTAGAAAGATGGACCTGTAGAAACTTCCCCCCATAACCCATAAAATACCTGTAAAAAATAACACTAAACAAATTCTAGAGCAGCAGAAGCCACAAAACAACAGAGTGAAAGAGATTTCCAGCTCAAGACAGCCTGGAAGGCCGACAGGAAAGGTCTATCACAACAGACATGGAGTGGAGTGCAGCACAGCATGGGCCAAGCAGTGGCAGGGACAGGACCAGAAGAGGCTTCATGGTGCCACCAGTAGCAGCACTACCCAGACTGCTCAACCTACAAAGGCCAAAGACAACTTCAAAGGTCAGTGAGAAAGCTCTTTCACTTAGGTGAGAAGGAAAAGTAGTCTGGACCCACCAGCAGCAGCCACTACAGTGGCAACATCCATTTTTGAAGCTCTTCACTTAAGGGGAATTGAGTGGCTGAGATCTAATGGCTCTCCTGAGGTGCAGAAGAGTGCTGGGGGTGAAGCTGGGGGTGACTCTGGAGAGAGAAACCTGCTGGCAGATCCTGGGCAGAACAGAGTGTTTCCAGTTGCTCCCAGACCACCTTGCAGGAATGGAGAATGGAGAACTTACAGGTTCCCAGAGTATATCCTTCTCTTGACAAAGGACTCAAAGTCAAGTAACTGACTGGGAAAATGCCCAAAAAGGGGGAAAAATAAGACTATAGAAGGCCACATTCTTGGTGAACAAGTATTTTCTGCCATCCTTTTGGATGAGGAAGAACAATGCATATTGTCAGAGGAAGACCTAAAAGTCAAAGCTTCTGCATCCAAAATCTCTAAAATAAATACATAATGGTCTCAGGCCATGAAAGCTCAAAAAGGATTTTGAAAATCAAGTAAGAGAGGTGGAGGAAAAGATAGGAAGAGGAAGGAGAGTGATGCAAGAAAATCATGAAAAGGGAGTCAACAGCTTGCTAAAGGAGACCCAAAAAAAAATGCTGAAGAAAATAGCACCTTTCAAAATAGGCTACCTCAATTTGCAAAAGATGTCCAAAGAGGAGGTTCAAAAGCTCACTGAAGAAAATAGCTCTTTAAAAATTAGAATGGAGAGCCAAGATGGCAGAATAGAAAGACACACATACGCAGGGACTGCCCCACAGCCAATAAAATACCTGTAGAGAGGGACTCTCAAAAAATTTTGGAGCAGCAGAGGTGGACAACAACAGAGTGGAAGAGATTTCCAGCCCAGGGTGACCTGAAAGGCCCATGGGAAACATGGGTTGCACCAGACATGGAGCAGAGCACGTAGCCCAGCCCAGCCTTGACCACATGGTGCACATCTCATGAACAGCCCTTGGGGGTGGAATTTCCAGTCACAGAATCCCCAGTCCCAGCAGCAGTGGGTTCCCAGATCCCTCAACCCACAGGCACCAAAGGTCAGTGTGATGGGGTTTTTTTCCAGCTGGCCACGAAGGGAGAAGGGCCTTCCCATAGCTTTGGCAGTAGGCAACCTCGTCACAGTCTGCATTGCAGGCTCAGCAGCCACATACATTTTTGGAGTATAAAAACCCTGGGGGCATTCAAGAGCTGATTCTCGCCTCTGCCCTGTGTGGAGGACCTGGACAAGCTTGTATTTGTCTCACACTGAATGGCAGCCCTGCCCATCCAGCTTATCTGAAAATCAGCCCCCAGTGCTGACTTGGGAACTGGAGGCCAGGTGACTGTGGAGAGCAAACTGATAAGATTCTGGGCACAAAATCCCTCTCTGGGTCCAGACCAGTACACGCTTAATCATGCCATATTGAAGGAACTGAGATCTCACAGATTCCCAGAATATACCCTACTCTTGACAAAGGACCCAAAAGTCTATTGGCAAAAGAGGTTCAAAAAGCCAATGAGGAGAAGAATGCTTTCAAAAGCAGAATTAGCCAAATGGAAAAGGAGGTTCAAAAGCTCACTGAAGGAAATAGTTCTTTAAAAATTAGGATGGAACAGATGGAGGCTAATGACCTTATGAGAAACCAAGAAATCACTAAACAAAACCAAAAGAATGAAAAAATGGAAGATGGCAGAGTAGAAAGATTCACATATGCTAGCTCTGAACCCACAGCCCATAAATTACCTGTAAAGAGGAATTCCCAACAAATTCTGGAGCAATGGAAGCCACACAACAATGGAGTGGAGGAGATTTCTGTTCCAGAAAGCCCTGAAAAACCAGCACCAAAGGTCCATTGTGCACCGGACCCAGAGCAGAGCCCAGTCCTGCCTTAGCCACGCAGCATCAGGAGGAGCAGATCTGAGCACACTTCAGGGACAGAATCTCTGATGGCCACGAAGGTCCCTCAACCCACAGGTGCTACAGGTCAGTGAGAGAGCCTTCTGGGCTGGGCAAGAGGGGAGCAGGGTGTCTCCATAACTCAGGCCTCCTCAGGAGAGGCAGCAGAGGACAGAGGTTCCCAAAGCAGGCAGGAGCTCGGATCCATTGTTGAAGTTCTCTGCATAAACCTCCTGAAGGAACTGAGCCCCATGTGGCAGCCCTGCCCCAATCTGAGCACCTGAACGTAATCTCACACTGAATAGCTAACCCGCCTCCACCTCCCCCACTGAAAGCCCTGAGGCTGGGAAGCAGCATTTGAATCTCAGACCCCAAGCACTAGCTGGGCAGATCTGGAGGCAAGGCAGGGGAGGAAAGGAATCTCAGAAGTCAAGTAAATGGCTGGGAAAATGCCCAGAAAAAGGAAAAAAAATAAGACCATAGAAGGTTACTTTCTTGGTGAACAGATATTTCCTCCTTTTCTTTCAGATGAGGAAGAACAATGCTTACCATCAGGGAAAGACATAGAAGTCAAGGCCTCTGTATCCCAAACATCCGAAATAGATATTCAATGGGCTCAGGCCATGGAAGAGCTCAAAAAGGATTTTGAAAATTAAATTAGACAGGTGGAGGAAAAACTAGGATGAGAAATGAGATGCAAGAAAAGCATGAAAAATGGGTCAATGCCGTGCTAAAGGAGATGCAAAAAATTGCTGAAGAAAATAACACCTTGAAAAATAGGTTCACTCAATTGGCAAAAGAGGTTCAAAAAGCCAATGAGGAGAAGAATGCTTTCAAAAGCAGAATTAGCCAAATGGAAAAAGAGGTTCAAAAGCTCACTGAAGAAAATAGTTCTCTCAAAATTAGAATGGAACAGATGGAGGCTAATCACTTTATGAGAAACCAAGAAATCACAAAACAAAACCAAAAGAATGAAAAAATGGAACATAATGTGAAATATCTCATTGGAAAAACAACTGACCTGGAAAATAGATCCAGGAGAGGCAATTTAAAAATTATGGGACTACCTGAAAGTCTTGATCAAAAAAAGAGCCTAGACATCATCTTTCATGAAATTATCAAGGAAAACTGCCCTGATATTCTAGAACCAGAAGGCAAAATAAGTATTCAAGGAATCTACCAATCACCCCCTGAAAGAGATCCAAAAAGAGAAACTCCTAGGAACATGGTGGCCAAATTCCAGAATTCCCAGGTCAAGGAGAAAATATTTCAAGCAGCTAGAAAGAAACAATTCCAGTATTGTGGAAATACAATCAGGATAACACAAGATCTAGCAGCTTCTACATTAAGGGATCAAAGGGTGTGGAATATGATATTCCAGAAGTCAAAGGAACTAGGACTCAAACCAAGAATCACCTACCCAACAATAATGAGTATAATACTTTAGGGGGAAAAATGGTCTTTCAATGTAATCGAGGACTTTCAAACATTCTTGATGAAAAGACCAAAGCTGAAAAGAAAATTTGACTTTCAAACACAAGAATGAGAAGAAGCATGAAAAAGTAAACAGGAAAGAAAAGTCATAAGGGACTTATCAAAGTTGAACTGTTTACATGCCTACATGGAAAGACAGTATTTGTAACTCTTGAAACTTTTCAGTATCTGGGTAGTTGGTGGGACTACACACACAAACACATGCACATGCATGCACATGCACACACATACATGCATGCACACACAGAGACAGAGAGCACAGAGTGAATTGAATAGGATGAGATCATATATTAAAAAAATTAAGGTAAACGGTGAGAGAGAAATGTAGTGGGAGGAGAGAAGGTGAAATGGAATGGGATAAATTATCTCTCATAGAAGAGGCAGGCAGGAGACTTTTTAGTGGAGGGAAAAAGAGGAGAGCTGAGAGAAAAACATGAAGTTTACCCTCATCACATTCAACTAAAGGAAGGAATAAAATGCACACTCATTTTGGTATGAAAACCTATCTTACAATACAGGAAAGTGGGGGAGAAGGAGGTAAGCAGGGTGGGGGGGATGATGGAAGGGAGGGCAATGGGAGGAGGGAGCAATTTGAAGTCAACACTCTTGGGGAGGGACAGGATCAAAAGAGAGAATAGAAGCAATGGGGGTCAGGATAGGATGGAGGGAAATATAGTTAGTCTTACACAACATGACTATTATTGAAGTCATTTGCAAAACTAGACAGATGTGGCCTATATTGAATTGCCTGCCTTCCCAAATGGAATGGATGGGGAGGGAGGGATGGGGAGAAGTTGGAACTCAAAGTTTTAGGAACAACTATTGAGTATTGTACTTGCTACTAGGAAATAAGAAATACAGGTAATGGGGAATAGAAAGTTATCTGGCTCTACAGGACAAAAGAGAAGATGGGGACAAGAGAAGGGGGGATGATAGAAGAGAGGGAAGATTGGTGATAGGGGAAATTAGAATGTTTGGTGTATTGGGGTGGGGGGAGGGGAGAAAAGGGGAGAAAATTTGGAACCCAAAATTTTGTGAAAATGAATGTAAAAAGTTAAATAAATAAATTTATTTAAAAAAATAGAATGCAGCAGATGGAAGCTAATGACTCTATGAGAAATCAAGTAATTACTAAAAAAAATCAAAAGAATGAAAAAATAAAAGATAATATGAAATATCTCATTGGAAAAACAACTGACCTGGAAAACAGATTCAGGAAAGACAGTTTTAAAATTACGGGACTACCTGAAAACCATGATCAAAAAAAGAGCTTAGACATCATCTATCATGAAATTACCAAGGAAAACTGCACTGATATTTTAGAACCAGAGGGAAAAATAAATATTGAAAGAATCCAATGATCACCTCCTAACATAGATCCAAAAAAAGAAACTCCTAGGAATACTGTAACCAAATTCCAGCGTTCCCATGTCAAGGAGAAAATACTGCAAGCAGCTAGAAAAAAACAATTCAAGTATTGTGGAAATGCAATCATAATAACACAAGATCTAGTAGTTACTATATTAAGGGATCAAAGGACATGGAATATGATATTCCAGAAGTCAAAGGAACTAGGATTAAAACCAAGAATTATCTACCCAGCAAAACTGAGTATAATACTTCAGGGAGAAAAACAGTCATTCAATGAAATGGAGAACTTTCAGGCATTCTTGATGAGAAGACCAGAACTGAATAGAAAATCTGACTTTCAAAAGCAAGAATCAAGAGAAGCATGAAAAGTTAAAAAGGAAAGAGAATCATAAGGGACTTTCTAAAGTTGAACTGTTTACATTCCTACACGGAAACATAACATTTGTAACTCTTGAAACTTTTCTCAGTATTTGGGTTGTTGGAGGGATAATACACACACACATATGTATGTATGTATGTACATACACACACACACACACACACATATATATATATACTCAGGGTTAGGGTTTTATACATAGACAGAGAGCACAGGATGAGTTGAATAAGAAGGGATGATACATAGAAAATTAAAATTAACAGGTGAAAGAGGAATATATTGGGAGCAGGAAGGGAGAAATGGAATGAGGCAAATTAGGTCTCATAAAAGAAACAAGAAAAAACTTTTTCAATGAAGGAGTAAAGGGAAGAGCTAAGAGGGAAAAAGTGAAGTTTACTCTCATCACATTTGGCTTAAGGAGGGAGTATTATGCTCACTCAATTTGGCATGAAAATCTATCTTACACTGCAGGAAAGCAGGAGAGAAGGTGATAAGTGGGGTGGGGGATGATGGAAGGGAGGGCAAATGGGAGAAGGGAGTAATTAGAAGTAAGCACAATTGGGGAAGGACAAGGTGAAATAAGAGAATAGAATTAATGAGGGCAGGATAGGATGCAGAGAAATACAGTTAGTCTTATCCAATATGACTATTACAGAAGTCATTGGCAAAACTACACAGATATGGCCTATATTGAATTGCTTGCCTTCTCAGTGGGGATGAATGGCAAGGGAGAAGGGAGAGAAGTTGAAACTCAGAGTTTTAGGAACGAATGTTGAGAATTGTTTTTACATAAAATTGGGAAATAAGAAATACAGGTAAGGGGGTATAGAAGTCTATCTTGCCCTACAAGAAAAGAGAGAAGATAAGGATAAGGGAAGGGAGGGGTGTGATAGAAGGGAAGGCAGATTGAGGGAAGGGGTAACCAGAATACATAGGGTTTTGGGGTGGGGAAGGGGAGAGATGGGGAGAAAATTTAGAACTCAAAATTTTCTGGAAATGAATGTTGAACACTAAAAATAAATAAACATAAAAAATAACAAGTTGGGTATACTCCTTAATTGTTGAAAATGGATATTTAATTAAATGAAAGACTTTCAGGCACATGTGACAAAAAGGACAGAACTAAATTTAAAATCCAATATGGATGAATCAATATAGGGAAAACATTAAAGATTAATTTAAGGGATTTGTTAAGTTCAAACAGTTTACTTCTTAGCTATGAAAATACTACAAGTATTCTTAACACTGTCATCATAAGAGTAGTTTGAAAAAAAGGTTAGACATTCTGGAGAACAATTGGGAACTATGCTCAAAGGGTTGTAAAACTGTGCCTACTCTTTGATTGAGCAATGCCCCTATTAGGTCAATAACCCAAAGAGATCAAAAAAATGGAGAAGGACCCACACATACAAAAATACTTATAACAGCTTTCTCTGGTGGCAAAGAATTGGAAATTGAGGGGTACCCATCAACTGGAGAATGGCTGAACAAGTTGTGGTATGTGAAAGGAATTTGGTGCTATAGTGCTATAAGAATTGATGAGCAGATGAACTTCAGAGAACCTGGAAAGACTTACATGTACTGGTGTTTAGTACAGTGAGCAGAACCAGGAGAACATCGTACATAGTAACAGTGCAATGTTCAATTTTGATAGACTTAGCTCTTCTCAGTAATACAAACCTCTAAGACACTTCCAAAAGACTCACAATGGGAAATGGCATCCATATCCAAAGAAAGAGCTCTGGAGTCTGAATGCAGATGAAAGCATACTATTTTCTATTTTTTTCTTTCTTGTTTTTTTTCCCCATTTACTCTGATTCTTCTTTCATAACATGACAAAGGTGGACATGTTTGCTTTTTTTTTTAACAAAAGAAAGAAGGGTTGGATCTGAGTAAAGAATTGTGGGATGATTCTAAAAAGAATTGGGTAGGAAAAGTAAAAAGGAGCAATTATCTCGTAGAAATGGGGAATGAAAGGAAAGACACAGAGGAAGCAAGGGGGGTGGAGGTCTGGTAGCACTGGAACCTTACGTTTATGGGGTCTGGGTTAAAGAGGGAAAAAATAACATATACATCCAAAACGGTATAAAAGCCTCCTAAGTTACAGAGAAATGAAAGGATGAGGTCACAGGATAAGAACTGACTCAGAAGGTTGTGTAAATCAAGATTTAGGAGGATAGGGGAAGAGAATAAGAGAGGGACTCTGACTGTGGTGGGTATAATAAGAAACAATTGGAGTGTAAGCGGAGGAAATAAGGTAATTAGGAAAATGGTAAAAAGAGCCTGAGAAGGACAATAGTGAGCAAAAATGGGATGGAGGGAAATTCACAAACAGGAATTGTAACTTTGAATGTGAAATATACATGTCAATGATGTGTAGCCTGGAGGAGAGTTGGATGTGAGGTCTTCATTGGGAACGAGTCCATTCAGAACGGCTTTGACTTCAAAGTTCTCAAGCATCGTGTTCTTTTGTGGTTACAATGGCCCCTGATGAGGGGAATAGGAGCAGCAAATTTACTTAGAAATCTGGACCCAAAAGGAGAATTTTGACCCGGGGGAGAGGCCAACGAGCAGCCAGCAGTAGGATACTCACTGACCAGAGAGGGGCCAGGATATTGCTCAGGAAGGTGTTTCTGAATAAAAAGGGTTTCTGAAGATCAGTTCTGGGAAAATTATTAGAACTTTTTCCCCATGGAGTAGTAGTTACAACTAACAAGGTTTGCAAATAACTTTGCATAACTTAAAAATGGGCTGATTCCTTAGAGCATGCACAGCATGCTCTGTCTTGTACCAATGCAGAGAGTCGACACCAACAAAAAAGAGACTTTCGTCATTACACCAGAAGCCAAGAAGACTCACTCAAGGAATCACTGCCTAGCTAGGAAGGGGGAATATAAAGGTTTTCAGTCCACCATACACATCTAGGAGCTCCTTCACCAAGCCTCTTAATGAGCTGTCACGAGGTTGGACATTCCCTCATTATTGCTAGAGTGGAGGTGCTGCTATTTTCCCCATTTCGCACATAAGGAAATTCAGAGAGGCTTAGAGAAGCTGTATTAACTGCTAAACATCACATATTTAGTAAGAGGCAAATTTGGATCCAGATTTTACTGACTCCAAGTCCAAGAATCACTATTGCAGGATCCCTCACATATTGCAATGGAATCAATGCATTGGAATTGAGGCAGGTGTATTCACATAGTTTTGCACTAAAATGATGGGATTGTTCCTGGATCTAAGAAAAGAGTGAGTGAAGTTTCTGATCTGAATTATTATAAGGGGACTGACCAATGAGAAAAAGAAGTTTGTATGTTTAATGTTTAGGCATTTTTAATTGTCACTCAGTCTCCACATTGTCCACACAAACTTTGCTATAGGCTACTAGCAAAATGAGCCAAAGCTTACACTTCTCCAGTTAATAACTGCCTTTGTTGGTGAAAAAGATTTCCTTGATCCCAGCCAGATACACTCCTTGGACTCTGGACCTCAGGAAATCAAGAGGTTGCCTCATACCCTGGTCACATTTCCCAGAAGGTTGATGTTGTGCCACCTAATCAGACCAGGAAAGGAGAAGCAGAAAAGAGCCAGGATAGCTGATGAAAAGGCATGTGATTGAGTCTACTTTCCACATTGGAATGGCAGTGGGTTGGGAACAAATAACAAAATCCCTTCACCATAGGAACTCTGGAGACAGAATACACTGTTGGTGACAAAGAAGATTCGAATTGAGTCTAAGATAGAAGCTGTTTCCTCTTTTTACATGTCTAGGAAATATCAAGGCCTACCCCTTTTAGCGAATGAGACAAGGACTTCATCATTTCAAAGCATCCTTTTCCTTCAGGACGGAGAGGCACTCCATCACTGGAAGCAGCCAAAGAGTTCATTATTTCTGAATTATCAAAGTGTTGAGCTAGCGCATGGGAAGGAAGGTAGGCAGGAAGGTCTACCAGGAATGTGCTCCATGGGACAACTCAGAAAGGGGGCCCAGGAAAGCAACACCTTCCTTCAAATCCTGACTAGTCTCATCTGTATCCTCCCTCCCAGAAAAGATTTGCTCTTACTGCACAGTGTCCTCCTGGTTCTGCTCATGCATCATTATTTCATGCAAGCTTTTCCATGTTTTCCAAAATCATTGAGTTCATCCTTTCTTATACCACAGTAACATTCCATCACAATCAAGCACCACAACTTGTTTAGCCATTCCTCAATTTATGGGCATTTCTGAAATTTCCAGTCTTTTGCCACACAAAGAGAGCTGCTATAAACATTTTAGAAAATGTAGGTTCTTTTCTTTTTTCTCTAATTATCATAAGAATTAGACCAAGTAGTGGCATTGCTGGGTCAAATGGAATAGGTAGTTTAATAGCACTTTGGGACATAATTCCAGATTCCAGATTCCTTGACAAGGCCTTTTAATAAAGCAAAACAGGCTTTCTTTATTTCCAGGGAAGAAGAGAGGGGCATATACCCCTTGGTCTCACTATTTCTTGAAGCAGGACACTTTCTAGATCTGCCAAAATATTTAGACAGCTAGATGGTACAGAGGACAGAGTACTAGGTCTAGAGTCAAGAAGACCTAAATTCAAGTCCAATCTCAGATCCTAGCTATGTGACTATGAGAAACTGACTCAAACACTTCCTGCCTCAATTTACTCAACTATGAAATAGCGATAATAATAGCACCTCCCTCAAAGGGCTGCAGTGAGGATCAAATGGAATAACATTTGTAAAATCTTTAGCATAGTACCTGGCATATAGTAGGTACTATATCAATATTTATTCTCTGTCTCTTTTCTTCTCTCTTTCTTTCTCTTTCTCTCTTTCTTTCTTATTCTCTCTCTGTAAATATATGTGTACATACATATACATACTATATATGTAACATACATAAACATGCATGTCTATACATCTATAACAGAATTTTTAAAAATCTACTTCCCCTTTCACATTATATAATTGCTTTTTAGTGTCCACCCTAAGTAAATGGTGCAGACAAAATGACAGGGAAGGAGAATGGAAATAAACATTTATTGTGCACCTACTATGTGCTAGTCAATATGCTAAGCACTTTAGACATTTTATCTCATTTGATCCTGACAACAATCCTGGAAGTAGTTCCTACTTTACAGTTGAGGAAACTCAGACAGAGGTTAAGTGACTTGTACAAGGTCAGCCAGGAAGTGTCTGAGGCTAGATTTGAACTTAGGTCTTCCTGAGTTGAGGCCCAACACTCTACCCACAGTAGCACCTAGCTGCCACATCAGCAGAGTCACCTGACCAGCTGAGTGTCAGCGTCTCTGACTTAGTTCTCTCATCCGTGGATGAACAATGTTAAAATAAATCTTTGTCCTCCAAAAATACCTATTAAAAGTCACTTGTGAGTGGGAAGGTAAGAAGAAAGTCTCACCAACATAGTAAATTGATACAACTAAGAGGAGAGAAAACTCTCAAGTGAATTATGGCTTCAGAGCGCAGCATTCCTGAGGCAACAAGGGGAGGCAGGAAACCAAGAAGAAGCCGAGCATTAGGAAGAAATGCAGCAAGAGCTGTCGGACCCGTACTAGGAATGACCAGACAGAAACTTCTGGACCATCTTAGACTCTTCATTCCCACTTACTCTATATTTTCAAACTATTTCCAAGCCTTATTGTTTCCTACCTCCATGATTTCACCAATTTATATTCTATCTCTCCCCTCAAACAGGGATAATCAGAAGTTATGCCCCCAGCACCCATATGTGGTTTTCTACAAGACGAATCTGCACACATCACTTCAATAAATTCCACTCGATCCCTCTCATGAACAGGATCCAATAGTAACTCCCCGCTTTGGAATTATGACAGAACATGCTTTATCGATCACCCCTCCTCTTTCCACTCACAATAACACAGCCAGAATTGCTTCTGTTGGTTGTCATGATGACCAGAACTTCTGCCATGTCTGTGCATTTGTGGTGACCCTAAGCCTGGAATGCACTCTCTCCCCAGCTCCATCCCTCAGAATCCCTCTCAGGCCATCCTCCAATCCCTACTGCCTTCCACCCCAATATCGCTCAACACAAGAAGGCAGCATTAAGTGGCAACCCAAAAGATAGGCCTCTGATGCATACTATGTGCACTATATTGAAAGAGAGGCCTGACCCTCAACTGATGAGAGAATGCTGACCAGGATGTTCCAAACCTAAAGGATTGACTTGAGGTGATAGGACTCCTGCCTTGTCTGGAAGTCTGAGCCTACTCTAGCATTAAAAGCACCAAAAATTATAAGTTTGTCTTCTTTTGGCACATTGGCAATAAGGGTCTCTGGGTCTTTATAACATTTTTATTTGACCTCATCAGGGTTCATCATAGTAGGAGCATAGGCACTGATGATGTCAGCGTGACATTTTCCTGCAAGTGGCAATCACATCATCATGAGCCTGTCATTCCCTCCTTTTGGCAGGCATACAAGCTTGTTGACTAGATTAATTTTGATTGCAAAACCTACACCAGGCTCACAGCACTCCCCTTCACTGTGGCCACTCCAGAAAAATATGTATCTATCTCTGACTTTAGTAAGCTGGCTTTCATTTACCAGCCTTGTTCCACTAAGGTCTGCTATTGGATTCAATTAACCTTCTGAGTTCTCTTGCAACAAGACTTGTTCATCTTTCAGGTCTACTGAATTTTGATTTTGTGTTATCTCTAAATGTGTGCAAATTCCATGTGCCAGTGGTTGAGTGGAATCATCTTTGCAGACGTTTTTGTACATTTTTTGTGTTTAGACCACAGGGTGGGATGCACACCTGCCCTGGTAATCAGGCCAGGGTTGAGTAAGCAGATAATTTTAGGGAGCCTTTTCTAGCCCCTTCCTCACACCAGGAGGCGAGCACTACAATCCTTAAAAGCTTGCTCAGATACCCAGGGAGCTGCTGAATGCCGTTGCTGCTTCCACTCAAAAGAAAACCCTATGACCTGGGCCACCTGTGTGCAGGGTTGTGACTCCAGCTCCTGGTGTATCTACACCTGCTCCTTCATCACTTGGCTGTCAGCAGACAACTTTGAGATAGGTTAAATGGCAATATATATAATATATGTGTGTGTGTAAGTATATATGCACATATGTGTGGGTCTTCATTATTGTATATACTTTTTTCTTATTACAACCTTAAAATCCAGGGTTCTTGTCTGTCCAAATCTCACTCCAATACCCACCTGTTGTCTATGGAAGTCTGAGTCCCTTGTATCATCATGGACAGCTGAGCCAACAAGAGAATACCCAATTTAACTTTCAGAAAAGTTCTGTGAGAGCTAGAAATTGAGCTAATGAAGCAGGTGGCATACAATTCCCTAGTTTGCTGGAATCAAGACTGAGAAATATGCAAGGATAATGGAGACACTAAAAGAATGGAGGTAATGGGCCACACCAATCCAGCAGTAATTCCCCTAATGCCCTTGTATACAGGTTGCTGTTTAGAGGGAATTAAAGTCTTTACCAGAGAAACATCACTTAGAAGCTTTCTCTAGACTTGAAGGCTTTAAGGAATTCATCTGCCGGAGCCACTGTCTGGCACCCTTGGTGCCTGAAAGGAAATAGAAAATCACTTTTACTAGGCCTGCTTGATTGGGAGAAGAGGGAGGGTAAGAGAGGAGCTGTCCTGAATCCTGCCCCTCTTCCACCCCTCATGCCTCAGGGCCTGGCCAGGAGATTCCTGAGAAGGCCAGTTACAGGCATCAATAGCAGGACCAGACACAGGAGTCATCAGGAATCTGGAGAGGAAAAAGGGAAGTTTTCCATCTGGGACCTTTCCTTATAATTATTTGACATTGTTGGATCTACTGAAGATTTCTCTGTGAGTTTAATTCTTCATACATTTTCCTTGATCCGTTCAACATGCATAAATAGAAAACTGGTCATTTAGGGAAATAGGGGACTGCAGACATTTCTGCTGCTATGTTCTGATGTTTTCTTTCTCCCTTAGAGGCAGGAGCAGCCCCCAACCTTCAGACACTATTTCATATGGCCCCAGGAGGGAAGGAGAGCTTTGTTCAGAGAGCTTCAGAAGCCTCACAGCCCAAGACTGTGAAAGCTTTGTTTCCCATCCTCCAGGCCCAGGCTCTGACTCAGGGGGAATGGAACCCTTGATTCTCTCCTATTCTCAGTCTGGATTAACAGCCCCACCCTTTCACAGGCAACTGTCCCTAAAGGATGTTATTTCTCAGTGAAGAGGAGTTGAAGCCACAGTAACCAACAGTCCAGACACCTGCACTTAGGTTCTGTGCTGGTCAATTGCCTGGTTGGGCAGGAGATGAGGACCTTCTGCTGCTACTGCATCCTCCTCCCCTCTGCCCACTCTCAGTATAATAACAGCTACTTCAGGGCAGGAACAGTTTCATTGTTTTTGTAATCTCACCATCAATCCCAGTGATGAAAATTAATCTGGGCCCAGGTTCTCAGAGCAATAAGTACTGAACAAATGCTTTTTGCAGTTTGGCACAGAAAAACAATAAAGAGATAATTGCATTTCCTTCCCTCCTTCCCACTGGTGATTGTCTGGTTAGTTCATATGATGATTAGTTGCACTGAAATATTTTTCTCTTCTTTTTTTATTTTATTTTAAAAAATGACTGTAGGAGACAGTATATAGAATAAAAACTATATAAAAGGAAAATTTATTGATAAAAGTTTTAAAAATACAAATAAATGGATGAATGAATTAATGAATTGATGAAAGAGTAAATGGGTAAATAAATGTATGCACATATAGGTTGAATGAATAAACAAATGCCTGTTACATTGGATTGAGTGATTCAGGTCATACTTAGTTCCAATCAAGTAGTTTCGAAAAGGAAATCAAACGCCCATATGCTGAAGAAAGAGCAGAAGAGAGGAAAATGAAGGAAGACTTGGAGTGTGGTCAGAAGAGGGACAAGTGTATGCCCAATCTCCTCCAGAGTCTCATTTCTATAACTCAGTGTCACATCATGACAAGAGAAAGGAGGAAAGGGGAAAATGAAACAAACTTTTTTAAAGGATCTACTATGCACCAGGCACACTTTACGAATATTATCTCAGAACCCTGTGAGCTTGGTGCAATTATTGACTTTATTTTAGTTGAGCAATCTGAGAGAGATAGAACTTAAGTGACTTGTCCAGGGTCACTCAGCTAATGTGACTATGAAAAGTCCAAGAGACATAACTTCTGGGTAATTAATGATCAATTCATTAACTATGGGTATCAAATAATAGATTGAGGTCACTGACCTGCCTGGAATCTGTGCCCGATGAAGAACTTTGAAAGCTTAATAAATACTTACATCATTAAATCATTAATTAATACTTTAAAAGTCTAGCATAGGGTGGAAATCAACTCCAATTGGTTAAAAATCAATGAATGGGTGGATGACGAGGTGAGCTGAAAGCTTTCATCTCCACCTGCTGAGGTTGTAATGAAGTTCAGCAGACTCCAGGTATCTGGACAAAGGTATCCATCTCTACCCAGTCACTGAACAATGAACAATGATTGGGTAAGAATAGCAGCTACAAAAGATTCTCTTTGTAAGATCTTCTAGTTAAGTGGGTCCAAACCATGATCAAAAATCATGTACCCAGAGGATCTGGGTAATCTTATCATCAGCAAAGTCCTTCAGACACTGACTGAATAACCTACAGGGGACTGGCTTCTGAATGAAGAAATAGGAAGGGGAAATCTGAATCCTAATTGAATGATTGGTTTTTAATACGAGAGAAATAAATTTCTCTCACTAGAAAGTGTCTGAGACTAGATTTTAATTCATTTCTTACTGTAGGCTCATACCTCTGTGTACTGTGGCGCCACCTAGCTGCACCCAAAGACTCAAAAGTGGGGACAAGGAAGCTCTAACTCTTGAGGGTAGAAATGGGAGTAAATCTCAGGTAAAATCGCTGATGCTCTTCTGTGTCTTTGTGTCCCCAGGGCTTCTAAGAGGAGCTTCAGGGCGCTGAGATCAATCATCATGGCTGTGTCCTCCACACCTGGGCAGCGGGAATATGTACACAACAATGCAACAGAGAGAAGTACAAATGAGAGTTTAGATCTTAGATCTGAAAACTTTGACTTAAGTGGCTGGATGTGGATTCTTTCTCTGATCATAGCCGGAATTGGGCTGGTAGGGAACATCATGGTCCTCTGGCTTCTGGGCTTCCGTATCCGGAGGAATCCCTTCTCTATCTACATCCTCAATCTGGCTGGGGCCGACACCCTCTTCCTCTGTCTTTCCTTTCTGTTCTCCCTACATGAGGTTATGCCCTATTTCAATGATGCTACTATGCTCAAGGGAGTGGCCTTTGTCACATACGCCTTTTACACCGTGGGCCTGAGCTTGCTGGCTGCGATCAGCACCGAGCGCTGTCTCTCTGTGCTCTTCCCCATCTGGTACCGATGTCACCGCCCCAAGTGCACGTCTGCCGCTGTGTGTGTTGTCCTCTGGGCACTGGCTGGCTTGAACTGCGTGTCAAGCTTTGTCATTTGTTTCTACCTTTGTATTAAGCCTTTGTGTAACTTCTTCTTCATCTTCGAGTTTGCATGGTTCATCTTCTTCACTTGTGTATTGTGCGGGTCCAGCTTGACTCTGCTGCTGAGGGTCCAGTGCAGCTCCCAGCGTCAGCAGCCCCCCAGGCTCTACCTCCTCATCCTGCTCACGGTCCTCGTGTTCCTGCTCTGTGGCCTGCCCATGGAAATCGAGGATTTCATAGAGCGCTACAAAATAGTTTTCATGCCTCTTTGGCTCCCTTGGCTCCTGGCCTCCATAAACAGCAGTGCAAACCCCTTCATTTACTTCTTCGTGGGCAGCAAAAGACATAAAAGAAGGGAGCCCCTCAGGGTGGTCTTGCAGAGGGCCATGGGGAGTGAGCAAGAGTTGGCAAGTGGGACTAGAGACATCTCCCATAACAACATCATGGAGACATGATTCTGAAGCTAAGACCAAGATGCTTGGACTCAAGAGCCCATGAAATGAGTCCCTACCCCAGGCCTAGCTACAACCCCCTCTCCACTTCCCTGGGAAGGAAGCTATTACTCACCCTTTCATCCCTCATGCTTATGCCTAGGGTTTGAACTCTAAGCAATAAAACAAACATTTACTATATAATGAGCAGTGCAGAGGATAGAGGTCCAAGGCCTGAAATGGGAAGATTGCACTTCATATCTGCTCTGAGAAACTTACTAGCTGTAATGGGCTGACATGGGCAAGTCACTTAATTCTGTTTGCCTCAGTTCCCTCATCTATACAATCAGCCAGCAAAAGAAATGGCAAACCTTTCCAGGATCTTTGCCAAGAAAACCCCAGATGGGATCACAAAGAGTCACATGACTGAGCAGCAAGACTATACCAGGCACTGTACTAAGTGCTTTACAAATAACTAATTTAATCCTCACAATATATCTAGATGGTAGGTATTCCCATGATATCTATTTTATACCTGATGAAACTGAGGCAGGCAGAGGTTCAGTGATTTGCCCAGGGCCCTAATATAAGCAAGTATCTTAGACTGGATTTGAACTCAGATCTTCCTGACTCCAGGCCCAATGCTCTGTGCTCTCTGGAACCCCCTTGCTTGCTGGAGTCCTTTTATCTAGGGAGTCAGGTCCAAGGCCTCATGTGTCACCAGCCCAGAGAAAGGTTACTCCACCGAGTGGCCACTGTCCCTGTTCTGAAGAGTAGAGGAAGAGGAAAGGCGTCCTCTAAGGTCCCACATCTTCCTAAGGCCCCTCCCTCTTCTCATCATTTTCTGTAATTGACAGCATAAAGATTAGACTCCTCAGTCTTCCATGGACCATGCTCCCCCACCTTGTCTTCTCTCAGGCTTCATCTACAAGGCTCCCTCAGGCCTCATTCCCCCTACCCCAACCCTAAAAAGGGGAGACTTCAACTCAGCCATGTCTCCCTTCATTCTATACTTGTGCTCCTTTCCCTTCCCTCCTCCCATTTCCATCATAGGAGTTGAGTCAAATACTTTCCTCCCTCTCAAGGTCAAGGCTGAGGCTCAGTTTCCTGTCTCATTTCTGGTCTGTTTCCCCAGGACTCAGTCTTTCTTACTCTCTATGTTTCTCTGACTCTTTCCATTCCAATCTTTCTTTCACTCTGCGTGACCTGAGGGCAGGTATTGTAGGGGTGTTATATGATAAGATGCACCCTAATGAGACCAAAGCAAGGGAAGACAACACATCGTCTCATACACATACATATTACAAACTCCACACACATCACACAACATGCATATTCCACACACTGCACACACACACACAGACACTGAACAACAACCTCCTAGGGAATCTCCCAATTCTGAGAGATCATTCACCCTCCATTTGATTCCTCTGGTGACAGCAACCTTACTATTTTCTCAGTGGTTTCAGCTTCCATATTTTACCTGGTTCAGCTCTGGAATGGTGTAATCATGTGATTTTTTTAAACTTTCATTGTTTATATAATCAACCTGGGTAATAGTTTCCCTCAATGAATATAGATGAAAAATTTTGAAATAAAATATTAGCAAAAACATTATAGCCATTTATCATGAGGATAATACACTTTGATCAGGTAATATTTATACCAGGAGTGAGGGCTGGTTCAATATTCAGAAAACTATCAGCATAATTGACTGTATCAGCAACAAAACTAACAGAAACCATATTATTATCTCAATAGATGCCAAAAAAGCTTTTTACAAGCTACAACACCCATTCCTATCAAAAACACTAGAGAACCTTCCTTAAAATGATAAGTAGAATCTATCTAAAACCATCAACAAACATTATAGGTACTGGGGATAAGCTAGATGCATTTCCAATAAGATTGGGGGTGAAACAAGGATTCCATTATTACAACTGTTATTCAATATTATACTCGAAATATTAGCTTTAGCAATAAGAGAAGAAAAATAAATTGAAGGAATTAGAATAGGTAAACAATAAACTAAGTTATCACTCTGAAGATTTTTTGATGCTATCCTTAGAGAATCCTAGAAAAATAATAAATAACTTTAGCAACTTTGCAAGATATAAATAAACCCACATAAATCATCAGCATTTCTATATATCACTAACAAACCTCAACAGCAAGAGATAGAAAGAGAAATTCCACTTAAACTTGTTATACACATTATAAAATATTTGGGAGTCTACCTACCAAAACAAATGCAGGAACTATATGAACACAACTACAAAACACTTCTCATACAAATAAAGTCAGATGTAAATAATGCACTTTCTTGTGGGTATGCCTAGCTAATATAATATAAATGAATTCTACCTAAATTTATTTACTTATTCATTGTCATACCAATCAACCTACTGAAGAATATTTTATAGAACTAGAAAAAATAATGTCAAAATTCATCTGGAAGAACAAAGGTCCAGAATTTCAAGGGAATTAATGAAAATAAATGCTAGGGAAGGCAGCCTTGCCATACCAGATCTTAAAATTGTATTACAAAGTAGCAATCATCAAAACTACTTGGAACTAGCTAAGAAATAGAGGGGTAAATCAGTAGAATAGGTTAAGCACACAAGACACAGTAGTCAATGATTATAGGAATCTGCTGTTTGATAATCTCAAAGACCCCAACTTCTGGGATAAGAACTCACTATTTGACAAAAATTGTTGGGAAAACTGGAAAATAGTTTGGCAGAAACTGAGCCTAGATCAACGTCTGACACCATATACAAAAAAAAAAGGTCACATGGATACATGATTTAGATATAAATGTGATACTATAAACAAATTAGGGGAACAAGGAATAGTATGTCTGCCAGATTTATGGAAAATGGGGGAATTTATGACCAAACAAGAGATATAGAACATTATGAAATGCAAAATGGATAATTTTGATTACATTAAAGTGGAAAGTTTTTGCACAAAGCCAATGCAACTAAGATTAGGAGAAAAGCAGAAAGCTGGGCAAAAGTTTTTACAACTAGTATCTCTGATAAAGTCCTCATTCCTAAAATATTTAGAGAACCGAGTCAAATTTACCAGAATAAAAGTCATTCCTCAATTGATAAGTGGTCAGAGGATAAGAATAAGCAGTTTTCAGAAGAAGAAATTAAAGTTATCTATAGTCACATGAAAAAATACTCTAAATCACTATTGATTAGAGAGATGCAAATTGAAACAACTCTGAGGTACCACTTCACACATATCAGATTGGCTAACATGACAAAACAGAAAAATGATAAATGTTGGAGAGATGTGAGAGGGTTGGAACCTAATTCACTGTTGGTGGAGTTGTAAGCTGATCCAACTATAGCCCAAAGGACTATACACATGTGCATACCCTTTGACCCAGTAATACTACTTCTAGGGCTATATCCCAAAGAGATCATAGAAAAGGAAAAAGGACCCACGTAAACAAAAATGTTTATAGCAGTTCTTTGTGGTGGCCAAGAAGTGGAAATTGAAGGAATTTCAATCAATGGGGATTGACTGAACAAATTGTGGTATATGAATATAATGGAATACTATTACGCTATAAAAAGTGATGAATCAGGAAGACTTCAGAAAGGCCTGGAAGAATTTATATGAACTGATGCTGAGTGAAAGGAACAGAACCAGGAGAACACTGTAAACAGTAACAACCACAATGTGTGAGAAATTTTTCTGGTAGACCCAGCCCTTCACAGCAATGCAAGGACCTAAAACTTTCCCAATGGACTCTTGAGGCAAAATGCCTTCCACATTCAGGTAAAAACTATGGAATTGGATCACAGAAAGAAGCAGAATATTTTCTCTTATGTCATGTTTTGGTTTGGTTTGTTTTTTCTCATGGTTTCCCTAATTCATTTTAATTCTTCTATGCAACATGAACAATGTGAAAATGTGTTTAATAAGAATATATGTGTTGAACCCATATAAGATTCCATGCTATCTCGTGGAGGGATGGGGAAAGGAGAGAGAAGAAATCTAAGACTTATAGAAGTGATTGTAGACAACTAAAAACAAATAAATTAATAATAAAAAAAAGAAATGATGAGCAGGTGGACTTCAGAAAAACCTGGAAAGACTTATATGAACAGATGCTGAGTGAAGTAAACAGAAGCAGGAGAACATTGTACCCACTAACGGCCACATTGTGAGATGACTGACTTTGGTAGTCTTAGTCCTTCTCAACAATGCAAGGTTGACAATTCCAAACAATTCCAAAGGGCCCATGATGGAAAATGCCATTCATATCCAGAGAAAGAACTATAGAGTCTGAACGCAGAGTGAAGCACACTATTTTCTTTTTTGTTTGTTTTGTTTCATTTTTCTTTCTCATGGTTCCTCCTATTTGTTCTAATTCTTCTATATAACATGACTAATGTGAAAATACATTTAATAAGAATGTATATGTATAGCCTATATCAGCTTGCATGCTGTCCTGTGGATGGGGATAGGGGAGGAAGAGGGAGAAAATTTAAAATTTATGGAAGTGAATGTTGAAAACTAAAAATAAATAAACTTTTAAAAAATTGTTTTCCTCAGGGTAAACCATACCCGTATTCCTAGCCTTTGAAATATATTGTTGTTATCTTCTACCTGGTATTCTATTTAGGATTTTTACATACAAATTTATTAATGAAATTGGTTTATAATTTTTCCTCTTTTTAATCTTTCTAGTTTCATCAATATCATATTTGTTTCATAAAAGGAGTGTGGTAGGATCCCTTCTTTGCCTATTGCTTCAAATAATTTATTTACTATTGGAATTAGTTGATTTATTTTAGAACAATAAATTGAAAAGGCTATAATGAGCTTTCCTAAGAAAAGAAAAACACCAGGACTAGATGGAGTTACAAGTGAATTCTATTAAACATGTAAAGATCAACTAATTCCAAAAGTTATATTTTCACAAGAGTCATATTGTGTAGGAAAAAAAAGAAAATAGTCTACTTTGCTCTGCATTCAAACTCCATAGTCTGTACGTCAGGGTAAAGTCCCTGATGAATTTCCTCATCTTTGAGTCCCCAGGGCATCTGAGAGGAGCTTCCTGGGACTGGGACCAACCACCACTGTTGTGTCCCCCAGACTTGGGCAGGGGAAATATGGTCATGAAAATGGCAATTGAGAGAAGAGCAAATGGGATTTTAGTTCCTGGGACTGAGACACCTGAAAAATTTGACTTAAGTGACTGGATGCATTTCCTCAATCTGATCACTACCATAGTTGGGTTGGTGGGGAACAGCATTGTCCTGTGGCTCCTGGGTTTCCGTATCCAGAGGAAGCCCTTCTCTGTCTACGTCCTCAAGCTGGCCGGGCCATTGCCCTTTTCCTTTGCAGCCTTTTTTTTTTACTGCTTATCGAGGAATTTGTTGGATATTTGAATTATTCTACCATGGACATAAGAGTGATCTACATCACATTCACGTCCTGCTGCATGGACCTGAACCTCCTGGTTGCGATCAGCACCGAGCGCTGTCCATTCCCCATCTAGTATGGTTGTCACCGCCCCAACCACATCTCTGCCGCTGTGTACGCAGTCCTCTGCGCTGTAGCCGGCCTGCTATGCTTAACAAATTAGATCTATTATGTTTCTGTCTGCAATAAGCTGTCTGTCCTGCCTTCGTGTGGTCCGGACCGTGTGGCTCTTCTTCCTCACTTGTGTGCTGTGTATCCTGACACTGCTGCTGAGGGACCAGTGCAGCTCCCAGGGCTGGCAACTCCGCAGTCTCCACTTCCCTGACCTGCTCACAGTACTCCTGTTTCTGCCTTGTGATCTGCCTATGGTGCTGAGACCAGTAATGAGGTAAGGGGAGCTGTTAGGACCATTTATGAATTTGAATACAAATCTTTTCTGTTCTCCGAGTTGTATTTGTTTTGGTCATGTTGAGTCATGTGATCGCTGTATTCTATTAAGCTGCATCTTCCCATGAGGATTTTCTAACACTGAGCATGTCTTTAAGTCAGTTGTTTCCCCTGGTTGAGGGCGGGGGGGGGGGGGGGGGGGGGGGCGCTCTCACAAAAAAACAAAATGGTGATAAATCACCAAGATTGAGCTGGATGCTTCTACAGCCAGAAGAGTCATTCATTCTGCGTGTGGATTACATCTCCTTCTACTTCTAAGTGGTGAATAAGGGCAAGGGCCAAGGAAGCCAGAGAGGGCTTTTATTGATACTTAATGGATATTTAGAGTTGAAAAATCTCCTTCCTGTTATCCTAAGTCATTTCTAAGTTAATTGCCTCCAGGAAATGAATCTCAGGCAAAATCTCTGACTTGACAAGGCATTTTGTTAAAGCAAAAGCAATAATTGAAGGAAAGTGTACATCTCTAAATGCTTATGTCAATAAAATAAAGACCAGGCTAATGAATTCAGTATGCAATTTAAAAAAAAAACTAGGAAAAGGACAAATTAAGATCCCCAATTAAACACTAACTTGGAAATCCTAAAAATTAAAGATAAGATTAATAAAAATGAGTATAAAAATTGAATTAATAAATAAAACCCAGAGTTGGTTTTATGAAAATATGATATGAGATAAACCATTGATTAAGTTGATTTTTTTAAAAAGAAAGAATAAAACCAATTCATTAGTATTAAAAAGTAATATATCACTAACAGCTGAAATTTTTAAAAAATTTTAAGAAGTCATTTTGCACAATTATAAACCAACAAATTTAACAATTTCAGTGAAGTGGAAGAATATTTGCAAAAATATAAATTGTCAGGATTAGCAGAAGAGGAAATAGAATAGCTAAATACACTTATTTTTAAAAAGAAATTGAACAGGCCATAAATGAGCTCCCTAAGAAAAAAGCATCAGGACTAAAAGGATTTACCAACAAATTTCTAACAAACACATTTCAGTGGATACAATATTAAATAAATTATTTGGAATAATATGCAAAGAAAGGATCCAATCAAACTCCTCTTATGAAACACATATGACTGATACCTAAACCAAGAAGAGTAAAAATTGAGAAAGAAAACTATAAAGCAATTTCATTAATGAAGATGGATGCAGAAATCCTAAGAAAAATCCTTCCTGGCTAGAATGCAACCTACATAAGAGAGTCTATCCCTTGATTGGAGCTGAGACCCAATCTCTCTCTGAATCAAAGAGGTCACTTAATCTAGACCATTCTTTGGTATATTCTCATCTGCAGAACTTCTCTAATTTCTGTTGGCTTTTGCTACGATTTACTATTCCTGTTGGCCAAGACGGGATGTGTACAATAATAGCCAACTGGATCACTTAAATACAATCAGGAAAGTATCTTTCTTTGTGAACCTTTAAACATCACACTTTAAGACCAGAGAGATATTTGATAAGTGGAGAATAAACATGCATCTAGCTTAATACACATCTTTTAGGTTCAAGGAGAAACTGCCAAGTATCTGAAGTCTTGAAAGCTGCCTGTCCTGCCCACATGCCCAGGTAGCTTGTAAGCAGTGTGAGGATGGCTTATCTCCTACTCTCTTCAAATGGAAATTGACCTCAGGACATATCTATCCATGCCACCTGTGAACCATATTCATATATGTATACAGCTCACATATATTTACAACTTATATATGCATTGTTCTAAACATACCCATATACATGTTTTCACTACCCCCACCTCTCTAGAAAGCTCTTTGAGAGTAGGGACTGCTCTATCTTTTGCCCCAATAACCAGGAGAGTTCTGGGCTCTTAGGTGTTTCACAAAATACTTCTTGATCATGGATTTTCACTGAACTGAAGAGTAAAGTGAGGCGAAGGCAAGAAAAGTGACTTGCCCACAGTCACCCAGAAAGGCAGTGCTGGGAGAGGATACAAACTCAAACCTCTTTTGGGATTCAGTATACCTCTCTTAATCATATCATGATGTGCCTTGTAAGTGTATTTCCCAAGAACACAGTGTTACAGATCCCAAATCACTGGGGAAGCCATCCCATCTCAGTCCCTGACGATCCCTGCCCAAACATGATGTTGTAAAGGAAGGAAAGAAAAGAACAAAACCTGAAACTTTAATGAGAGTGAGGAGCAGTATGAGTTTCTGCTGTTGGTTACAGCTGATCAGGCATTGCTATCTCTGTTTCTCAGCAGGACAGATTGTGGTGCATACTTATGTACATGAATACATCTATCAGCAATGTATATATGTATATATGTGTGTATCATGTTTATAAATAGTATTACTAGCATTACTAGTATATATACATATATACATATGTATGCATGCATATAAACATGCTTATATATAAATATACTTGTAAATTATTGTGTTATGAATATTTTCTGTGATCTCATGTTCTAATGATCTGATGACTTCTCTTAAGAATAATTTCTTAACAATTGAAAGAAATATTAATATTCAATTAGTCATTAGTGGGAAAAAAGATAATTTCTCTCCCTTCAAGTCCACAGAACATCCAAAAACTATTCATGAACCCTAGGTTAAGAATGTCTGGCACAAATTAAAATATATGTACAAATGTAAGTGAGTACGAATATATGTATTATATTGTATGCATGTATCTGTGCATTCTTATATATAGTATGCATATGTTTTGTGAATGAATAAGCATATGTGTGCACATGTGTCTTTCAACACATATATGTTTTCCCCATAAAATCCAGGGCTCCTACCAGTCCAGCTTTCACTCCCATATCCACCTTTAATCTAGGGATATCTGAGGATCTTCTAGATTTACCATGAAAAGTTGAGCTAACAAAAGAAAACATAACTACACTTTGAGAAAAGTTCTATGAGAGCTAGAAAGGGAGCTAATGAACCAAGTAGCCCACGGAGGATATTTCTTCCTTAAGTTTCAGGAAGCATGACTGATAAGTACTTGAGGAAAATGGGAAAGACAAGTAGATTAGAGATAATGGACCACACTAATCCAGAAGTAATTCCCCCAATGCCTTTTGTATTTACATAGGTGTTTAGAGATAATCAAAGTCTTTACCAGGGAAACATCATTTATCAAGTTTTATGTGGACTTGAAGTCTTTGAGGAGTCCATCTCCTGAGGTCAGTGTCTGGGAAATCTGCAACCTTGGTGCCTGAAAGCAAATAGAAAATCTTTTTTTTCTAGGCTTATGTAACTGGGAGAAGAGGGAGAGCAAAATAAGGAAAAGAGAGGAACTGTCCTGAATCCTACTCAAAGCCCACCACTCCATCCCCAGGGTCTGGCCAGGAAATTCCTGAGGACAAGTATAGGAATCAATTGCAGGACCAGGTGCAGGAATCATCAGGAACCTTGAGAGGAAAAAGGAGCTTCTCAATCTGGAGTCTTTCCCTGTAATTCTTTGTCATCGTGTGAGTTTCATCCTTTATACATTTACATTGATCCCCTCAATATGTACAACTGGAAAGCTGAAAAACAAATTTGGGAAATAGTGGACCACAGAAGTTTCTGCCACTGTGTTCTTATGTTTTCTTCTTCCCTGGGAGGCAGGAACAGCCCCCAACTCTCAGGCAGTTTTTAATATGACCTCCAGCAAGAAGGGAGAGTTTTGTTTGGAGTGCTTCAGAAACCCCTACAGGCCAAGAGTATGTTCCCAGTCCTCTGGGTTCAGGCTCTGGCTCAGAGTGGATGAACACCATATCTCCTTGATCTCCTATTCTCAGTCTGGATTAACAGATCTACCTTTTCACAGGCATTTGACCCTAAAGCATCTCATTTGTCAGTAAAGATAAATTGAAGCCACAACAGCCAATAATCCAGACACATGCAGCTGGTGAATTCAGGACTGGTCAATCACATGGTTTGACATGAAGTGATGACCTGCTACTGCTCCTTCATCCTCCTCCCCTCTGCCTACTCTCGGTACAATAGCAGCTACTTCAGAGCAGGGAGAGTTTCATTGTCTGTTTCATTCCCAGTGGTGAAAAATACTATGGGCCCAGTATG
Organism: Bettongia penicillata ogilbyi; assembly: GCA_023548195.1. NCBI lineage: Eukaryota > Metazoa > Chordata > Mammalia > Diprotodontia > Potoroidae > Bettongia > Bettongia penicillata. The sequence continues at coordinate 3,806,222 of JAJHZJ010000360.1, forward strand.
TTTATTGTAGTTTGGCAGAGAAAAACAACAAAGAGATAATTGCATTTCCTTCTCTCCTTTCCACAGGTGGATGACGATGGATATGGAACACTGTGTTGTATACTGTTGAACATACTTGTTATGATGGATTGTTGTGCTGAAATATTTTTCTCTTCTTTTTTTCTCTGATTAAAAAAAATTGACTTTAGGTAGGAGATAGTATATTGAACAATAAAATTATGTAGAAGAAAAAGTTATTAACAGAAACTTTAAGATGAAAGTAAATAAATGGATGAATAAATTTATGAATTATTAAAAGAATAAATGAACACATAAGTGCATGCATGCATACATTAAATAAATAAATAAATGTCTGATGCGTTGAATTAAATGGCTCACCCCATCTTAGGCCTGTCCACATAGGTTGTAGATGGAAGCCAAGCCTTCATATACTAAAGAAAGTGCAGAAGAGAAAAAAATTAAGGGTGCTCAGAGAAGGAGAGACAAGTGTGCCTCCAACCTTCTCCAGAAGACGCCTTTCTATACCTCACAGTCACATCATGACATTGTTTGTCCTTAGTTCTTGAAGAGGACCAATGATGTCATGAAGGTGATGTCTTGACTTGCAAGTGAATTGGATTTAAGTGAAGCAAGGCTGTGAGGTCATCAGCCTCACTTTCTCCTCCTCAGACATCTGGGTCCAGTGGCAGGACATAGTCAGGGAAGATTGAAGATGGCCTTGCATGCAATGGGAGACCTTGGACCTTTAAGCTCAAATCTTTCCCAAGTCTCAGTTTGTCTGAGGCAATGCTCATTCAATCATTAATGCTAGGTAACAAATGAAGCAAAAACCTCCTTCCTTTGCCTGGTCAAAAAAATTAATCTGAGAAGGGGAGATATTTATGAGTTCTGGCCAAAATAGAAGCAATTGGTAATTTCCATTCACTAGGAACTGTCAAAATTCAAACAATGATCAACTGAGGCCTGAGCACCAATCTGTGAGGATGAAAGTGATTTGAGTTTAAGGTACAGTCAAATGGTTCCATTGGAAGTGTAATGAGTTTTTCAAATGTGGGTTTTCCAATTTTTGTATTTCAAGAAATCATAAATTCCTTTGGTCAGAGAACCCACAGGAAAGGATATGATTCCCTTTAACTAGGTAAAAAATCAATTTTGCCTCCTTTCTTGACTAGCTTTAGAGGAGCAGAAAGTGAGGGTGGTGACTTTTCCTAGCCCTCCCTCAAACAAAACAAAGTCAAGCGCAAGATATGTCATCATTTCTCTTATATCATGGTCTTCAAAAATGAAGGATGAACACAACCTGTGAACAGATCAAACTGCATGAGTGGGGATCCAGCTGTCTGGGTAACCCAGCTCATCCACTCCCCTCTGTCTCTCTCTCCCTTTCCTTTGGGGTTTACTGGTTGATGTCTGCCCTTCCTTCCTTCCTTCCTTCCCTGTTGTTGCAAAACCTTAAACCTAGTACATTCTGAAGCCCAGAGGTTGGACAACAATAGGTCCCTGCCCAATGGGCATTTAATGACTGGCTTGGAGTGATTATTAATAGTAACAGTTTTTCTATCCTTCCCAGGTTGATTTAGTTTTTTGTTTGTTTTTTTTTTCTTATTAAAAGGGCAATTCCCTGACAACTGCTTAAAAAGGCCTACTAACTCAATGGGCATTACCTCCCTCTAAGTGAGTATTTGAAAAGATCTAGCCTATAAAGACCAAGATCTCCCACTGTATCCTGGGCAATCTACTCTGGTCAGTGGATCCAGATGGCTCAGGAGAAGAAAGTGAGGCTGGTGACCATGCACACCTCTCCATCACTCAATACAGAGTCAAGTGCAAGTCAGGCCATCATTTTCTGATGTCATGATCTTCTTCAAAAACGAAGGACAAACACAACAACCTGACTAGTCTCAATAACTGAATAGGAGTTCCTCAGATGAACTGAGACCTGGGAAAGACCTTAACTTTAAAAGGCCAAGGTCTCCCATTGCATCTGGGTCAACTCCCATTGTCCTGATCTATAACTTGCCACAGTACCCAGATGGCTCCAGAAGAGAGAATGAGGTTTGTGACTTTGCACAGCCCTACCTCACCTAGATCCAATTCAGTTACAAGTCAAGACATCACCTTCCTAATGTCATTGGTCCTCTTCCAGAACAAAGCACAAAGAACAGTAACATAGTGAGTGTTCTAATCAAAGGAACATAAATTTCGACTCCTGAAACCACAAAAGATATATTGGATTTATGGGCTAGATTTCTTTTTTTCTTCCCTATTTATTTATTATATAATTTTTAAAAACTGGGATAATTCACTCTTCTGTCCAATATAATTTCATTTATGATTTCTTTAAATACAGGATTGGGAAACTAAGCTTTGAAAAAACTAATTAAGATTCATATGGAGTGTAGGGAACCATAGAGGGCCACAACGGTTTCAGAAGTACATAATGGGCTGATAAACCCACTCTATTGTGCAAATGGAGCAAAGGTTGTTGGTTCAGCCCCCCGGATCTCATACAATAGCCCCAAGGCTTTTGGGTCTCAGGTAAACATCTTAGTATTTGACAAACATCCTGAGGCAGTCATCGGGACAGGTGTTTATTGATGAAAGAGGACTGGTGAAAGTAATCACATCACTAACTTTCCTCGAGTATAGAACTTATGGCTGAACAGTATATAAGGCTTGAACTTGCTAATAATAAACAGAGCTTGCAACATCTCTGTCTCCCGCCTCATCACTGCGTGCCTGAGAATCGAGACGTCCTGCTGGTCGGAGGTCTCTTCACTGAACCAGCTGTTACCCCAACAATGGAGCTACTTGATTGTGCCTTAAACCCAAATCACCCTGCCTCTCAATGATTGGTCAACAAGAGATCCCAGCCTGACTTGATCGTTATTTGGGTTTTGATGACTCAGAGTGAGTGTCAATAGCAATTGTCCCTATTTTGGCTAGAAACCCTGCAAGTCTTCCTCTTCCAGACTGATTTTTTAACTAGGTAAAAGAGGCCATTTTTTGCTACATTTGTTACCTAGCCTTAATCACTGAATGGTATTGCTTCAGAAAAACTGAGACCTGGGAAAGCTTAAGCTTAAAAGGGCCAAGGTCTATAGCATTGCTTCCAGGGGGCATCTCCAGGCTTCCTGATTTATATCTTGCCACTGAACCCAGATAGCTCAGAAGGAGAGAGTGAGGCTGGTGACATCATGATAAGAGAAAGAGGGAAGGGCAGAATGGAATAAGTTTTTTAAGGGCATAATATGATCCAGGCATAGTGTTAAACACTTTACAAATATTATTTCATTTGATCCTCTGAAAAACCCTCATAAACTTGGTGCTATTATTGGCCTCATTTTACAGTTGAGGAATCTGAGGGATACATTTGTTAAATGACTTGTCCAGGCTCACAGAGTTAATGTGACTGATGAAAATTCCAAGATACATGATTTTTGGTAATTAATAGCAAAATTATTAACTATGGATAGCAAATAACTAATACATAGAGATCAGTGGACCTCCTGGAAGCCAAAGATGTCCCCTGGAGAACACTGAATGCTTCAAAAGTCTTTGGAAGAGGGAGTGTGACTGAAGATGGAAGTCAGCCCTGGTTGATGATCAATGAAGGGGTGGACAAGGAGGTGGACTGAATGCCTTCAGCTCCTCCTGCTCAGGACATGATGAGGTTCAGCTGCTTCTAGTCATCTGGATAAAGTTATCTATCTGTACTGAACAATGATGGGTTAAGAATTCCACCTACATAAAGTTTTCTTTGCAAAATCCTCCACTTAAGTGGAGTTCCACCCAAGATGGAAAAGAATGTACCCTGGAGATCTGGGCAATCTCATCTATCAAAAATGTCCTTCAAAACTGGTTTCTTGAATGAGGAAATAGGAAAAAAGAGTCTTAATACTAAATGAACAATTGGTTATTAATAGCGAAATAATCATTTCTTTCACTACTAATTGCCTGAGGCTAGATATTAGCTCATTTCTTACTCTAGGTCCAGCACTCTGAGCACTGTGGATCCACCTAACTGCACCCTACAGAGGGCATAGGGAAGAGGAGGCTCTAACTCTTGAAGGTAAACATGGGAATAAATCTCTGGAAAAATCCATGATGTACTTCTGAGTCTTTGTGTCCCAGGACATCTGAGAGGAGCAGATGTCCTGGGGCTGGGACTGACCACCATGGCTATGTTTTCCACACCCGGGCCACAGGAACATGTTCATGACAATGCTTCGGAGACAAATGCAAATGGAAGTTTAGTTTCTGAGGTGAAGACCCCAGGAAAATTTGAATTGAGTGACTGGATACGGATACTCTCTCTTCTCATTGACATACTTACGCTGGTGGGAAACAGCATCGTTCTGTGGCTCCTGGGCTTTCTCATCCCGAGGAACCCCTACTCTGTCTACATCCTCAACCTGGTCGTGGCCGACGCCCTCTTCCTCTGTTGCTCCTTTCTGCTCTCCACACATGAATTGGCTAGCTATTTTTTTATTATTCTTTCACGTACGAAATATTGATCTACGTCACATACACGTTCTACACCTTGGCCCTGAGCCTGCTGGCTGAGATCAGAACCGAGCGCCTGTCTCTCTGTGCTCTTTCCCATCTGGTACCGATGTCACCGCCCCAAGTGCACATCTGCCGCTGTGTGCGCTATCCTCTGGGCTGTGACCAGCCTAATTGGGGTAGCAGATTTTGTCGTTTGTTTTTATGTCTATAGTGACCATTTCTGTAGTAACGTCTTCATCATCGAGGTCGTGTGGTTCACCCTTTTCACTTTTGTGCTGTGCGGGTCCAGCCTGACTCTGCTGCTGAGGGTCCAGTGCAGCTCTCAGCGCCCCCCAGGCTCTACCTCCTCATCCTGCTCTTGGTTCTCGTGTTCCTGCTCTGTGGCCTACCCATGCGGATCGAAGATTTCATACTGCGGTTCCACAAAGTTTTCAAGCCTTATTGGCTCTGTGAGCTCTTGGCCTGTGTGAACAGCAGCGCGAATTCCTTCATTTACTTCTTCGTGGGCAGCCGAAGTCATAAAGGGAGGGAGTCACTCAGCGAGGTCCTGCAGAGGGCCCTGGGGAACCAGCAAGAGTTGGGAGATGGGATGAGGAACACTCCCCACCCCAACAACCAGGAGACATCATCCGGAAGCCCTTAGCACAAGATGCTCAGATGCTGCAGCCCTTGGAAATAGCCTCCCTACTCAGGCCCAGCTGCAGCCCCCTTCCCACTTCCTCAGGAGTCAAGCTAATATCCCCCTTCTATCCCTTATGTAGAGTAATGCACAAACTTATGTTAGGTGTCTGCTGTGTGCCAGGCAAGTGGGAAGTGCAAGGAATGGAGCTCCAGGGCCTGAAATTGGAAGACTTGAGTTCAAATGTGGCCTGAGATACTTGCTAGACATGTGACCCTGGACAAATCACTTGATTCTGTTTGCCTCAATTACCTCATCTGTAAAATGAGCTGGTAAAAGAAATAGCCAAGCACTCCAGTATCTTTGCCAGATGGGGGTCACAAAGAATCACATGACCAAATTACAAGACTATACCATGCACCGTACTGAGTGCTTTACAAGTAAATCATTTAATCCTCACAATATGCCTAGGAGGTAGGTGCTCTCATGACCTCTATTTTACACTTGAGGAAAATGAGGCAAGCAGAGGCTCAGTGACTTGACCGACTTGTCCAGAGTCCCAAAGCAAGCGAGTGTCTGAGACTGGATTTGACTCAAATTTTCCTGACTCAGATTTCCCAATGCTCTACGTACTTTGGAGCTCCCTAGAGTGCTGGAGGCTACTTCACCTGGAGAGTGAGGTGCAGAGCCTCATGTGTCACCAGACCAGAAAAAGGCTACTCCACCAAATAGCCACTATCTCTGTTCTGAGGAGTAGAGGAAGAGGAAAGATGTCTTCTAAAGTCCCTGTCCATTCCTTGTGAATCTCTGTAAATGAAGGCAGAGTAAAGGGTCAGACTCCTCGAGATTCTGGAAGCCATTCTTCCCTACCTTGTCTTCTCTCAGGTTTGATGCACAAGGTTCCTTCAGGCTCATTTCCCATCGTTTCCCATCCCCCCACCTTCAAAGTGGGAAATTTCGGTTCAGTCAGGTCCCCTCCATTCTCTGCTTGTGCTTCTTTCTCTCCCCCTTCCCACAATTCAACCAAATACTTCTCTTCCTCTAAAGGTCAAGGCTGAGGCTCAACTTCCCTTCTTGTTTCCAGTCTGTTTCTCCAGGGTTCCATCTGTCTGAGGCTCTGTGTTTCTATGTTTCTATGACTCTCTCTATTCCAGTCTCTCTTTCAAAACTCTGCATGATCCAGTTCCTGATGAGGGCAGGTATTGTAGGGGTGTTACATAGGACAGGGTGCACCATAATGAGACCAAAGCAGGTGAAAGGGACACATCATCTCACACACACATACACATGTATCTCTTTCTCTCTTCCTCTCCTCTCCTCTTTTTGGCATATTCTCATCTCTCTGATTTCCGTTGACTTTTGCTTAGACAAATGACTTACCTCCTATACATTATTTATGTTGGTCTCTGTGTGTGCAGGGAGTGTCAGGATGGCCCATCTCCTGCTCTCTGCAGATGTGAACTTGACCTCAGATCATATCTATCCATGTCCCCTTTGAGCCATGTCTATATATTTATACAACTCTCACTCATTTATATTCTGTATATGCATTGTTCTAAACACACCTATATCCACTATATTCATTAATTCCAACTCTATTGTAAGCTTTTTGAGAGTAGAGGAAGCTTCTGTTAGGTGTGTTTATCCCCAGCATGTAGGAGAGTTCCTGGCTCTTAGTACATGTTTCACAAAATACTGCTTGATGGAAGAACCTTCACTGGACTGAAAAGAAAAGCAAGGCAAAGACAAGGAAAGAGACATGCCCACAGTCATCTAGAAATGCAGGGTTGGTGGAGGATTCAAATGCAAATCTCTTCTGGGATCAAGCATACTACTCTCTTAACTATATTATGAGGTGCCTTGTAAATGCATTTCCCAGGAATACAGTGTTATGGATCCCAAATGACCAGGGAAGTGTCACTCCATCTCTCTGTCGCCGAAGATCCCTTCCTAAAGATGAGGCTGTAAAGAAAGAATAGAAAAAGACAAAATCTCAGATCCTAAAGGGAGTGAGAGGACCAATATGAGTTTCTACTCTTGGCTATGACTGACCAAACATTTTTATCTCTGCTTGCCTGCAGAAGTGTTTGTGACAGAGGTAAGTAGAAGTTAATGAAAAGAAAGATAATTTTCCTCCCTCCAAAGTGACAGAATATCCAAAAATCATGGATGCTAGTTTAAGAGTGCCTGGAAAAAACAAAAATATATGCGTGTATGTAAGTACATTTGAATATATATGCTTACATATTACAGTGTATATACATTTATAAGAATTCCCATATATTCCTATAGGTATATATATGTATATATATACATATATATGTCATATGTATCTCATTTGCACATGAATAAAAATATATGTACATATATTTATTTTATGTCTTTCTAAGTGCAAATGCTTTCTTTTCCTTATCAGAACCTTAAAATCCAGGGCTTCTGCCTGTCCAAGCCTCACTCCAATACCCACCTGTTGTCCATGGAAATCTGAGGTCTTTGGAATGCTATGGACAACTGAGTCAAAAGGAGAATATGCAATTTCACTTTCAGAAAAGTTCTGTGAGAGCTAGAAAGGGAGTTAATGAGCAAGGTGGCCCACAGGGCATATTTGTTCCTTAAGTTACTTGAGGAACCAAGGCTGATAAGTACCCAAGGATAATGGGAAGACCACTGGACTGGAGAAAATGGACCACACCAATTCAACAGTAATTGCCCTAATGCCCTTGAGTACTGATTGGTGTTCAAAGAGAATCAAAGTCTTTACCAGAGAAGCACCATTTAGGAAACTTTATCTGGACTTGAAAACTTTGGGAAGTTCTTCTCCTGAGGTCACTGTCTGAGAAAGAAAATCATTTCTCCCAGGCCTGTATACTTGAGAGAAGAGGGAGGGGAATATAAGGGTAAGAGAAGAACTATCCTGGATCCTGCTCCTATCCCACCCCTTATGTCCCAGAGTCTGGCCAGGAGATTCCTGAGAAGGCCAGTTACAGATATCAACCGCAGGACTAGATGCAGGAATCATCAGGAATCTGGAGAGGAAAAAAAGGAAGTTCTCCATCTGAGACCTTTCCTTGTAATTCTTTGACATTGTTGGATTTGCTGAAGATTTCTCTGTGAGTTTAATTCTCTCTTTATACATTTGCCTTGATCCGTTCAATGTGCATAGCTGGAAAACTGCTTAGGGAAATAGGGGACTGCGGACATTTCTACTGCTGTATTCTGATGTTTTCTTTTTCCCTTGGAGAAAGAAGCAGCCTCCATCCTTCAGACAGTTTTTAAAATGGTGTCCAACAGAGAGGGAGCATTTTGTTTGGAGTGCTTCAGAAGCCCATACAGCCCGAGGGTATGGAAGTTCTTGTTCCTCATTTTCTGGGCCCAGACTCTGGCTCTTGGTGGATTCCTTTACACTAACATTCCTCGATCTTCTCCTATTATCAGTTTGGATTAACAGACCCACCTTTTCAAAGGCATTTGACTCAAAAGCATCTCATTTGTCAGTAAAGAGAAACTGAAGCCACAACAACCAACAGTCCAGACACCTGCACGGGGTTAGGTTCTATGCAGGTCAATTACCTGGTTGGGCAGGAGGTGAGGAGCTGCTGCTGCTGCATCCTCCTCTCCTCTGCCCTCTCTCAGTACAGTATCAGCTACTTTGGGGCAGGGACAGTTTCATTGCCTTTGTGTGCCCAGCACCAAGCCCAGTAGTGAAAATATTTCTGGGTCCAGGATCTCAAAAGAACCAGTATCTAACATATTTATTGCAGTTTGGCACAGAAAACCATTAAATAGGTAACTGCATTTCCTTCCCTCTCATCCAGTGGTGAGTGTCTGTGGATATGGAACATTGTGTACTGTACTGTGGGACTTAGTTCATATGATGGAATGTTGTGCTGAATTTTTTTTCTCTTTTCTTATTCTTTGATTTTGTTAATAATTGAATGTATGTGTAGACAGTATATAGAATAAAAATTATATAGAAAGAAAAAGTATTGATAGAAATTTTAAAACATAAATGAATAAATGGATGAATTAATTAATGGACAGGTGAATTAAGAAATAAATGTGTGCATACACACATTAAATGAATAAACAAATGTCTATTGCGTTGAATTAAGTGGTTCAGCCCACCTTAGGCCTGTCCACATAGGTTGTAGAAGGGCATATTAAATATCCCACATACTAAAGAAAGTGCAGAATAGAGAGGAAAATGAAGAGTGATCAGAGAAGGAGAGAAAAGTGTCCCCTCAAGCTTCTCCAGAAGACTCGTTTCTATACATCACTGTCACATCATAGTAAAAGGAAGGGGCAAAGAGGAAAATGGAAAAAGCTTTTCTTAAGGGCATACTATGAGCTAGACACAGTGGTAAATACTTTACAAATACTATTTCATTTGATTCTCTGAAGAATCTTGTTAGCTTGGTGCTATTATAAATGACCCCCATTTTACAATTGAGGAACTTGAGAGAGATGGATGCTAACTGACTTGTCCAGGGTCTCACAGTTAATGTGATTCATGAAAATCCAAGAGACATGATTTCTGGGTAATTAGTAGCCAAATTACTAACTGTGGTAAGCAAATAGTAGATTGAAGTCACTGATCTCCCTGGAAGTCAAAGGTGCCCTTGGAGAGCATTTAATGCTTCAAAAATCTTTGAAAGAGGGGTATAGCAGAGGGTGGAAATTAACTCTGATTGGTTACAAATCAATGGAGGTGGACAAGGATGTGGACTGAAAACCTTCAGCTCTCCTTTCCTCCAGGTATCTGGACAAAGGCATCCATCCATCTCTACCCGGCCAATGAGCAAGGGATGGTGCCATAAGAATCATAGCTACATGAGATTCTCTTTGTACAATCTTCTAGTTGGGTGGTGTTCCACCCATGATCAAAAAAAACCCATACCAGGATCTCATCCATCAGCAATGTCCTTCAGAGACTGACTGAATAACCTACCTATAATGGGTTTCTCAATGAAGAAATAGGAACAGAAAGTCTTGACTCTCATTGAATAATTGGTTATTAATGTGACTGAAATAATCATTTCTCTCACTTGTGTCTGAGACTAAATTTTGAGTCATTTCTTACTTCTGCGCCCGGTGGCGCCACCCAGCTACACCCTAGGGGGGGGGGGGAAGAGGAGACTAACTGTTCAAGGTAGAGATGGGAGTAAATCTCTGGAAAAGTCCCTGATGCCCTTTTGTGTCTTCTCTTCCCAGGGCTTCTGAGAGGAGCAGGGCTTCCTGGGACTGGCACCAACCACCATGGCTGTGTCCCCCACACCTGGGCAGTGGGAATATGTTCATGACAATGCAACAGAGAGAAGTGCAAATGATAGTTTAGTTCTTGTGGAACCTGGAAATTTTTATTTGGGTTCCTGGATTTGGATCCTAACTGTGCTCATTGCCATACTTGGGCTGGTGGGGAACAGCATCGTCCTGTGGCTCCTGGGCTTCCGCATCCAAAGGAACCCCTTCTCCGTCTACATCCTCAACCTGGCTGGGGCCGATGCTTTCTTCCTTTCTTGCTCCTTTCTGATCTCCATACATGAATTATATGATTTTTTCATGGACAGTGTAGTGAAGTACCTCCGACACATGTTCTACATTCTGGGCCTGAGCCTCCTGTCTGCGATCAGCACCGAGCGCTGTCTCTCTGTGCTCTTCCCCATCTGGTACCGATGTCACCGCCCCAAGCACACATCTGCCGCTGTGTGCACTCTCCTCTGGGCTCTGACCAGCCTGTTCTGGGTAATAGCTTATGTGCTTTGTTTTTATAGACTTACTGACCGTTTCTGTGAGTGGCTCTTCATCATCCTGATCTTCTGGTTCGTCCTCCTCACTTGTATACTGTGTGTGTCCAGTCTGACTCTGCTGCTAAGGGTCCAATGCAGCTCCCAGCGCAAGCAGCCCCCCAAGCTCTACCTCCTCATCCTGCTCACAGTCCTCGTGTTCCTGCTCTGTGGCCTGCCCCTGGGGATGGAACACATAATAAAGAGTCTGGGCTTAGACTTCATGCCTAATTGGCTCAATCAGCTCCTGACCTGTGTGAACAGCAGTGTGAATCCCTTTATTTATTTCTTCCTGGGGAGTAGAAGGCATAAAAGAAGGAGGGAGCCTCTCAAAATGGTCCTGCAGAGGGCGCTGGGGGATGAGTAGGAGGTGGGAGGTGAGCCGAGCGACACTCCCCACACCAAGAGTCTGAAGACATCATCCTGAAGCTAAGAATGAAAGGCTTAGATGCAGCAGCCCCTGAAAAGAGTCTTCTGCCCCAGACCCAGCTGCAGTCCCCTAACCACTTTCCTAGGAGGAAAACCAGGACTCCCCTTTTCAATTTTATGTTTGTGCCCAGGGTTTGAACTCTAAGTGATGAACTTAGCCATGAAGTATTAGGTGCCTACTGTATGCCAGGTAGCTGGTCAATACAGAGGATAGAGCACCTAGAGCCTGGAATGGGAAGAAATAAGGTCAGATCTGGCCTGAGACACTTACCATATGTGTAACCATCAGCAAGTTACTTAACTCTGTTTGCCTCAGTTTCCTTATCTGGAAAATCAGCCAGCAAAACAAATGGCAAGTCATCCCAATATCTTTGTCAAGAAAACCCCAGATGACCGAACAAGACTATACCAGGCACTGTACTAAGTGCTTTACAAATAAGTCATTTAGTCCCTACATTATACTTGGGAGATAGGGGCTCCCATGATCCCTATTTTACATTTGAGGAAACTGAGGCAAGCAGAGGTTCAGTGACTTACCCAGGGGTCTCAAAGTAATCAAGTATCTGAGGCTGGATTTGAACTCAGATCTTCCTGACTACAGGCTTAATGCTCCATGCACTTTGGAGTTCACTAGCACACTGAAAGCTACTTTACCTGGGGAATCAGATCCAGAGCCTCATGTGTCATCAGTCCAGAGGAAGGCTACTCCACCAAATGACCACTGTCCCTGTCCTGAGGAGTAGAGGAAGAGGAAAGACATCCCTCTAAGGCCACATTTCTCCCTGTCCTCTCCTTGTGAGTCTCCGTAAATGAAGGCCGATTCAGGGGTCAGACTCCTTAGGGTTCTGTGAGCCATGCTCCCTCACCTTGTCTTCTCTCAGGCTTAATCCACAAGATCCCCTCAAGTCTTGTTCCCCCTCCCCTCCCTAACAAGGGAAGCTTCCTAATCAGCCAGGTCCCCTCCATTCCCTGCTTGTGCTCCTTTCCCTCCCTGCTACTCCCATCATAAGAGTTCAACCAATTACTTCTCTCCCACCAAAGGTCAAGAGTGAGGCTTAGCTTCCCCTCTTGTTTCCAGTCTGTTTCTCCAAGTCTCCATCTCTCTGAGTCTCTGTATTTCTATGTTTCTGTAACCCTCTCTATTCCAGGCTCTCACTCTGTATGACCCAGTTCCTGATGAAGGCAGGTATTGTAGGAGTGTTATAAGACAGGGCGCATCTTAATGAGACCAAAGTAGGTGAAGAGGACACATCATCTCACACACACATGCACCACACACACATGCACACACACCTCTCTCTCTCTTTCTCTCTCTCTCTCTCTCTCTCTCTCTCTCTCTCTCTCTCTCTCCTCACTTGTCTCTTCCTCTCCTGTCTTTCACATACTCTTATGTATAGAACTTAACTGATATCTGTTGACTTTTGCTTAAACAAATGATTTACCTGCTAAGCATTATTTCTGTTGGTCTCTGTGTGTGCAGGTAGGGTCAGGATGGTGCATCTTCTCCTATCTGCAAATGTGGACTTGATCTCAGACCATATCTATCCATGCTACCTTTGAGCCATGTCTATGTTTACACAACTCTCACTCATTTATATCCTGTACATGCATTCTTCTTAACATACCTATATACACTATATTCACTAATCCCAACACTATTGTAAGCTCTTTGAAAGTAGAGGCAATTTCTGCTTGGTGTCTTTATCCTCAGCAGCTGGGAGAATTCCTTGCTCTTAGTATGTGTTTCACGAAATACTTCTTGATGGAAGAACATTCACTGGACTGAAAAGAAAAGCAAGGCAAAGACAAGGAAAGTGACTCGTCCATAGTCACCCAGAAATCCAGGGTTGGGGCAGGATTCAAGCTAAAATCTCTTCTGGGATCAAACATTCCACTCTCATAACTATATCATGACATGCCTTGTAAGTGCACTTACCAGGAATACAGTGCAATGGATCCCAAATGATGGGAACCATCACTCCATCTCTCTTTCACCAGGGATTCCTGCCTAGAGATGATGTTGTAAAGGAAGAAGAGAAAAGGATAAGATCTGAGACCCTAAAGGATGTGAGGGACCAGTATGAGTTTCTACTCTTGAGTATGACTGATCAAACATTTTTATCTCTGCTTGCCTGCAAGAGTGATTGTGACAGAAGAGAGTAGAGGGTAGTGAAAAGAAAGATAATTTCCCTTCCTCCAAAGTCACAGATCATCTGAAAACTACTCATGGATGCTGGTTGAAGACTGCCTGGCATAAAAATATGTGCATGCATATAAGTGGAGAAGAATATACATATATATATACATGTTATAATAATGTATGTATGTGAACTCCCATATGTTCCTTTAGCCATATGCATATTGGATGTGTATCATTTACAAATGAACAAACATATAAGCACACATATTTATTTTATGTCTTTCTAAGAATATACTTTTTTTCCTTATCAGAATCTTAAAATCCAGGGCTTCTGCTTGTCCAAGCCTCACTCCAATACCCACCTGTTGTCCATGGAAATCTGAGGTCTTTGGAACACTATATGGACAAGTGTGTCAAAAGCAGAATATGCAATTTCACTTTCAGAAAAGTTCTGTGAGAGCTAGAAGGGGAGCTAATGAGCAAGGTGGCCCACAGGGCATATTTGTTCCTTAAGTTACTTGAGGAACCAAGGCTGATAAGTACCCAAGGATAATGGGAAGACCACTGGACTGGAGAAAATGGACCACACCAATTCAACAATAATTATCCTAATGCCCTTGAGTACTGATTGGTGTTCAAAGAGAATCAAAGTCTTTACCAGAGAAGCACCATTTAGGAAACTTTATCTGGACTTGAAATCTTTAGGAAGTTCATTTCCTGAGCTCACTGTCTGAGAAAGAAAATCATTTCTCCCAGGCCTATATACTTGGAAGAAGAGGGAGGGAAATATAAGGGTAAGAGAGAAGCTGTCCCGAATCCTGACCCTATTCCACGCCGCTTGCCCCAGGGTCTGGCCAGGAGATTCCTGAAAGGCACAGTTACAGGCATCAACAGCAGGACCAGACATAGGAGTCATCAGGAATCTGGATAGGAAAAAGGGAAGTTCTCCATCTGAGACCTTTCCTTGTAATTCTTTGACATTGTTGGATCTGCTGAAGATTTCTCTGTGAGTTTAATTCTTTCTTTATACATTTGCCTTGATCCGTTCAATGTGCATAGCTGGAAAACTGCTTAGGGAAATAGGGGACTGCGGACATTTCTACTGCTGTATTCTGATGTTTTCTTTTTCCCTTGGAGACAGAAGCAGCCTCCATCCTTCAGACAGTTTTTAAAATGGTGTCCAACAGAGAGGGAGCATTTTGTTTGGAGTGCTTCAGAAGCCCATACAGCCCGAGGGTATGGAAGTTCTTGTTCCTCATTTTCTGGGCCCAGACTCTGGCTCTTGGTGGATTCCTTTACACTAACATTCCTCGATCTTCTCCTATTATCAGTTTGGATTAACAGACCCACCTTTTCAAAGGCATTTGACTCAAAAGCATCTCATTTGTCAGTAAAGAGAAACTGAAGCCACAACAACCAACAGTCCCAGACACCTGCACGGGGTTAGGTTCTATGCAGGTCAATTACCTGGTTGGGCAGGAGGTGAGGAGCTGCTGCTGCTGCATCCTCCTCTCCTCTGCCCTCTCTCAGTACAGTATCAGCTACTTTGGGGCAGGGACAGTTTCATTGCCTTTGTGTGCCCAGCACCAAGCCCAGTAGTGAAAATATTTCTGGGGTCCAGGATCTCAAAAGAACCAGTATCTAACATATTTATTGCAGTTTGGCACAGAAAACCATTAAATAGGTAACTGCATTTCCTTCCCTCTCATCCAGTGGTGAGTGTCTGTGGATATGGAACATTGTGTACTGTACTGTGGGACTTAGTTCATATGATGGAATGTTGTGCTGAATTTTTTTTCTCTTTTCTTATTCTTTGATTTTGTTAATAATTGAATGTATGTGTAGACAGTATATAGAATAAAAATTATATAGAAAGAAAAAGTATTGATAGAAATTTTAAAACATAAATGAATAAATGGATGAATTAATTAATGGACAGGTGAATTAAGAAATAAATGTATGCATACACACATTAAATGAATAAACAAATGTCTATTGTGTTGAATTAAGTGGTTCAGCCCACCTTAGGCCTGTCCACATAGGTTGTAGAAGGGCATATTAAATATCCCACATACTAAAGAAAGTGCAGAATAGAGAGGAAAATGAAGAGTGATCAGAGAAGGAGAGAAAAGTGTCCCCTCAAGCTTCTCCAGAAGACTCGTTTCTATACATCACTGTCACATCATAGTAAAAGGAAGGGGCAAAGAGGAAAATGGAAAAAGCTTTTCTTAAGGGCATACTATGAGCTAGACACAGTGGTAAATACTTTACAAATACTATTTCATTTGATTCTCTGAAGAATCTTGTTAGCTTGGTGCTATTATAAATGACCCCATTTTACAATTGAGGAACTTGAGAGAGATGGATGCTAACTGACTTGTCCAGGGTCTCACAGTTAATGTGATTCATGAAAATCCAAGAGACATGATTTCTGGGTAATTAATAGCCAAATTACTAACTGTGGCAAGCAAATAGTAGATTGAAGTCACTGATCTCCCTGGAAGTCAAAGGTGCCCTTGGAGAGCATTTAATGCTTCAAAAATCTTTGAAAGAGGGGTATAGCAGAGGGTGGAAATTAACTCTGATTGGTTACAAATCAATGGAGGTGGACAAGGATGTGGACTGAAAACCTTCAGCTCTCCTTTCCTCCAGGTATCTGGACAAAGGCATCCATCCATCTCTACCCTGCCAATGAGCAAGGAATGGTGCCATAAGAATCATAGCTACATGAGATTCTCTTTGTACAATCTTCTAGTTGGGTGGTGTTCCACCCATGATCAAAAAAAACCCATACCAGGATCTCATCCATCAGCAATGTCCTTCAGAGACTGACTGAATAACCTACCTATAATGGGTTTCTCAATGAAGAAATAGGAACAGAAAGTCTTGATTCTCATTGAATAATATGTGACTGAAATAATCATTTCTCTCACTTGTGTCTGAGACTAAATTTTGAGTCATTTCTTACTCTAGGTCCATACTTCTGCGCCCGGTGGCGCCACCCAGCTACACCCTGGGGGGGGGGGGGGTGAAGAGGAGACTAACTCTTCAAGATAGAGATGGGAGTAAATCTCTGGAAAAGTCCCTGATGCCCTTTTGTGTTTTCTGTTCCCAGGGCTTCTGAGAGGAGCAGGGCTTCCTGGGACTGGCACCAACCACGATGGCTGTATCCCCCACACCTGGGCAGTGGGAATATGTTCATGACAATGCAACAAAGAGAAGTGCAAATGATAGTTCACTTTCAGGGGAACTTGGACATTTTTATTTGAATTACCGAATTATCAGGATCCTGATTGTACTCATTGCCATACTTGGGCTGGTGGGGAACAGCATCGTCCTGTGGTTCCTGGGCTTCCGCATCCAAAGGAACCCCTTCTCCGTCTACATCCTCAACCTGGCTGGGGCCGATGCCTTCTTCCTTTCTTTCTCCTTTCTGATCTCCATACTTATATTGTGTGATGTTTTCATCCACATGGCAGAGAAGCACCTCCGATATATATTCTACTTTCTGGGCCTGAGCGTCCTGGCTGCGATCAGCACCGAGCGCTGTCTCTCTGTGCTCTTCCCCATCTGGTACCGATGTTACCGCCCCAAGCACACGTCTGCCACTGTGTGCACTCTCCTCTGGGCTCTGACCAGCCTAGTCTGGGTAGCAAAGTTTGTCTTATGTTTTTATGACCTTACACTTTTCTGTGGAGCGTTCTTCATCGTCGAGGTCGTGTGGTTCACCCTTTTCACTTTCGTGTTGTGCGCGACCAGCCTGACTCTGCTGCTGAGGGTCCAGTGCAGCTCCCAGCGCAAGCAGCCTCCCAGACTCTACCTACTCATCCTGCTCACGGTCCTAGTGTTTCTACTCTGTGGCCTGCCCATGGGGATCGGGGATTTCATACTCCGCTCTAACAAAAATTTTGAGCCTTATTTGCTCTGTGAGCTCTTGGCCTGTGTGAACAGCAGCGCAAACCCCTTCATTTACTTTTTCGTGGGCCGCCAAAGTCATAAAAGGAGGGCGCCGCTCAGCGTGGTCCTGCAGAGGGCCCTGGGGGATCAGCAGGAGTTGGAAGATGGGATGAGGAACACTCCTCACCCCAACAGTCAGGAGATATCATCCCGAGGCTAAGCACAAGATGTTCAGATGCTGCAGACCTTGGAAAGAGCCCCCCCTCAGGTCCAGATGCAGCCCCCTTCCCATTTCCTCAGCAGAGAAGCTAATATTCCCCTTCTATCGCTTATGTAGGATTTGAATTCTAAGTAATGAAGAAACATGTATTAGGTGCCTGCTGTATGCCAGGCAGGCGAGAAGTGCAGGGAATGGAACTCTAGGGCCTGGAATTGGAAGACTTGAGTTCAAATCTGTCATGTCTACATGTATATTATCCTTCCACCTACCCAAATACTTGAGGAAAGTTTCAAGATTTACAAATACTATCCTTCCTTGTAGGAATGTAAACAGTTCAACTTTAGTAAGTCCCTTAAGATTTCTCTTTCCTGTTTATCTTTTCATGCTTTTCTTGATTCTTGTGTTTAAAAGTCAAATTTTCTATTCCACTCTGATCTTTTCATCAAGTATGCTTGAAAGTCTTCTATTTCATTGAATAACCATTTTTCCCCTGAAGTTTTATATTCAATTTTGCTAGATGGGTGATTCTTGGCTTTAATTCTAGCTCCTTTATTTCTGGAATATCATATTCCAAGCCCTTCAATCTCTTAATGTAGAAGCTGCTAGATCTTACGTTATCCTGATTGTATTTCCACAATACTCAAATTGTTTCTTTCTGACTACTTGCAATATTTTCTCCCTGACTTGGGAACTCTGAAATTTGGCTACAACATTCCTAAGAGTTTTTCTTTTCAGATCTCTTTCAGGAAGTAATCAGTGGATTCTTTTGATATTTATTTTTACCCTCTGGTTCTAGAATATCAGCACAGTTTTCCTTGATAATTTCTTGGAAGGCAGTATCTAGGCTCTTTTTTTATCATGGTTTTTATGTAGACCAATAATTTTTAAATTATCTCTCCTGGATCTATTTTCCAGGTCACTTGTTTTTTCAATGAGATATTTCACATGGTCTGCTATTCTTTTCATTCTTTTGGTTTTGTTTTTATAATTTCTTGGTTTCTCATAAAGTCATTAGTTTCCTCCTGCTCCATACTAATTTTTAAAGAACTATGTTCTTCAGTGAGCTCTTGAACCTCCTTTTCCATTAGGCTAATTCTGCTTTTTAAAGTATTCTTCTCCTCATTTGCTTTTTGGACCTCTTTTACCATTTGTGTTAGTCTATTTTTAAAGGTGCTATTTTCTTCAGTATTTTGGGGGGTCTTCTATAGAAAACTGTTGACTCGTTTTTCATGATTTTCTTGCATCACTCTCATTTCTCTTCCCAATTTTTCCTCCAACTGTCTTACTTGATTTTCAAGATCCTTTTGAGCTCCTCCATGGCCAGAGACCACTGCATGTTTTTTTGGAGGTTTTGGATGTGGAAGCCTTGACTTTTTTGTCTTCCTTTGATGGTATGCATTATTCTTACATTCATCTTGGCTCTGCCCCTTAAAATGATCATTTTTACATAAACTAATTTATATATTCAATACTGTATCAATTTAAATTATCAATAAATTATTTTCAAATTAGTAAAAAATCACAAAATTCATTTAGAAGAACAAAAAATCAAGAATATCAAAGGAACTAATAAAAAAAAACAGTAAAAGGAAGAGGTTTAGCAGTACCAGATCTTAAAATATACTCTATGGGAGTGATTAGCAAATTATCTGTTACTGGCTAAAAAATAGAAAGGTAGATCAGTGAAACAGAGCACAAATACTATTTACAGCAGCAATTTAATATAATAATCTTGTATTCTCCTCATTGATAAGCCACTTATTTGACAAGTGTAAAGGCTTAGGTTACAGGGACAAAAATTCATTATTTGGTAAAAAAATATTCTTGGGAAAACTGGAAAGCAGTCTGGCAGAAATTGGCTATAGGTCAACATGTCACATCTTTTACCAATATAATTATGGTCAAAAGGGATACATGAAGAACAATACTTATAGCTACTCTTCTTCTGATAGCAAAGAATTGGAAATTGAGGAGATGCCCACAAGTTGGGAAATGGATGAACAATTTTTGGTATATGATTGTGACAGAATAGAAATGATGAGCTCAGTGAATTTCAAAAAACATGGAAAGACCCTCAAAAATAATGAAGACAAAAATGAGCAGAATCAAGAGAACATTGTAAACAGTAACAGCAATATTTCTAAGAATGACTTTGAGCAAATAAGTCATTTTGCCTATTATAAATATTCAAACTACCAATAAAGAAAATAGGAAGAAAGATGTTCTCTGTATCCAGAGAAAGAACTGATGAACAGAAATACGAATAGAATAATTTTACATATATATCTCTTTGTGTCTAACAGTAACCATCTCTAGAGTGGGGGTGGGAGGAAGAAAAATAAGAAATTTGCATTACAATTTTGCTGTATGTTTGACAGGAATAGCAAGCTGTGAACAGTAGATGTGTAGTTTCAGGTGCAATCGCCTTGGGTTTTTTTATTGTACTATGCTATGGAAATGTGTGTTTTATTCCATTTATTTAAAATAAAATAAAATAAATCTTTGGTGATCTCCACCTGATATAAATGAACTCACCCTTCCCAATCATCTTATATATCTTTTGAATGTCCCTATACTCCCACATGTTGTATGCCTCAATAGCACTACATAAATGACTACAGTACCAATAAAAGCAAAAGGGGGACAGAGGAGTGTCAACAGTAGTACTATGTGCAAGGGGATCATATTCTATGGAGTGTGAACCAAGCAAAGATGCAGATGTAAAGTGCAGTTAGCTGCAGGGTTCAGATCACAACTCTATAAAGGAAATCCTTTGGATGACTTTATTGCTGCACTATCCAGTCCTTCAATCAGAGGGGAGGGGACACTGAAGGTGATGGGAAGGACTTGAGTAACCAAAGCTAAATTAAACAGCATGGTGAGATATTAGGTGACCAGCTTATCCTGGATGGGGCATCATGATCCTAGGAGCTCATACCAAGCAGAGCTGCAAATGGCAAGGGAAGGTTTATCAGCCTTCTGTGGCTCCCTCTCTGAAGGGACCTAGACCCTCTCACAGCATTTCTTACAAACACACAGCATCCAAAGAGGAAATCTGAAGACAAACCTGCTGCCCAACCCTGTCTCCATCTCCATGCCTCTGGAGCAGAGATCAAGGACCAGATAATGTGGTTCATTGTTCATCTGACTAGAGAACTACTGAAGGAGGAATGTCCAAGAACCTCCAAAAGGTGTGAGGGGCCAGCTGGGACAGCCAACCCAGACAGTAGAGTGAGAGACAAGATGACACTTAGTCACATTTTAACGGAGAGAATGGAGGAGAGAAAATAATGATTGACTATTCCCTCACTCAACCCCAGTCAGCAAAGGAGTCCCATCATGAACTGATGAGTCTATAGAGTTGGCTTTTTCTCAACTAAGGCAAGAGGACCCTGATTTAATCAAATCTATCCCTTGGAAATGTTGACAGGAGATTGACATTAGGGTTAGACAGAAATTAGGATTGGCTCTGATGCCTCTGATTCCCCAGCAGAGTATGTCAGGCCCAAATATGACTTGACAGTCTGAGCATCATAGGGAGCAATATGAAAACTCAGGTCTTTGAAATTCTTTACCTTAGTCTTCTAACTCTGCCTTTATAAATGGTCAGGGAAGGAGACCTTCCTCATTCTTCCACTCTCAACAATCACTTTCAAATCATTTTCATCATATTTTCAGGAATAATTTGGTGTTTCATCATTTCATCATTCTTTTTCATGAATTCAAGAATCATTTAGTACAAGTCATTTAATGACATATTGGTATAACACCAATGCAATATTCAGAGCCCCTATAGTGGTCATAAATATCCTGGCACAGTTCTGAATCACGAAATACTACAGACTCTCTACATGAAAGACAGAACCAAAACATTTATTCAGACGTCAGAAAGCCAAATCCATCATATTAACAAAAATCTATACACAATAACAATGCAGAGGACAACACCACCCCCAATCCTGCTGACTGCTAGATTTTCCACAAACCAGCTCCCTTAAACAAATCACAAACAAGTCCTTTCACTCATGCTAGCTAGCAGCCTGCAACCTTCCTAGCTCTGAATGCTCTCCGAACTAATTTTTTCTCAACTCTGCTCTAGCTCCGCCTCTTCCTATTCCACCCTTCCTGCTCCACTCATTCAGCAAACTCCTCCCATCATAGACTCAAGTGACTCAGGCTTCCAGGTGACCCAGGCAGGTCACATGGGCCTATTAATGGATAGAAAAGATCTTCCCATTAAAAAGCAAAATTATATTAACAATAAGCAAAAATACTTTATCAACACAATTGGCAGCTCAGCTTTTCAGCTGAGAATTTTTACTGTAGATCATATGCATCATGCACCTCATCAATATTTTTTCTCTGACACAACATCATGTCCCTATTGACTGGACATGTTCCCACCAAGCATTTCAATGATCGTGGCCTAAAAGAGCCAAATTTTCTTGGTCTTATTTCATCTCTATGGGCAGAGGCATCTTCCAAACACATGGCCCCAGGGCCCAGGGCTGTTTGTCCCAAACCTGACTTAATTATTTTTGAGAAATGCAAAATAAATACAAATGCAGCACAAATAACATTACACTTTTGCTTTTCTATGTCAACATGTGACTCTCAGACATCAGTTTCTATTTGAATTTAACAAGACTGTGAGGACTGTAGAAACACTGGGGAGTGTGGAGGTCATTGATGAGGGGAAGGGAGCTTTGTAACCATTTAAGGATTCAAATACAAATCTTTTCTATCCTCTGTATTTGTTTTGGTTTTGTTTTTGATCATGTTAAATAAAGTTTATCCTGCGATCTCTGCATTCCCAGGCTGCATCTTCCCATGGGGATTAAGGCTCTTTTACTTTTCTAATACTGAGCAAGACTTTAAGTCAATGGTTTCCTCTGGTTGGGGGACTCAGACAAAAATTAAAAGATGGTGACAAATCAAGATTGAGATGGATCCTTTTAAAGTCAGAAGACATTCACTGTGGATGTGGATTACAACTCCATCTACATCTAAGTGGTGAATAAGGGCTAGGGTCAAGGAAGCCAGAGAGTACTTAATGGATCCTTAGAGTTGAAAAATCTCCTTCCTGTTATTGTAAGTCATTTCTAGGTTAATTACCTCCAGGAAATGAATCTCGGGCAAAATCTCTGGATTGGCAAGGCATTTTGCTAAAGTAAAAGCAGTAATCAAGGGAAAGTTTTGTTTTTGTTTTGTTTTTTTATCTCTAAATGTTTACGTCAATAGAATAAAGACCAGACTAATGAATTGGATATATAATTTTAAAAAAACTGGAAAAAGAACAAATTAAAAATGCCCAATTAAACTCTAACTTGGAAATCTTAAAAATTAGAGATGAAGTTACTAAAAATGAGTGTAAAAAACGTTGAATTAATAAATATGATTAGGAGTTAGTTTTATGAAAAAAATAATATAATAGACAAACCATTGAGTTAAATTGATTTTTAAAATGAGAGAAGAAAACCAAATCATTAATATGAAAAGAGTTAATATCCCATTAGCAAAGATGAAATTTTTAAAATGATAAGAAGTTATTTTGCACAATTATATGCCAATAAATTTAACAATTTAAGTGAAATGGAAGAATATTTACAAAAATATGTATAGATTGTCAGGATTAGCAAAAAAAAAAAAAAGGAAAAAGAATAGCTAAATAGATCCATTTTGGTAAAAGTAATTGAACAGCCTATAAATGAGCTTCCTAAGAAAAAAAGCGCCAGGGGACAGTGCCAGTGTAGATGGCCACTCGCTGACTTCAGACAAGAGCACGTGGAGTTCCCACTCGCAGGCTACTCTTAGTCTCACCTCCGGAAGGTGTATCTGCCCGCCTTAGTCTACAGGGCCCGGGGTTCCCACAGTACCTTAGTAGTTTCTTGGGTTCTTATTGCATTCCAGACTAGATCCCGAAGCCCAGAGCAAAGGTCGGTGTTACTAACACAGACGCCATAGACTGTTGGCATTCTCAGTGCAGCGGCAGCTAAGCCGAGGACCGCGTTGGAGTCCCCGAGACAGTCTGTAACGACACTGAGCGCAGTCTCGGCTCTCTTCAGGTCTGGAGGTGGAGTCTCTCTGAAGGCGGAGGGGTGTCCCGAATGACAGTCGGAGCTGGAAGCAGAGTCGAGAGGGCCCGGACTGGATTCGGACCCTGGGGCAAAGGCCAACCCATACTCTGAGCTCTGGAGGGCGTCGGGCAAGTACCAGCCCAGGCCAAAGCTGCGCTGGAATCAGACAGTTGTTGCCATCAAACAAGTTAGCACCTTGGAGAGGGCTTTCCAGAAAAATCCCTACCCCTTGTTGGAGGATACTGTCTGACTGACAGAAGAGTTGAGACACACCGAGGCTCAGGGTTAGTTAAAGAACCGAGTTTCCTAGAAGTTAAATAACCCCCAGGGTCACACAGCTAAGAAGAGGTCAAACAGACCCCAGTTGGTCTGGCTGACTCTGAGGTTCCATCTCTTCAACTGCCCCTTGAGAACTCTCTCCCTGAAGGGGGGAGCTGCTTGAGCAAATGGCCCATGTCTACCTCCTGCCACCCGCCCTGCCTCACAGCAGGAGAGCTTGGTCATCCAAGTGTGCTGGGGGCCTTGCTTTTCCTCAAGTAACTTGTTCATCTTCTCATTTTAACTACATTGATTCTGTTTCTCCCCCTACTTTTTAATTGTATGTGATCAAAATTGCCCATTTTTCTCTTCCATGATCCACACTCCCTCGTTTGGCTGTGAACTTTCCGAGGTCCATGGTTTAGGAAAGTCACTTGGTTCTTGTTTCTAATTTGTTTGTGAAGCTGTCGACCATTGTGCTTTTATCTCCGTGTGAGCCATGAGCCCCCTCCTGGTAGGAATCCACCTGGCATTTCCCCCTTTTCTGGAGCAATTTTGGTCCCAAAGCCTTTAGCCCAAAAAAGAGACTCGGTGGGCTTCCGTAGTGAATTATGCTGCTATGACTGTGTGTCGGCGTCTTGTCAAGTGATGCCAGGGACCCACTGAGCTCTCACTTTTGGTAGCCAGGACTAAGTGGTTTCGATGGTCACTTGTGGTAGAGATGAAGAGATGGTAAGAAATTTGAAACTCAAAATCTGTGGAAGTGAATGTTGAAAACTAAAAATAAATTAATTAATAGAAAAAAAGGCAGAGAGACACAGGCCCTTCTGGTTGTAATTTGGTGTGAAAGCCTGACCCACCATGTCCCTTAAATTCAAGACTTGTAGCCCTGGAGACTGATAAGTGTTAACACACCCTAGGAGAGAGAAGTTCATCTCCTGATCTAAGCTGAGGTTCAAACTCTCTCAGAATCAAAGGATTACTGACTCTAGGCTATTCTTTGGTGTATTCTCATATGTGAAACTTCTCTGAATTCTGTTGGGTTTTTTTGCTTAGACAAATGACTTCACTGTAACATGCCATTCCTGTTGGTCTCTGTATGTGCAAGAAGTGTTATGATGGCCAATCCCCTACTCTCTTCAGATGTAGATTTGACCTAAGATCATATCTAGCCATAACACCAGTGAACCATGTCTATACATTTACACAACTCACACTCATTTATAACCTACATAAACATAGTTTTAAACATACCTACACACATATTTTCTCTATCCTCAACTCTATAATAAGCTCTTTGAAAGTAGAGTCTACTTTGTGTTTTGTCCCTTTATCCTCAGCAACTAGCAGAGTTACTGGCTCTTAGTGAGTGCCTTGATTGATGGACCTAAAGAGCAAACTAAGACAAGGAAACTGACCTGTCCATAGTCACAAAGATATGCAGTGTTGGGGCAGGATTCAAACCCACATCTCTTCTTGGATCAAGAATCTAGTCTCTGTATCACGATGCACCTTGCAAGCATGCTCCCCAGGAAGACAGCGTTATAGATGTCTCTTGACTGGAGGACAGATCCAGTGCAAACTTTGTTACCCCATCTCTCTGCCATGGGAACTCTTCCCTAAAGATGGTGCTATAGAGGGAGGAAAGATGAGGACAAGAGAGTGAGGAGCAGAGGCCCTAAAGAGAGGGAGAGGATAAGTGGCGGTATCTGCTGTTGGTTAGGACTGACCTAGCATTTTTATCTCTGCTTGCCTGAAAGAGACATGGTGATAAAGGTGAGTACATAGTACATGGATATGTATATCCAGCAATACATACCTGTGTGTTGGCATGGGTATAAATAATATTTCTACAGTTTTATGTGGGGACATGTATGTATACACATTTATATGTGAATATACATGTACATTAATATTTTCAGTATTTTACTGATGTCTATGGAATCCTCTTTTCAGAACAATTTTCTAATAATTGAAGGAAATGTTAGAAGTTATTGAAAACAAAGATATTTTTCCCCATGAAAATTCACAGAATCCCAAAATCTGTTCATGAATCTCAAGATAAGAGTGCCAGGTATAGGTTGAAATATCTGTACATATGTAAGTATGTATAATTATATGTATATTGTATCTATATCTGTATTCATATATGTATATTGTATCATATATTTTGTAAATGAATAAGTGTATATATATATATAGAGAGAGAGAGAGAGAGAGAGAGAGGGAGAGAGAGAAAGGCATGTGTGTGCATGTATATACTCTTTTCCCTATAAGAAACTTAAAATATAGGGATCCTACCAGTCCAAGTCTCATCCCTATACCCACCTGTAGTCTAGAGATATCTCAGGCTCTTCTAGATTCTCCATGGAAAGTTGAGCCAACAAGAGAAAATACAACTTCCCTTTCAGAAAAGTTCTGTAAAAACTAGAAAGGGAGCTCATGAACCAGGTGGCCCACAAGGGACATTTCTTCCTTAAATTGCAGGAACTGTAACTGATGGATGATGGGAAAGACCAGTGGATTGGGGATAATGAACTATACCAATCCAAAAGGAATTCCTCTAGTGCCTTTGTGCAGAGGCAAGTGTTTGGGGGAAATTGAAGTCTTTATCATTTATGAGAGAGACATCATTTATGGAATTTATCTGGAGTAGAAGGATTTGGGGAGTTCATCTTTTGAGCCCAAGGTTTGGGAAATCCCCAAAGTCTCTGCTTTGGCATAGGTGATGGGGAGAGGAGGGAGAGGGACTGCCCTGAGTTCTGATTCCAGCCCAGCCTCCATCTCCCAGGGTCTGGCCCAGAGATTTGTGAGGACAGGTACAGGTCTTAACTGCAAGACCAAGCATAGGAGTCACCAGGACCTTAAAGAGGAAAAAGGGAAGTTCTCAGTCTGGGACCTTTCCTTGTAATTCTTTGTCATTTGTGGATCTGCTGAAGATTTGTCTGGGAGTTCAATCCTTTCATTATCCATTTACATTGATTCCCTCAATGTGCACAATGTGGACTGGTCAGTGTGGGGAAAGGGAGTCATAAGTTTCTACTGCTGGGTTCTGATGTTTTCCCCTCAGAGGTAAGGAGTAGACCCCAGCCTTCACATGCTTTTTAACATAGTCCCCAGCAGAGAGGGGGAGTTTTGTTTGGAGTGCCTCAGTACCCTTAAAGCCCAAAGACTGCCAATGTTCTTGGCTACATTTTCGTAGTCCCAGCCTCTGGCTCAGTGTGTGTGGACCTCATAATGCCTCGATTTTTCTCCTGTTCTCAATCACGGTGAACAGACCCACCCTTTCACAGACATTTGTCCCTAAAGCCCATCATTTCTCAATAAAGAGAACGAATCAACAATTCTAACACCTACAGTTGGTCATGTTCTAAGCTTGCCAATAACTTCATTGGGCAGGAGGTGAGGACATGCTGCTGTTTCATCCTCCTTCCCTCTGCCCACTCTCAGTACAACATCAGCTGCTTCAGAACAGGAACAGTTTCATTGCCTTTGTGTTGCCAGCCTTAAGCCCAGTGGTGAAAATGATTTTGGGCCCAGGATTTCATAGCAGTAAATACTTAACAAATGTTTATTGCAGTTTGGCACAGAAAACCAATAAAGAGATAATTGCATCTCCTTCCCTCCTTTTCAGGAGTGTGTGACTGTGGGTGTGGAATACTGTGTAGTATACTATTGGACTTAGTTCATATTATGGTTAGTTTTACAGAAGCATTTTTTCATTCTTTGATTTAAAAACATTGACTCTGGGGGAATAAAAATAATAAATATGATTTAAAAGAAAATGTTGATAGCTTTAAAATATAGGAAGTGGATGAATAAACTTGGGAATGAATAAGAAAATAAATTAAGAACTAAATAAATGCATGTTTGTTTCATTGAATTAAGCAGTTCATCCCACCTTTAGGTCTGTCTGCATGGATTGCAGAAGGAAGCCAAGTCCGCTATACTCTTCTCTAGTCTAAGAAAAAGCAGAAGAGAGAGGAAAAGGGAGGGTGTGTTGGAGCGCAGTCAGAGAAGAAAGAAGAGGCAAGTGTGCCCTCTGACATCTCCAGGAGGATCATCTCTATACCCCACTGTCTCATTATGATGAAAGAAAAAGGGAAAGGGGAGCATAGAACAAGTTTTTATTAAGGTCCTATGAAGTGCCAGGCACAATGTTAAACACTTTACAAATATGACTTCATTTGATCCTTTAAAGAACCCCGTGAGAAAAGCACTATTATTGGACTAATTTTACAGTTGAGGAACCTGAAGCAGACAGATCTTAAGTGACTTGTCCAGGATCACACAGCTAGTAAGTGTCTGAGGCTTGGTTTGAACTAGGTTCAGTCTCTGTGCACTGTGGTATCACCTAGCTGCCCTAAAAGAGAGGGGATGGGAAAGAGGAGGCTCTAACTCCTGAGAACGGGGAGGAGAGTAAATCTCTGGAAAAGTCCCTCATGCCCTTCTATGCTTTCATGCCTCAAGGGGGAAGCAGGGCTTCCCAACCACCATGACTGTGTCCCCCACAGCTGAGCAGTGGGAATATGTTCTCAACAACACAAGGGAGAGAAGCACAAATGAGAATTTAGTTCCTGGGACTGAGGCACCTTGAAAATTTGACTTGAGTGACCAGATGAGAATCTTCACTGTGCTCATTGCCCTGGTTGCACTCATGGGGAACAGCATCGTCCTGTGGCTCCTGGACTCCTACATCCAAAGAAACACTTTCTCTGTCTACATCCTCCACCCGGCCAGACTGATGCCCTCCTCCTTTGTTGCTACTTTCTGATTTCCATAAACAAGTTTGTTGGATAGTTTTATTTTTTTTGGAGGGACCTTCCTCCAATACATGTTGTATACCGTGGTCCTGAGCCTCCTGGCTGTAATCAGCACCAAGCGCTGTCCATCTCGGCTTGGTACTCAGGTCACCACCCCAACCACACGTCTACTGCAGTGTGTGCTGTCTTCTGGGTTCTGACCTGCCTGCTTGGGGTAGCAGTTATTGTCCTTTGTGTTTCTGTACACAGTCACTACTTCTACAGTCTTCCCCATTGTCGTTCTTCATCGTCACTTGTGTACTGTGCGTGTCCAGCCTAACTCTGCTATTGAGGGTCCAGGGCAGCTCCCAGAGCCAGCAGCTCCCCAGGCTCTACCTCCTGTTCTGTCAGTCCTCTTGTTCCTGCTGTGTCCTCTCCCTGAGGATCGAGAATTTCACTGTGCTTGTGACAAACTCAAATTCCGTGCCTTTTTGGCTCTCCGGGCTCCTGGCCTGTGTGAACAGTAGCCCAAACCCCTTCATTTACTTCTTCCTGGTCCGTCGAGGGCACACAAGGAGAGAGCCCTTCAGAGTGTCCTCCAGAGGGTTAGACTGCAGGCCCTGGAATCAGGATGACATCAGTTTGAATCTTTCCTCCCTGGGCAAGTCACTTAACTCTGTTTTCCTCCATTTCCTCCTATGTACAAAGCTGGAAAAGGTTATAGTTAACCGCTCTGGCATCTTTGCTAAGAAAACACCAAATGGAGTTGTGAAAAGTAGGACAAGACAGAAAAACAATACACCAGGCACTGTAGTAAGCACTTTACAAACATCTCATTTAATCCTCATATCATCCCTGGGAGGTAGGTGTTCTCATGATCCCCATTTTATACCTGAAGAAACTGAGGCAAGCAGAGATTCAGTGGCTGACCCTGGATACCAAAACTGGTAAGTATCTAAGACTGGATTGGAATTCAGATCTTCCTGACTCCAGGCCCACGTGCACTGTGGAACCTGCTAGCTGATTGGAAACTTCAGGATTTACTGTACCTGGAGAGTGAGGTCCAGGGTTTCATGTGTCACCAGACTACAGGTGGACCACTTGAACAGATGGCCACAGTTCCTGTCTCGCAGAGAAGAGGAAGAGGAAAGACACCTTCTAAGGCATCCTGTCTCCCTGGCCTCTCCTTGTTAATCTCTGTGAATGAAAGCGGTGAGTCAGGAGTCAGACTCCTCAAGGTTTCATGGCCCAGGCTCCCATACCTTGTCTTCTTCTCTAAGGCTTGATCCACCAGGTTTGTTCAGGTCTTCTGCCCCTCCCAATCCCCTAAACCGAGGAGACTGCAGCTCGATCATGCCCCACTTTCCCTCCCTCTTCTCACCCCCATCATAGGAGCGGAGCTAAATATTTTTCTGCCTCTAAAGGTCAAGGCGAGGGCTCAGTGTCCTCTTGTTTTCATTCTCTTTCTCCAGGTCTCTCTCCGAATCTCTGTGCTTTTCTTTCATTTTGACTCTCTCTATTCCAATCTCTCTTTTGCTCTGCATGACCCAGGTCCTGATGACAGTCCTGTATAGGGTAAGGTATAAGTTGGGGTGTTCATTATATGACAGGGAGCATACATTGAGTCTAAAGCAGTGGAATGGGACAGAGCATCTCACACATGCATATCACACAACACACACACATACACATACGTACACACATGCACACACTGAGCTACACTCTCCTCTAGAATATCCCAACCGTGAGAGATCATCCAGCCTCAAAGAATCCTCCAGTGACAACCCCACTCTCTCTTCAGTGGTCTCAAGTCCCATATTTCACCTGCTCCAGGAACAGCATGGTGGCAGGGCCTCCTCAGCTCCCTTAGTCATCAACCAGCCATCAAGGCAGGAAGTGTCATGGAGCATCCATGATGCCCAGCTTTCCTTGGCCATGTCATCTTAATCACCAATGCTGATTGGCAATGCCCTCAGTTCCTTCCATAGTTGGTTGGTGAGGTGATTGACATCTTGACAGACATAACCAGCCCCCCAACAGAAGAAATCTGCAGGGTGTGAAACACTTCCCCAAATTGAGGAAACAGAGAAGGGAATAGCCATTTTTTCTGGTGCCCAATACTGTGCCAGGCACTGTGCAATGGATCTCATTTGGTCTTCACAACAACCTTGCAAGCTAAATGTTGTTATTACTCCCAGTTTCCAACTGAAGAAAATGAGACAATAGAGTTCAAATGACTTGCCCAGGGTCACACAGCTATTAAATATATGAGGCTAGATTTGAAGGTCTTCCTGATTCCAAGTCCAACACTCTGCACCATCCAGGCAGCAGGCAATACTTGACACTTTCTGGTCATTGGAAAAGGGATTCCTACACCACACATGCCCCATTCAGCCATTGATAAGGGGACATTTTAGTCACAGAATCACACAGTTCAGGATCCTGTTGATTCAATACTGTTCAGAGACAGAAGGCTTGTTCCTTAATTTGGGCCAGATTCCCAGACTTGTGCTGGCAAAGACTTGAATGAGGACAATATCTGTATGATAATTAGCACAGTGCTTGGCATGTAGTAGATCTTTAATAAGGTCTTCCTCTTCCCCCTCTCCAACTTCCAAGAAAATAAAGAAAGTTTGGCCTTCTCCCGAGACATGGAGCTTAGAGGGGATCTATGACTGAATTTGTGATTTCCTTTACATTGATGAGTCAATCTGCTAGTCTGCACTTTGAGCATGTCTCCTGTCTGTTTCTCCATGTCTCTGTTACTCCAGCCTGACAGAGGGGGAGCTGGAGAGATTTTTTCTCTCCTGCCTATAGACCAACAGGGAGTAGAGATGCCTGACTTCGAAGACTTTCTCCCTTTTTCTTTCTCTATGAACATGAGAAGTCCATGTCCTCTTGTCCAAACAGAGCCCTCTGGGCTTAAGACCCATGTCAAGTAGAATCTACTGTAATGTTTCTGTGAATAATTGCATGGTTTCTGTTTTAGATTGTTGTTAAGGATTCTATTTGTACTGTAGAGACATCATTGTTAATCACTGTCATGTTTTGGAGCCCTTGATGCTGGGTATGATGGTTCAGTTCATACTAGATTTGACTCTTTATCCTGGAGGTAAAAATTCTCCAGTTCCTCTTTTCTGATGGACTTCATTCAAGGTCTCTCTCTCCCTACATCCCTCTGAATTCTGTCTCTATCTCTGTCTCTCTGTCTCTCCTATATATTTGTCTCTATCTCTTTTTCTCTATCTCTGTTTCTGAACTCTTTAGCTGGATTTTGGCTTCAGCATTGGTAGCAAGCTAAAACTAAGGCCTCAAGACCCCAGGAGTCTTAATGACCTAATAGTTTTAAGGATATAGGAGATTCACAGCTGCTGGAAGTGACAGATCTTCCAAACTCCCAGTCATCAGGCTCTTTGAGAGTGAGAGAATTGGTTATTTTCTGTCATAGTAATAACCAGGTATTAAATTGGGATTGAGATTTTTCCCCTTTGTTTCCTCATTCAGGCACCTCCTTTCCCAAAGGTATTGAAGTGTTCAGGGACCTCCATGGTTTTGTCTTTGGTTACCAAGAAAGAACGCTGACCACTGATTTATAGATTATCAGCTAGCCTAATTAATAAATTGATTCTAAGTATTTGGGTTTTCCATTCACCTCAGGAGGAAGACAGAAGGCAAGGAGAATGATCATTTCAACAGTGCCTATTATGAACCAAACACTGTCCTAAGAGATTTACTAATGCTATCTCATCTGACTTGGAGGTGAATGGCCCATCAATGGAATGTGAAATAGTCATCTATCTTCAAGTCAAAGATGTACCTCCTAGAGGAGAGTTGGACATGAGCCCTTCGTGTGCAATGAGTCCATTTGGCATTGGCTTTGACTGCCCTGAGAGATGATCAATAAAGTTCACAAGCCATAAGCATTTCCTGTACATTCTTCTGTGTGGTTAGAATGGACCCTGATAGGAAGGGGAGTACAGGAGTAACATAACTGACTTAGAAATCTGAACCTAAAAAGGGGAATGTTTGACCCCCAGGGGAGGGGACAGCAGGAGAATGCCACTAACCAATGGGAGCAGGAAACAGCTCGGGAAGGTGTTTCTGCATAAACAGGGTTCATGAAAAGCAGTTTGTTAAAAGTTGATAAACTTTTTTTCCATTGTGACTTAAAAGCCAACAACCATTATGCCATACTCCAAGAGAATTCAGTCAAGGAATCTCTAACCATGCTTTGAAGGGAGCAGGTAAAAGTCCTCCTTCATCACACACTCATGGAAGCAGTAGCACTAAGTCTATTCTTGAGTTGTAAGTTGGACAGTTCCTTCATTCCACCTGTAACATAGATATTACAGCTTTGTATAGACAGAATATATTTACACTAAAATGATACAATTGTTCCTGGACCAAATAAAAGCCTGATGTTTCTGATCTGCAGCACTGTCAGGAGAATGATAAAGGACAATGGCAGTTTGGATTGTTATTATGTAGACATTTTTGTCACTTAATTTTCACATTATCCACACAACTTTTGCTTCATGTCTACTGGTAAAATGAACCAAAGCTTGAACTACTTCTCTAGTTAATAGTTGTCTTTGCTAATGAACATGGTCTCGTTGCTCCCTATGCCTTGGACTCTAGACCTCAAGAAATCAGGAGGTTGCTTTGTACCCTGGACACATTTTCTAGAAGGTTGATATTTGTTCACATAATCAGGACAGGAAAGGAGAAGCAAAGAAGGTAGCCAGAGTAGATGATGCACAGGTGTCAGATTGAATCTACTTTCCACATGGGAATGGCTGCAGGATGGGAGCAAAGAACACATCTCCCTCACCATGGGAAATCTGGAGACAGAGTGCACTGTTGGTCACAAAGGGCATTTGAATCAAGAATCTAAGATAGAAGCTGTTTCCTCTTTTTACATGTCTAGAGAGTATCAAAGTTTCCCCTCTACAGCCAATAGACAATGACTTCACCATTTCAAAGCATCCTTATCTTTCAATAATGAATTGCTACATGGCTGAAAGCAGCAATAGAGTTCATTATCTCTGAAATATCAAAGTGTTTAACCAGCACATAAGGAGAAAGGGAGGTAGGAAGGCCCATTCTGAATGGGCCTCCATAGATGGAGAACCAATGCTCAGATAGGGGTCCAATGAAAGGAATCCCTTCCTTAGGATCCTGAACAGTCACAATTGCAGCCCCTATCACAGAAAAGACAGCATTCCCCCCCTACAACCTTGGTAGCCTGAGTCTCTTCTAAGAGGCTGGAAATACCCCTGAGACAAGAGAAACAAGAGTTTGCTTGAGGAGTGAGGTCTAGATCCTCATGCGTGGTTGGGTCAAAGTAGAACTCCAAGAGATGGATTCTCTCTCTGTCCTGAGAAGAGAAAGAATGTCATCCTTCCAAGTCCTTTGCCTTCCCTCTCCTGGTCAGTCTCTATATAGGGAGAGACATGTTGCCTTCAGCCCTGCCCCCTTCCCTCTGCTCTTGAAAAGTTTCCAGGTCAATTATGCCCCCTACCATGCGCAGAACAGCTCCCCTCTCTCCCAGCACATTAAATAATTCTTCACATCTCACCAGCAATGTTGATGTCCTCTCTTGCTTTTTGTTTTCACTCTGAATGACCTAGTTCCAGATCTGCTAACCTCACTATGTTGTTCAGATGTTATGTGACAAAGTGTGACCTTATTGTGGCCAAAACAGGAATAGGGAACCAACCACCTTTCCCTCTCACACACAATGTCTCACACATACAGGCATCCAACTCTGTCTCTGTCTCTGTCTCTCTCTGTCTCTCTGTCTCTGTCTCTGTCTCTCTCTCTCTGTCTCTTTCTCTCTCTCTCTCTCTCTCTCTCTCTCTCTCTCTCTCTCTCTCTCTCTCTCTCTCTCTCTCTCTCTCTCTCTCTCACACACACACACACACACACACACACACCACAAAGGATGGGCTTATATCTCATAGAAATAAGGAATGCATACTATGAACATTTACATCAAACTTTGCTTAAGAACTTCAGCTGCACTTAAGAGGGAGGGAGAAAAGGAAGGAAGGAAGGAAGGAAGACTTATCTATGTTCATACATAAACAGAAATTAAGGAAATATACATAAGAAAATATATACCAAATACAGAGAGAAAAAAGTTCTCCCAATAGAAATGATATAACTCAGTTCAACCAAGACCTCACTCAAGGAGAAGTTCCCTGAAAAATCTAGCAAGCTGGGGATAGGAATGTGATGGAGACTGTGAGCTTCTGTGATGTTAGCTTCTTCCTAGACTTTTCTTTCAACAACCTGGAGTGAGATTGGCATCTTCCATCTTCTTTCTAGAAGTGAAAGCCAGAAGTACCAGAAGCAACTGCAGACCTAAAAGAAAAATTGAAGAAGTTTCAGGAGTCGGAAGAGAGTGAACCTCTCTTCACCCTCCACAAAAGCACAAGGCATTGATCTCCACCATAAGAAGAGAAACCCACACAGTTGGGCCTTCAGACTCAGGTTACACCAAAATCCTAAAATTCAAGGAAGTGGAATTTCTCAAATGATCAGACACTGAGGGTGAATGAAGAAGGGTCAACATGGGCCATGTAGTGAGAAAAGTTGCAGTCTAGGGGTTGATACACAGAAAACCCTCAATCTTGAGTTTGGAAGAGACATAGGAGGTATTTAGTAAAGCTCATCCCTGAACAAAATTCCCCTTTGCAGCATCCCTGAAGTTGGGTCACCCAACCTCTATTTGAAGACTTCTAGCAACAATGACCTTGATAACTTTTCAAGACTCAGTTCCAGGTCCTATATTTCACCTAGTCTAGGCTCAAATTGGTTTCAGGGCATCCTTGGGTCCTCCTGCAGTTGGTGATGTGGTATTTTAGAAGGACATAACCAACACTCCAATAACCAACATGGAGTCAGGCTCTTTCAGAGTTAATATTTTGCATCTTTTGGCTACTGTATGTACAACAGTTTCTTAGAGCCACAAGTGAGACTTAGGTGACAGGTGAACCCCATAGATGGATGGGCAGCACTGAAAAGGGCTCAGCAAGCCTTCACACCAGATCTCTGCACAAGCCCATATACCCCTTTGGGATTGTTGTAGCAGCATCCACACTGGCATACCCAGGATGACTGCTAGCACAAGTTTTTAAATCTACTTTACTGGGAAAGATAGCCATTTAAGGGGTCAACAATCTTTTTTAATACATTCAACAAACAGAGAAAATATAAGCAGAGAAATAAACACCAACAAACAGGGCTCTAATACCTGAATCAAAGCAATATTGCTCTACGCTCTACGTACATCCCTAGATCGAGAGAGCCTTTACATCTGAGCAGTTGGGGTCTAAACATACGACCACTCAGAGTCACAACCAGATAATCACAAGATCCTTCTACAATCGAACCTCCAAAAAAATACCAACCTCCCACTATATATAACAAAGACTCAACTACTGATTGGTTCAGAGTCAATAGGCACAAAACCTACATGACTCAGCACAGCTGTGAACCATGAGTGTTCAAAGGAGATTGAGCCTTCAGATGCTCACAACTTGAGCCTGGGGACTTGAACTCCAAAAAGAAAATGAAAAAAAAAAATCCCCCTTTGCTTGCTGTTACAATAGTAAAGTCAAGATAAAGTCACAGTAAGTCATTTGTTTCATTTTCACCCTAAGGCAATTCAGGAAGATAGAGGGGAGACAGAGGGAGAAGGAGAGCTGCTGACAATGAGGTGGAGGTGACCAGAAACACATAACATTAGCAAGGAGTATTCCAGTGCCGAGGGAGAGTAACAGAGCAGTAGATGGATCCAACTGGCAGAGACCCCTGACTCTACAGGAAGCCAGCCCAGCCCAGCAGCAGAGCCCTGTCACTGACACCAAAGCCTCATCCATGCTTCATAATGACGATCTTTCAAGAGCCTTATAATAAATTCCACCTGAGGCAACAGGACCACTCTAGGACTCAAATACTGCCAGGGAAGGAACTCATCAGGACCTGAATCACTCAGTTTACATGAAAGAGGTCCATATTGGAGGAAACACCTTTTTGAGGGTTTGTGAGGTAAATATGTCTGAAAGATAGAAATATGCCAAAAGTTTGGGGAAAATATCACTGCCAAATTGCTACCCAAAAAGATGATTAAGAGAATGTGGCTGATAGTCTCTTGGGCCTCTTAGACCTACTTTCTTCTCTAGATAATCTTTCAGAGAATTCTGTCCAGACATATGAGACCCTTGATGAAAACAGAACAGAGTGGAACAAGAAGGCTCTTGCAGACAACATCCTACATCAGACCACACCTTTGCCTATTGAACTAGAAGATTCCAAAGGCCTTACTTGTTTCCTCCTCTTCACAGAATGTAGGGCAGAACAGCATCCAAGAGGATCTTGTTCAAACAGTCCCTGATCAGGTATCCTCTCGGTAACACCTCCAACAAGACGTCACCCAGCTTTAACTGCCAGGAACCTGCTTTCCTTGCCTCAAACTTAAATCTGTTTCTTCGAATCTGTATACTTCTTAGTTTGTGTTATTTAAATATTTTGCTTGTTTTCAGAGGAAGAAATTAAAGATATCTATTGTCATATAAAAAATGCTCTAAATCACTTTTGATTAGAGAGATGCAAATCAAAACAACTCTGAGGTACCACATCACACCCATCAGATTGGCAAACATGACAGAACAGGAAGATGATAAATGTTGGAGAGGATGTGGGAGAGTTGGAACACTGTTGGTGGAGCTGTGAGCTGATCCAACCATTCTGGAGAGCAATTTGGAACTATGCCCACCCTTTGACCCAGAAATATTGCTTCTAGGACTGTCTCCCCAAGAGATCATAAAAATGGGAAAGCATCCCACACATATAAAAATATTTATAACAGCACTCTTTATGGTGGCCAAAAACTGGAAATCAAGGGGATGCCCATCAATTGGGGAATGGCTGAATAGATTATGGCATATGAATGTAATGGAATACTACTGTTCTATAAGAAATGATGAACAGGAAGACTTCAGAGAGGCCTGGAAAGACTTATATGAACTGATGCTTAGTGAAAGGAGCAGAACTAGGAGAACTTTGTATACAGCAACAACCACAGTGTGTGAGGATGTAGACTTAGCCCTTCACAACAATGCAAGGACCTAAAAATATTACCAATGGACTCTTGAGGCAGAATCAGAATGCCTTCCACATCTAGAGTAAGAACTATGAAATTCAGTCGCAGAATGTAGCAGGTCATTTTTCTTTCTGTGTGTGTATGTGGGTATTGCGTTTTGGTTTGTTAAATGATTTCTCCCACTCATTTTAATTCTTCAACACAGCATGACTATAGTGAAAATGTATTTAATAGGAATATATGTGTAGAACCTATACAAAATTATATACCATCTTGGGGAGAGAGGGAGGGGAAAATAATAATCTAAGTTGTTTGGTAGTGATTGTAGAACACTGAAAATAAATAAAATTAATTAATTAAAAAAATATTTTGCTTGGTTTCTGTTCTGGTATGTGGGACCAAGTAAAATTAGTCTAATCCCTCTTCCAAATGGTGGCTTTTCAAATACATGAAGCCAACTACTGTCATCACCCTCCCCAACCTAAACATCCCTGATTAATTTAATCATTCTTCAACCTGAAAGAATACAAGGCCTTTCCCCATCCTGGGGAAGGTTGTTGTGCTCTGGACATAACCCAGTCTATCAATTCTCTTCTAGAAGCAGGTAGCCTAGAACTCAACACAGTATTTCAGGAAAGATCTTCCAGAGGTTACATACTGTGTTAGGATACCCTCCTTATTAATGAACCAACGCCTCTGTAATGTAGCTTAAGATTGCATCAACTCTTTTGATGCAATCTCACACTATTGACTCATATCCAGCTTGTAATCCCCTAAAACCCCTAACAACTTTTCAGATTAACTGATGTCTAGCCAGGTCTTTCTCTGGGGAACTTGACTTCTTGGACATGTAGCAAATAAAAATTAGTAAGGTAAATAAAGGCAAAAGCATTTTATTAACAGTGCTGCATAGAACTGTTAAGAGAGTGACTCAGATTAGCATCCTCAACAAGGCCAGTGACCCCAACGAAGTGGGAACCCTCTTTACTGACACACAGCAAACAAAGGGATGGAATATTATGATTGGCTATACTAAGAAATATGGGCTGGCATTCAGATGAGACCAATCACACCCCTCTCTGACAATTAAGGAATATTGTTTTACAGGGCCCATCTGCATCTTGTAACCTTTGCTAGAGGATCAAAAATGCCAGTTTCCTTGGAAGAGATTAAAAACTCTCCTTATTGTACAAGGACAAGGAACATATCTTTTGGGGATGGTAGCAAGTTAACTTGTAGGGCTTAAAGATAAATAGATGCCCTGAAAGTATCCCAGTGACTTCCAATATTAGAGATAACAAGGTTTTTTTTTTTCATTGCAACTTTAACTAAGAGGGAAATCTAAATTCCTGCACTCAACTCAAGGACATAGAAAGGAGACATAAGCAGATATAGAATTAATAACAATATGAATACAATACAATACAATATAGAATCACTTACAAAGTAGAATCCATTTGAATTTCTCAGACTCAAGTATAAGTCTTTGCAATTTACTCTGATTTTGAAAGTCATTCCCAGCCTAGCCCTAACCAACCTACCCAACCTCATTACATCTCTTCTCCTCAATGCTGTACACCTGAGCTAAGGTGACCCTGCTGCTCCTCTTAGAGGATACCCTGTCTCCAACCTCAATGCCTTCTCACTCGCTGTCCTCCGTGCCTGGACTGCACTGCATCCTCACCCTTACATCATATCTGATGGGACTTTTTTTAATTTCATTTCATTAATTTTTATTATTCAAAGTTCAGGGTCATTCCTCCTTTAACTTTTAACTGAAAACCTGCCTTCTGTTAATATTAACCTCACTCAAGGAATTAAAGTGTTAACGGAAGACTGACATTCTTCAAATAAAAGCCAAAGGGAAACCAATGTGATATAAGTATTCAAAGAATCCCCAATTCCTTGGTTATTTTGGGACATGTAAATTCCTTCCCCTCCCATTCACCCATTATCAATTTTCTAAAGAGTTTAATCTGTAACTTACCTTGGCTTACCTATAGGATCTGTTTAACTAGATTTCTTTCCTTAAGGAATATATGAGGTCATTGTTGCCAATGATGCTCCTTTGTTCTCAAAGAGGCCAGTTGATATTATGAGGGTGATGTCTTGACTTGCTTGTGAATTGGATTTAAGTGAGGCAGAGCTGTGCAGAGTCATCAGCCTCACTCTCATCTCCAGAAACTTTGAAGTCCAGTGGCAAGACAGAAGTCAAGACAACTAAGTGATGACCCTGCATGTAGTAAGTGACTTTGGCCTTCCTAAAGTTTTTCCCAGATCTTATTTATCTGAGGTTTGGGCTGGGACCCTTTTATTGGTCATTCAATGAAAGCCAGAGTGATTTGAGTTTAAAGATACATAGTCAAGCAGCTCCATGTTGACTCACAATGGGCTTTTCCAAAGCCTGCTTTTCTAGACTATAGTTCAAGAAATCATAAGTGAAAACTGCAAGACAAAGAGTTCATTGCCCCAGCTTTTTGAAAAAATTAATGATAAAATAAATAGGAAATTTTAAAAATCTAACCTTGAGACCCCAAGATGTCTTTAATGGCTTCAGTTGCTCATACATTATATTTAAGTGAAACAGAGTTATCAGAGTTTGGTGACAAAAGATGACTGGTGGTGGCCCAGCATGTATGACATTGAGTCTGCTGAATTAGATTTGTTCAATTTTTATAGCATTGAAGGAAGCATAGGATTATCAATCTGTCCCTTTTTTAACTTCTATAGCCTAAGAGAGTATATAAGATTGAAATATATAAAAGAATTAGTTCTCCGTCTCACTGATGTAAACTTATTATAAGAAATCTTGTTAGAATCCTAATCAGGCTTCAAGTTTATTATAATTCTACCTCCTGGACCAGCACTTACATATAAGTGTCAGCCGGCATCCTGCTGTACAAGTTCTCATTTCTGCTTTTCTAAAAGGAAAGCAACTTTTAAAGGGTCAACATTTACTTTAGTCAAACAAATATATCATTCACTTAGTTCAGGGAAAAAAGTCAGCATGCTGAACTTCAGAGAAAATGCAGAGAAACAAAGATCAACCAACAGACAGGGCTTCCAACTATCCAACTGATAGTAAGCAACACATACATCACAGATCAACAGACAGAAAACTGTCTGACCATGCATACACAGTTACCAGAGAGAGAAGCACCATCTGAGTTTTTAACCGGGGCAGGGAGGCTCCTTAGTGGCTTCCCAGAGTCTCATCTGGCCAAACAAACACTTCCAATGAGTAAGCCCCAAAGTAAAACCTCCCCTCAGAGTCTTTATACACTTTTTGGAGCCAGAAGGCATCACAACCCTTGAGAAGCAGTGCCTCATTAGAAAATTAACAAAAACTATATGCCTCCCTTAATCAAGCTTTCCTTAATGGGAACTCTCTGATTAACATTGCAGCATAGCACCTGGGTTTTTACCTTTATAACTTATGCATTGTGGCGGGCAATTTTGGCAGCAACTACCCACTATATGAACTCAAAAGAGAGAGGTTTCTTCCGTAACAAACTTGGTGACCATGAGGGAACAGTCTGAATGTTCTTCTAATCACAATTTCTTCTTCCTTTCATAGCAAATTTCTAAAAACCAACACAGATCTAAAAGATTTTTTTTCAATATAATTAATCTTGTTGTTGCAATATCCAAACATCTCTGAGTTACTCTAATGGGATAATAAGATACAAGTATGAAAAACGTTTCAAATCTGGCTTCAGATACTTACTAGCTGTGCATGTGTGACACTGGGCAAGTCCCTTAACCTCCTATTTGCCTCAGTTGCTCATGTGTAAGATGGGGGCACACTGGAGAAGGAAATGGCAAACCATTGGAGTCAAAACAAAGCCCATGAAGTCAAAAAGAGTGTGATGCAACTGAATTTGTGGTCACTATTTGTTTCAACTTCCTAACCTAAGCAACTAGGTAACAGTAAGAATTCTTAGGCTTGTCATCCATTCCCTGGTTAATGATTATGTATTTATGTGTAGCATCAGGATTGTACGGTATGATGACAACAGTCTAACACACACACATCTACCAAAATCTGATGTGATAAAGATATAAAAGCTTGAAGTTTAAAATTTTATGTAAAAGTTTTCAATTTTAATGGGATAGTAAATTTCACTTTGAGAAAAATAACAAGATTAGATTATTTTTCTTTCAGAACCAGGAAGTACATAAGATTAGTTTCCAAATGTTTCT
Organism: Bettongia penicillata ogilbyi; assembly: GCA_023548195.1. Classification (NCBI taxonomy): domain Eukaryota; kingdom Metazoa; phylum Chordata; class Mammalia; order Diprotodontia; family Potoroidae; genus Bettongia; species Bettongia penicillata. Next base: position 3,848,208 of record JAJHZJ010000360.1, read on the forward strand.
ATTAAGAACAATGACAAAAAAGACAAATAAACACAATATTTCTGGATGATATTTTTTTAAATTATTGATGGTTCCTGAAGGTAATTAAGAAAAAGTTAAACTACTGAATATTCTTCATGTTTAATTGAATATATGCTAATGATTTTTTTGTAAAAAAAAAAAATCTCTTCTTTTTTTCCTGGGATATATAGACTTTGCTTATGTTTTAGTAATAAGTCCTCAAATTTGGATTAAGAATTTTACATATAAATTTGAGTTCATAATTATAAATAAACTTATAAATGGTGGGTTTTTCTTATTTTGAAGTCTCTATCTGATAATATTAAGAGAAAGAAAAGCTCATCTTCTAAATCAGGACCTCATGGACTCTTTTTAAGATTCTTCAGCCTGTAGATAATATTATTCCTATCAGGTTCAGGAAAAGATGGGAAGAACAGGTGAGTGGGGTATGAACACTGTAATTCTCTGATGTTTCAGGTGAACCAGGGGCTCCTAATTCAATGTTCTTATAGCTCTGTTTTTTATACAAATATTACCATAAGATTTGTACTATTTTTAGTTAATGAAAGAAAAAACATGAGGTTGTTTCAGGCCTTACTAAATTGTGTTGTCTTGTCCTACATACCTCTACACAACTTGGAACCAGGAAAATGGATGTACTAGGAGGAAACCCCTTTCCAGTATTGCCCTGGGAATGGAACCTATTCCAGAATCTCCAAGGGAAAAATCTTTCAAGAAACCAGAAAACTGTGTAGGACACCTAGGACCCAAAATGAGGTATGCTGACTAAATGAGCCAGATGGATCCAGGGAGACTTTGGAAGGTCTAGTATTGATGATCATTCTTGTATTTCTCTTGCTTTAAAATTTCCTGATGCTTATGGTTGCCTACAGAGGTGTATGCTCAAATTCTAATACAGATGTGCATTTATCGGTGTGTGATCAAAGAGAGTTATTGCAAACATCTCTATGATCAAAACAGCAAAAATTGTGATGGGAACATTTTCATTTTTTGTTCCTTTCCATTTATTTATTTTATTGATTTATTCCAGATTTATGGTCATTCCTCCTGCAACTTTTGGCTAACTGAAAGCCTGTCTTCTGTTGTATTAACCTCACCTAACCAAAACCTAACTCATGGAATAACTGTGTTAAGGTAAAACTGCTTGACATTCTCCGGACTAAAGCCAAGGGGGAGTGAAAATGATATGCTATTTGAAGAAGAATCTCAAATGTTCCTACTCCTTGATTATCTTGGGGACATGTAAATCCCTTCCCTCTAAATGTAGCTTAATCTATAACCAGACTTAGTTTACCTGCAAGGTCTGTTTAACTACGTTTGTTTCCTTAGGAGATGTGTGAGATTATGAATCCGCTTAACTAAATTTCTTCAACTTCTGTGACATCAAAAGAAGCATGGAACTATGAACCTGCCCCTTTTTTTAACTGTTATAGCCTAAGAGAATGATGAGATTGCAATATGCAAAAGAATTCGTTCTGTCTGATGCAATTTTGTCCATAAGAAACCTCCTTAGAATCCTAATCAGGGTTCAGGTCTATTTTCTTTTTTTGTCTTCTGCACCTGTGTGTAAGCATGATAGCACCTAGGTTTTTACCTCTATAATTTAAACACTGGCAGTAGTTACCTACTACATGAACCCCAAATGTCCATATTATTCCCACAATCCTTCAAAGGCCTCATTTACTTTAAAACTCCACTCCAGTGATACCTCCTGTTACAGGAAGCCTTCCCTGATTGCTTCCCCAGCAACTGGTACCTCTCCTTTCCCACTCATGCCAAGAGAAAAAAAATTACCTTGTATCCATTTGATGTATTATACCTGCTGGGACCCCCTTAAAGTGTAAAGTCCTGGAAGGCAAAGACTTTCTACTTTTTCTTTGCATAGCTGGTACCTGGCAGGATATACATTCTAAATAAAAGTTTGTTGTTGGACTGATTCATGGATTCATTCCTATTAAATTTCTTCTAGTTAGTGTAAGCTCGAGCCCAAGGCCCAAAAGGAAAGAAGCTTTTGGCAATGAGGTCTCTATACAGAAGAGTGCCCCACTGCTCCCTGTCCTTCCAAAGCCCAGCCCCAGCCTGGGCGTTGTTTTAAAGGTCCTCAGTCACTTTCCTGCTGAGGTGCAGCACAACAGGGAAAGAGCTGCTGGTGCAGTCTCAGGACCTGGGTTTGAAGGCTGGTGGGGCAGACCTTGGGCTCGTGACTTGCCTTCTTCAGGCCCAAGGACCCTTTAGCTGGGAGTAAGTGGTCTCCAAAGGGCCTTACAGCCTGGATTCTATGAGCCTGTCCACAGCCTCACCAGGTTTCAGATCACAGAAGCGGAGCAGAAAGAGACTTTTGAAAGAGAACCCCTTTCTCCAGTCATCATCCATCATTAGCCAGAAGAGCTTCTCTGAGAAGGAAGCCCCTCCCTCCACTCCTGCCCTGCTTCCCCAACAGCTTAATCCACTCTGCAAAGCTCTCCGAAGCAAGAAGCTTTTCCAATCATGGAGCCTAACTCAGCCTTTTCACAGCATCCCCCGTATTTCCAGCTCTTTCCTCAGGGTCCCAAAGGAACGATTTTAATTATCTCCAATAAAATGACTGAAGACAGCCCTCAAGTCTCCCCCCTTGGAGAAACCCTAGAGGTTAGGGGTAAGATTGCAGGTCAGAGGTGGGGAGTACTGACCACCTTCGCCTCTGGGATCAGCTCAGGCCTTCACATAGCGGGTGCTAAAGAAATATTGGATGAGCTGGGAGAGGGGCAGTAGAGGGAGAGAGGAGAAAGCGGAGGATGAAGCAGGCAAAGGAAGGGGGAGCAGGCAGATGGGGGGAGAGAAGAGGCAGAGGGGGAGAGGAGACGGAGGATGGGGGAGAGAGGAGGGGGAGGGGGAAAGAGAGGAGGGGGAGAAGGGAGCAGACCAGACTGCAGCCATGGCTGGCTTCAACTTGCCCCACTCTAGCAGCCACACAAAATCGAAAATTAAAGAAGGAAAATCACCATCCCAATACAAGAAGTCACAGTTGTGGAGATACAGGACAGGACCTCTCAGGACCAAAGGGAGCTCCCAAGCGTTGGATCAGACCTGCTAAATCATTATGTGGTGGAAACAATGAACGTGAAAACAAAAGGCTAGTCTGGAATAGTGGCAGTCTGCGCTATCCCTCGGCTTTCAACAGGAAGAGTTCTCCAGGGACCCCTGAATTGCATTGGGATACTTGTGCCATGTTGCGGGACAGGGAATCCTTAGGATTCTTGCGAATGAGACCTCTGAGAGGTGAGTGCTGGGAACCTGCAGCCAGGAGGAACCTGGGTTCGACTTTGGAGACACTTGGTAGCTGTGTGACCCAGGGCAAACTACTTCACATGCTGGTGCCTCAGTTTCCTCATCTGGGAATATTTGGGCCTGCCTGGTTCCCCCATGAGAGGGAGAGAGACCTGGAGCCCGGAAAGTGGAGTGCCATTGACGAGTTGTTTGTTTCAAAGGCAGGCAGGAGGTCTGGATAGACGTCCTCCCCCTACTCTCCCAGCCAAGTCTTACTTCCACTTCTAGGCCCCTTGGGAGCAAGCTGGAAGAAACAGAGGATGGTTCTGGAAAGGAGGCAGTGGTGCAGGCCCTGTAATGGAACTGGGAGGCAGAGGCGGAGGCAGCTCAGGGCTGGAGCCTCTGACAAGTAGACCGACACCACGTGATGTTCCCCTGCCCCACTCCCCAGCAGCCTGGGGATGCCGGAGCCAACAAACAGCTGTCCGGGAGCCGCCCTGATTCCATCGCTCACTGGGCAGGGAAGGAGGTGCCTGCAGCTGGAACTACCAGTGCGAGCCGGCAGTTCAAAGTCCCCTACACCCAGGAAGGTGAGAATGAAAGCAATGGTCCGTAGCCACAACCCTTGGTGGGGAGAGGGTATTCGGGTGTCACCCCAGAGCTTTCTCTCTTCCCTTCTTTCTCCTCTCTGCTGGGTAAAGTGTTTGGAAGGGAGTGGGCACTAGGGTACCAGAGAAAAGAGTGGTGGAGGGGGGGTGGGTATCATCTCCATCCCCCTGCCTCCAAGACCCCACCTATCCACATCCACCTCTAATCTGTGCAGCCTTTAGAAGCTTCCCTATTTAGCCTGGCAATGTTTACCTCCAGGGAGAGCATCTGTTGTTCCTGAATTGGGCAGACTTAGGTCTATCCCACATTCCTCATGCTGCAACATGAGCTCATTTCCTTGGGTTCTGGACTCTGGGGACATGAAGATCAGCCACTCCTTGTGGGCCCAGTAAAAGGCATCACCTTCTCCCCTGACCTCCCCATACCCCTGAAGGGCAGGTAATGAAATGAATCCCACTCCCCTTAGACAATCAAAGAAAGTGGAAGAAATCACTGTTCCCAGGCACAACTCTGGGGAAGCTGGGGCCCCTGGTTTCTCCCTCCTGATTTCCTACTACAGGTGGATGGAGCCCAAGACAGAGCTCGGTGCTGCCCGAAGCCACTGGGCTGACAGAAGAGGCTCCCTAGGATCCCTGACTGCCCAAGGGGTAGGCAAGCTCTCCTCTCTTTTCCTCCATGCACATGGCACCCAGCTTCCACACACACAAGTAGGAAAACTATCTGGTTTTCTCCTCACCTCAACCATCCCCCAACCTCCAGGGCTCCCTGACTATATCTTTCGTTGTTCCTCAGCACTGGGTCCTTCCTTCAGCTCAGGCTGAGCTGATGGTGCAGCTCACAGGACCTTAGGTCCTGGAGCGTGCTGGGAGGGGGAGGTGGAGGACTGGCATGGGAGCCAGTGAGCCCTGCCCTGGGGCATCCCAGCTTCTTTATCCAATCTGCCCTCCCCCCTGCCTTCCCTTTACTGTCTCCTTCCATGGATCCTCATCTCTCCCTTACTGTCTCCCCTATTCACCTTCTTAAGGGGAGATCTGGTTGTTAGTGCATTAGACCCCTCCTAGTCCTGCAATTCCAGGCCCCCCCCCACCAAGGGGTAGGAAGGAGGCCAGCACCAGATAGAAAAGCCATAAGGGCCTGAGAGGTTTGGACAGAGGAATAAAGGAGGCAGAATCTTTGGGAGAGATCAAGCACCATTTGGGTTGGGGGAAGAGTCAGGTCCTCGGTGTGGCATGTGCCTTAGGTATTATATACCCTAACCTCATTCATTTTATAGAAGACAAGCCTGTGGTCCTGGGAGGGGAAGGGTCTTACCAACATTTATATTGGCTATAAAAAGCGGAGCCAAGATTTGGATCCAAGTCCTCTGAAATAAGAACTTAAAATAAGAGGTATCTGAAAGTAGAATAAGCTTCCTCTAGAAGTGATGGAGTACATCCTCTGGCTTCCAAAAAACCAGGAGGGAGGAAAGGAGGGAATGAGAGAGGAAGGAAGGGAGAGAAGGAAGAAGGAGAGAGGGAGGGAGGTCCTCCTAGCTACAGTTTACCACAACACAGGGAACATTTATTAACCACCTCCCATTGGCTGGGCACTGATGAGGCAAACGTGCTGGTTCTCAAGATCCCTGTTTGTCGACCTGTGGTACTTATGTCCATGCTCCAGAATTTACTAGCATTATAAGGAGAAGACACAATCCACTTTACAGGCTGGTGGACATGGTCTCTGAGTTCCCTTCCACCTCAGACTTTCTTGGATTTGGTGATGCCAGATCCAGGCTTCTCTCCAGCTGGGGTCAGATGGAGTAGGACTTGCTCAAGGGACATTGTTAAGTCATTGACAAGGCCCTGGAGTGAACAGACAGCTCAGAGAGCAAAGGGAGAATCAGCCAGAGGACCTGTGGGAGACCCTTGAGCAAGGTCCAAGGTATCAAGAGGACCTAGAAAGAAGTTCCTGAAAGATGGAGCTTAAGCTTTTTTTAACACCTGGCTGGGCAAGCAAGTAGCATGAAAACTCCTCCTAGGTTTTCTCATTTTGATAAATATTTTCCCCTCCCCACAAGGCACTAACTACACAAGGGTACATCCAGGGTCCAGTCTGCAGCTTTGCTAAGGTTCAGAAGAGTCAGAGAGGGCAGGGTGTGGCTGTAGTTGGGGTAAAAGAGAAGGAAACTTTGGAGTGTCCAGGCACACCACCTCTCCTTTCAGTCCCCAAGTAACTGCCAGGTCAAAGAAGCCCAGAAGCCCTAGACCATAGCCAGAGAATGAGTCATCCCTGAATGACAAGTAACAAAAGCCCCCGTCCTCCCTCCACCCCAAAAAGAGCCCATCCTACCTCCCAATAGAAAACTCTTCAGGAAATTGAAAAGGAGAGAAAAGGCTGTAGTGGACAGATATCTGTTTCAGAGGATGGTCCCTTCCTAACCCCTAAACAACAGACAATATTTGCACAGCTTTTCTCTAAGTGCCAGCACCCAAATGGCTCTAAAGTGAAATTCTCATTTCCCTGAGGATTTCCAATTTTAATTGTAATCTGCATCCCAGAAAACCAGAATGCATCCCTCTTTGAGAAATGGTATGCCAAAGTTGCAGCCCAGTTTCAAGCTGAGAGAAGCCTCTCTGGGCTGCTCATTAAAAGCACTTTCAGCTTTTCTATATATTAACTTCCAAGGAGAGCTGAGTGTCTCCAGCCTTCTGCAATTAGTTGTAGTGCCTGGTGACCAGCTCTTGTCCCCTGCTACTTTGGAAAGTGAAGCAGGGAGTCATTCCAGGCAATTACATCATCAAGGGGATGCATAGTCCTTCCATGACTCCTTGGTCCCCATGTGGCTCACAACTCTGACCTCTGTCTTATCTCCGCTGGGCATCGATGAGAGTCTAAGACAGGGATGGGTAGGGACACGAAAGGAGTTCCTGGTACATCGCCATGTTTTCCTTATGTTCACAGGGACGTTGGGTGTCAGCAGAGTCCCAGAGAGGGATACTGAGCATGGATGCAGGTGCTGGAGAGCAGGTTCCTGGCTATCATGGGGTTGATAACCAGACCGAGGACATGAAGCATCTCATCTTGAGCGATGAGGGGTTGGTCTTCAGCATTATCATCCTTGCTCTGACAGAGGTTGTGGGGCTGGTGGGGCTGGCCGGGAATGGCATGGTCCTGTGGCTCCTAAGCAGCCGCATCCATCGCAACAACTTCTCCATCTACCTCCTCGACTTGGCCAGCGCTGACTTCCTCTTCCTTTGTTGTCACTTGGTGATTGTGATTCCCGAAACTCTCCAGCATCACTTCAGCTTCCCCCATTACGTCTACGACAGCCTCCTGGCCCTCAGGTTCTTCTTCTACACAGTGGGCCTGAGTCTCTTAGCGGCCATCAGCATGGAGCAGTGTGCAGCCACACTCTGGCCCACGTGCTACGGCCGCCGCCGGCCCCCACACACATCGGCCATCGTGTGCGCCCTGCTCTGGGCCCTCTGCCTCCTACTGCACTTCCTGTCTTATGGCACATGTGGAGAGCTGTCTGGGGGCACCTCAGGGATGCTGTGCAGCCAGATTGGCTTGGCCCGGGTGGGTTTGCTCTTCCTCCTCTTGACCACAATGTGCGTGTCCAGTCTGATCCTGCTGGTCAGGGTGGAGTGTGGCTCTCAGCGCCGCTGGCCTCTAAAGTTCTACCTGATTATTCTGTTTACCGTTCTCACGTTCCTCTTCTGTGGCCTTCCCTTTGGCATCTACAGGCTCTCCCTAAATTGGATGGACATCCCTGCCTACTACTACTGCCTCAGTATTCTCATGGCCTGTGTCAATAGCTCTGCCAAGCCACTGATCTACTTCTGCGTGGGCAGCCTCAGGCAACGCAGATTCCAGGAGCCCCTCAAGGCTGTTCTTCTGAGGGCCCTGGGGGATGAGGAAGAGCTGGGGGAGGGTGGAGAGATGCTGGATACAGGACCCGTGGAGATCTAGGCCTCAGCCCTGGGGTGAGGGGGGCACCCCTCAGGCTGCCTGATTCTTTTCCCTCAACTGTAGTTATTCCTCTGCCCCTGCCAATGAGACAGGATGCTACCCTAATTTGGTTCCCAGAATCTTTTCTTCTGAGGTGGGAATACCCACCAGCCTGGGGTCCCAGGATTTTTTGGGGCAGTCAGGGCCAGAACTGGTTTATTGCACATGGAGGCTTTAATTCAGTATAACCCTTCTGCCCCTTGGCTAGACAGAGGGAAGGTGAGGCTCAAACCAGTGTTAAAATGTAGAGGCTGTTAAAAGCATTTGAACTCCTTTGTCAGGGAGAAACAACTGACCTGAGTACTAAGTTAGCAGGAATCACTATCCTCAGACAACTGCACCCCCTCTAGCCCAGCCACACTTGCAAGTGAGTTCCTGGCACTGACCTCCCTAAACTTGGTGGTCTTTGTCCCCTCCCCCTCATCCCTGTCATAAGGCAGTGGCCAGGATATCTCACGCCCAGAGTCCTAATATTCAGAAGCCCAGAGTCTTTCTCCATAATCCTTCCTCACCCCCAGGGCTGAGAAGCTGTGTTGTTCCTGTCCTGTATGGACAAGCTCACCACAGACATGTGCTGTCTGTATCCCCCATCCCCACCCAAGTCAGGCTACAACTGCCCAGGAGTGAGTGGATAGGATTTTTACATTACAAGTTCATATGCCTGGTGTCTCACTGAGGACCAGAAGTCTGGTCACAAAATTTAGATGGATGATTAAGAAATCTTGGCCAACAAAGGGGGAGTGAGAGCAAGCTCATCAAGATGATGATGACTGACAGGATGGATCAATCATCAGGCAGGTTCTGGAGCCACTGTGACATCCAATCTAAAGCACAAAGATTCAAAGGTGAAGAAAGAGAGAGAAGTGAGAGCACAGCCAACCTCCGAGACCCCTGGTCTAGCCCATCCCTAAAGAGACAGACTCTCTCCCATCCCCACTTACGTGGCCAGCCAGCCTGTGCTCCAAGAGTGAGGGTAAGGTCACTGATTTGATTCTTTGGATGGCACTTCCTGTGGCTTTTCTGGTTAGAATTTTCTTGCATCAAAGTCAAATCTGATGCTCTTTAACTTGAGATCAGAGATTTAGAGCTGGAAAGAATGTGTGAGGCCACCTAGCCCTAAAGGAGACTGAGGCTCTAAAAGCCAACCAACAGTCAACAAGCAACTATTAAGTGCTTACTATGTACCAGGCACTCCAGTGATTCCCCTACGGCCTCACCACTAGTCAGTAAGTCCTATCAGAAATGCTTACCTTGGTTTTCTGACTCTCTAACCACAGTGCAATGTTATTTAACTCTTGGGGGTCGGGGGAGGAAGGAATGAGAAGAAAAGACTAGTTCTTCCCTGTGAATACAAGAAAACCTCCAAGGGCAAGGTCTTGGTCAGAGTAGGGAAAGGAAAAGAATAGGTTGGGATAAAGGCTATCTCTAGGTCTCAGCTCCCAGAACACAAATGATACAAACCAGTAAGCGCCTTCCTCGGAGATGGGGAAAGGTTATCAGATATGTCAGTCTTAAGATCCCAGTAGGAGCAAGAATGGGAGCCAGTGATGATCCTTCCAAAGATCACCCTTGGATCTGACCTGTTCAGCTTCAGCTAAGTTCTTATCACTTCTAGTCCACGTGTGGGATGCCTGGGTTCTTCATCCCCTCCACACCAAGGCAGCTCACTGACTTAACAAAGAAGGGACAAGACACATTTTTCTATCTCTATTGCTACAGACAGATACTAGGAAGTGGCTGGTAAGGCCCTGTGGTCCTACACAGGGTATGGAAATTTCCAGAATGGGACACAAAAGTTTGCAGAAAATGGCAACAGGAAGAGATGGGACCAGAGTAGAGGCAGCCTGCCAAAAATGAGGCCCATGCATCTCAGGCCAAAGAAATTAAAAGATGTTGGTGGACTCTCATGGTTCCTTTATCCAAATCCCTGATAAAAAATTTTAAATGGCACAGGGTCAAACAGATGCCAGAGATATTCCACCAGAAACTTCCATCCAAGGGAAAATGCTGATGTTAATGACAGCCTCTGGAGTATGGCCATTCAAGCAATCCTGAAGCCACGTGATTGTGTAAGGTCTCACTCATAACCCTTCTTCATTTCCATAAGAATAGCATGAGAAGTCTTGTCAAGTGCTTTTTTCAAACCTAGGTTATCCATATCTGCAGCATTGCCATGAAGTACCTGTCTAGCTATTGTGTTAAAAACAAAAACAACAGATTTCTTTGGGTTTGGTCTACAATTTATTAAGTCGTGCTGTGTCCACTCCTTTCCTAGTTGATCACTGACCTTCCCCTTAATTATCCATTCTTGGATATTGCCAGGACTAGCATTCACTGATAAGACCTCTGGCAAACAGGATTCACCCTCTTCCCCCTTTTGAAATGTATCATTTGTCCCCTCCTAGTCTTGAAGTACCTGTCCTAGTGGCTGTTATGTCCCCTCTGTCTCTTCTGCACATTCAACCTCCCAAATTTCTTTACTCAGACCACATAGCACTCATCTCCAGGACCCTCACACATACCCCTGGCTGCTCTGTAGCTTACCAAGGCTCTTCTGAAAATGGGGTCCCAGAGATGACCATAATATACCAGATATGGTCTGACAAGAGCAGAAGAGAGCCACCAGAGATATCCTCATTCCCCCACCCCCAGCGTCTTAGAGGACATGCTTTTTGTTCTGCAGAGTTTCCAAAGATATCACAGAATTTCTTTAGTATAATCATAAACAAGTCTTGCTGTGTGGCCCTGTGAACTGGCTGATGATTTCATAGTTACTTCATTGTTATTGGGATTGGCATGGGTTTGCTCATTCCTTCTTGTGTCTCTGTAACTGCCATATTTATCCCACGTCTTTGACTTCTATGATCTCATTTGGAGCCACTGCCTCGAGAGGGTGGGGAACCCAGGAGGTAGACTCGGGGTCAAAGACTTAAGTCACTGAATGTTTCCTCCAAGCAGAACTTGCTAATCTTTTTATTTATTAAAGAGAACTGAATGATCTCCTTTCTGTGCCCCACCCCATCTGCTCAAGGTAACAGCTCACACTGGGTCTGATACAGTCAGGCCTCCACACTTACCTGGGCTCTCCATACTCTAAAACAAGCTTTTTCCTGTCACCGATAAAGACCTCTGCTTCTCCCAGGGAAGATGACTCCCACAACCTCCCCTGGAGAAAGGGTCCCATGTGATTAGAGAGGGGGCTGCAGCCTCCCAGAGTCCCCCAGGAGCTCATATCATCAGACAGATACATGGTGATGCCAACATACACATGTATCTATATGTGTGCCTGTGTATATAGCATGCCTATACATTTCTACCCTGAGACACAGACACATGACCCAGTGGAGGAGGAGCATCAGAGAAGCTAAGAGGTTCTTTATGCTGGATTCATGTCAGAGCAGGTTCCCAATAGAAGGGCAGCAATCAACTTTGACCCTCAGGCTAGAGGCTCCTCTGAGGGCTGACTGGAAGGGGCCAAATGCTCCCCCTCCCCAAACCCTCCCCTCCACTGAAGATTCACCTCAACAGATTTTTCACTGGACCATGACTTCTCAGGTTTCCAGCTAGAGGAATCTTGGAGATTCTCTCATCCGATCCACCTCACTTTTCAGATGAGGAAACTGAGGCACAGAGAAGCTAAATCATTTGCCCAAGGTCCCATAACAGCATCAGAGACAACCTTTGAATATAGGTCCTAGAACTGCAAAGCCAGTTTTTCTGTATTTTCTCCCCCCGCCAACCCCTCCCCCCCTCACTTGTCTGTGTCCCATTCTCTCCACCCACACAGCCACTACCTCCATCCAGACCCTCATCACCCCTCCTCTGCCTGCTGCAGTGGCCTCCTAACTGGTCCCCCTACCTCATATCTCCCCCCTACCCCACCCCATCCTCCACAAAACAGCCAAAGGGTTTTTCCTAAAGAGTGAATTTGATGGTGGGACTCTTGTGCTGTATGAACTTCAGAGGCTCCTTGGCATCTCTGGGGTCAAAAAGAAAACCTTCCTCTATTAGACACTTAAAGCTTCCCCCATCTGCTCCTTCACAGCTTTCCAGTCTTCCAACACTTCCTCACACCAGCCAACTTGCCCAATACGCTGCTTCACCACCCATCTCCTTGACTTTCCACGGGGTTCCCCCATGTCTGGAAGGCCCTCCCTCCTCATTTCTGCCTCTTAGCAGCCCAGGTCTCAACACCCAGCACCAGGAGTCTCTCCTGATTCCTCCTTTCCTTCAGAATCTTAACTTGGCTTCCTATTTGCACCTACGTAAAATGACAGCGATAGGGTCTAGTCTTCAATGAGTACAAACCCTGGGTTAAGGAAGCCAGGTGCCAGGGCAGTCACAGAGCTTAAAAAGTACCAGAAGGAGCCAAACTCTTGTCTACACTGTGTTGACCAGTGTGGATGGTGCTGATCCTCAAGTCCAACCTCCTTGTGACTGCTCCAGGGCCTTTAATTCCCCTCCTCTGGCCCTTCCAGACTTGTAGCTACCTGGTAGCCTGTGCAAACCCTACCCTAGCTCCCCAGTTCCTATCCCTGCCCTTAGCTCTTCAGTTCCAACTCCACCCTCTGTTTTCCACGGAAATGACCCAGCCACCCCTACTCATGACCCAACCTCAACTCTTTGTGAGAATCCCTAGGCCTGAGCTCAGTGTCATGGAGGTTTAACAAGAACACAGTGGTCTCTATGGAGGTAAGGGTAAGAGGCTTTGGGATCCTGATCAGAGGGGCTCTCAAGACTGTCAGTGTCTGGGATCCAAAGCCTGGTTCTGTTCCATATAGGAACCAGCCTGAGGGCTCTGCTCATCCATGGGTCAGGAGGTTCCGTTTCTGGCAGGGGAATATTCCGAGGAAACGGGTGTTGCTGCCTGGGGGTGCCAAGCAATTCCTGGAAGCCCTGGGGTGACTTCTGATCTTTCTCCTCAGGCATCTCCATGAGGTCTCTTTTCTATCTTCAAACACCACACCCTAGGATCTTATATCCTCTTGCCTTATGTTTCCTCAGGCCTAAGGACTGGAATAATTGAGACACACTCCTCTGCACTGAGCTAGGAGTATATAGCCAGGTCAGGGAGAATTGCACCTAGGCTAAAAGTGCCCCTCTGCATCCTGTTCTGTTTTCTAGTTCTGCCCTGCCCCCAACCCTGAAAGGACAACAATGCATGCATTCATAGGGGGGAAGGGGGTATATGTACACATAGACCATACACAAGCAGAGACCAAGCATCAGACCTACATAGACCTAAACTAGCTATTAGGGAGTGGGGGGAGGGTTTTCATTCCCAAGAGTAGATGAAATCAGGTAATGTCTGAAACACTTTGCAGACCTTAAAGCTGAATAATTGTGAGCTGTTATTATCAGTCATAATGCCAGAAAGTCTGCCCATGGCTCATACCACTAGTGGCCTTTTCTTTCTTTCAGACCCAAGCCACCTTCTCTTCCACATCCTTCACATGAAAACCCACTCTCCTTTGAGAGTGGAAACAGTCTGACCTCACCTATGGGAGTGAGGTGGGGGGAGGAGGGGAGTGAAGCTTGCTAGGGCTATCCTTCCATCACAAAGGAGGCATGTCTCTGAAAGCATAGACTGGGGCATCTTCTGCCTTAAACTCACTTGAAAGAAATTCCCACTCTAAATCACTTTTGATTAGAGAGATGCAAATCAAAACAACTCTGAGGTACCACATCACACCTGTTAAATTGGCAAACATGACAGAACAGGAGGATGATAAATGTTGGAGAGAATGTGGGAGAGTTGGAACATTAATTCATCATTGGTGAAGCTGTGAGTTGACCCAAACATTCTGGAGGGCAGTTTGGAACTATGCCCAAAGGGCTACAAAAATGTGTACACCCTTTGACCCAACGATATCACTTCTACGACTGTATCCCCAAGAGATCATAAAAATGGGAAAGGGTCTCACATGTACAAAAATATTTATAGCAGCTCTCTGTGTGGTAGAACTAGAAATCAAGGGGATGCCCATCCATTGGGGAATGGCTGAATAAGTTGTGGTATATGAATGTAATGCAATACTATTTTGCTATAAGAAATGATGAACAAGAAGACTTCAGAGAGGCCTGGAAAGACTTGTATGATCTGATGCTGAGCAAAAGGAGCAGAACCAGGAGAACTTTGTGCACAGCAACAACCACAGTATGTGAGTTTTTTCTGGTAGACTTGAAACTTCATTGCAATGCAAGGACTTAAAAAAAAATTCCCAATGGTCTTTTAAGGCAAAATGCCTTCCACATCCAGAGAAAGAATTATGGAATTCAATTGCAGAATGTAGCAGACCATTTTCTTTTGTATTACATTTTAGTTTGTTATATGATTTCTCCCATTTGTTTGAATTCTTCTATGCAGCACGACTGTGGTGAAAATGTATTTAATAGAAATGTACATGTAGAACCTATGTAAAATTGTATGCTGTCTTGGGGGAGAAGGGGGAACATGGGGGGAGTCAGAGAAAAAGAAATCTAAGTTATATGGTGGTGATTGTGGAACACTGAAAATAAATAAAATTAATAAAATAAAAAAAATTTTTTTAAAAAAAGAAATCTCCCAGATTCTTTGGAAGATGGCAGCAACATTTTTGAAGCCTCAGTATCACCATCTTTTAATGAGCCAATGAGAGTTTCCATGTATTAATGAAGGGTCAGTCAATAAACTTTTCTTAAGCACCTAGTATGTGCCAGGCACTGAGGATACAACAGCAGCTCACAGTCTGATGGAGGAAGCAACAGGCAGATCACTACATACCCATGAGAGAGGATACATCAGACATGGTCTTGGAGGATAGGCACCAGCATTTAGGGGCAGGTGCCTTGAAGAGGGGAGAATTTTAGTCAGGACTTGAAGGACCCAGAAAAGTTGGATAGCAGAAATGGGGAGGGAGAGAATTCCAGGCCTGGGGAGCAATCAGTGAAGACAGCCAAAGTGAGGAGATGAAATGTCTTTCTCTCAGAGCAGCAAGGGAAGCAACATCACTGAATCTTAGAATGCCTGGGAATAAGCAAAATGGAAGAAGACTGGAAGGGGGAGATCATGAAGGGTTTTGAAGACCAAAAAGAGGATTTTATATTGGATTCTGGAAGTTATAGGGAGCCATTGGAGTATAATGAACAGGAGGGTGATAGAATCAGACCTGAACTTCAGGAAGGTCACTTTGACAACTGAATAGAAAATGAACTGGAGTCAGGGAGAGCCTTGAGGCAAGGAGACCAATTTTGCAGGGCAATAGCAACAGCCTACTGCAACAGAGAAGGGGCAATAAGGGCTTGCACCAAGGTAGCAGCAGGGCCAAAGGAGAGGAGTGTATATTCAAGAGATGTTATGAAGGTAAAATTGGCAGAACTGGGTGACAGATTGGATATGAGGACTAGGGATAAGAGGGAGGGAAGAACCAAATATGATACCTAGGTTGTAAGCACAGGTGACCAGGAGGATGACAGACTTGGGGAGAAAGCTAATAAATTCATATTAAGTACAAACTATGGGGCATCTTGTGCAAGATATCCAATAAGCAGTTAGAGATATGAATCTGGTAACAGGATAAAAGTTAAGGTTCAATAGGTAGGTTTAAGAATCATTAGTATAAAGATGATAATTTAATCTAGGAGAGTTGATAAGATCACCAAGGTAGAATATAGAGGGAAAAGAGAAGAAGGTCCAGGACAGAACCCTGTGGGATACCTCCTACTAGAAAGGGTCAGATAGGCTGGAGGAAAACCAGAGAGCAGCGTCATGGAAACCTAAAGAGAAGAAAGCATCCAGAAAAGGGTGAGCAAAGGCTGCAGAAATTTCAAAAAGAATGAGAATTGAGAAAAGGCCATTTGATTTGGCAATTAGGAAATCATTAGTAACTTAAGAGTGAGTAGTTTCAGTTGGATGACGAGGTCAGAATCCAGATTGCAGGTTGTTAAGAAGTGAGTGAGAGGAAAGAAAGTGGAGGCACCAATGTCTCCTCCACAGAAGGGAAGAGAAATATGAGATGATAGCAGAGATGATGATGGGTCAAGTTAAGGTTTCCTGAGAATGAGGTGATATGGGCATGTTTCTAGATAGCAGGAAATTAGTCACTAGACATGGAAAGACTGAAGACAAGCAAGTGTGGTGCGGCAGGTGAAAGATGAAATGATTGAGGAAACAAAGCTTCCATCTTTTGAGTAGATCACTTTATTAAACAATGCATGCAATTGCCTAACAAATCAGGACCAGTAGCCTTCCTCAGCTTCGACACTGGACTCTGAATATAGGGGGAGACAGACTTTTATGCATTCAAAACAATCACATAAGGCCAATTAATTAAAAGGAAACAATACAACATTAGATAATCTGATTTCTAATCGAAGGAAAGATTAGGGACTTTCCAAGTTGGGAGGGAGAGAGTAAATAGGTCTAATTCCTTGAAATCAGAAAAAGAGGTGTCCCCATTTCCCCAAGTGTCTGTAAACAATCAAAGGAACATGGAAACTATGACTGATCAATTGGTATAGGCTGTTTTCAGATAAGACTTATGGGTTGCTTGAGATAGTACAATTATGAGAAAACTCCTTGTGTCAATCTTGGGGTCTGATCCAGTTTCTGGTCAGCATAACCTATGTCCTTGGTTAAGGGTCTCTAAGCAGCAGGTAGAGGTGACCCTGCTTCCAGGTCAATGTTCAAACAAAGCAATAAGATTTTCTCCCAGTTGCCATAATTGAGTAAACTTTTCTCAAAAGACATATTTTGGATTAGACCCCATAATTGAATAGAAGGAGAACTGAGCTAGGGCCAAAACTGAGTCACTAAATTGAGTCAGTGGGGTTCATTCAATTCCCACATTTGACCACCTGCTATCCTAAACCCCTCAAATCCCTCCATTTCCTCAATGGGAATGATAGAGTAAGTGATCTGCTGGAGGAAATGGGATGGAATGACACCACTTAGTGTTACACTAGATCATCTCTACAATTCCTGCTACTCCTGACATTTTTTTTTAGTTCTATAATACAACCTCTCAAAGGGACTGTGAGACTTATTTCAATTCAGCTGAATTCAATAAACATTTATTAGGCTCCTGTCTCTCACTGAGTTAAGGGATAGGGATACAGAAATCGTGCCAGTCTTCAAGGACTTTAAATTCTACTAACAGGGTGCTGCATGTGCACAGAGAAGCAGAGGGCGAGGCTTGCATTAATCAGGGGCATCAGTTAGACGAGCTGATGTGAGAAATCAATCTAACCTCAGTTCACCGTGACTGGCCAGCCTGGGGAGGAACTTGCAAGGGGGAAATCAACCCCCTGTAACAAATCAACTGCCTCTTGCTCCTACCTGAATTGAAAGTCCAAGTCACAGGTAAAAATCCCTTCTTCCCAGCTACCACCTATTTTAAACCCTTTAATACCCAGCTGTTTCCTGCCCTTCTAGAATTCTTTCCCATTTCTCTGTCTCACGTAGGTGCAGTCCCTCCTTCAAACCTCTAGATTATTAATATGCTGCTTCCCTCAAGGAAGGAGTTGACTGCCTCCTACTCTCTTATCCTCAACCCTGCACAACAGAGTCATTGAACTCCCTCCCTGAAGGATCAGCAGGGCCTCCCTAGAACTCCTTTCTATGAATAAGGCTGGTCTTGCCTTAGAATGTCAGGACTTCAAGCAAACAATGTTAATATTAACTACATGCAATCAAATGGTCTCAGGAACATGACCTAATGGGGCAGTTACTTGCTGAGCTGTATTTTTCTTTAGTTTTCCTGACAGCCAGGGACAGTTAATAATGAAGGAGATTTTTTTAGCCTGGAAAATTTCCCTTTTGTTAGATAGTGCTGGACAGTGTGCTCAAGCACAGATCTTCCAACAAATCCTCACCAAGAGGACTCTTGGGAAATCCTCTTCCTAAGAACTCACACTCGATAGAGCCAACCCAGCCCAACCCAAATCAGCAAGAGAATTTAGAGCCTGCAGGAGTTTCACCAACCTCAGCTTTGAGCCTGACCTCCCGAGCAGAGGACAGGGGGCTTCCTAGCAAGACCAAGGTGGAAGCTGGCTCCGGTGGTAGGGGCAGAGCAGTCTGGCGGTACAGACTCACAACTCTCCTGACTGGAACAGGACACCTGGGAGGTGTTGGTGAGAACTTGCAGACATCCCCAGCCCCCAATGCTCCTTCTCTCTACCTTCTCTTCCCAGATAGTTGCCTCTGCCTCTGCTAGACACCCCAGTCCTGACGGCTGATCTGAGGGGAGTCCATAAAGTCCCCTCCCATCCACCCATCTGCATCCATCCCATCCTACTTCTTGTTATCTTAACTCATCTCTAAATTTTCTTGGTGGTGAGAATTTCATGAAAATCATTGCGGAGGGAGAAGAAAAGGCAAGGGAGCTGGAGAGATAAATTAGATATATGTTCCTAGGGGGTTGTATGTATATGTGCATGAGCATGTGTGTGCATGTTTGCATGTGTGTGAGTGCACATGTGCCATGCATGTTCAATGTAACCTTGGTTCACCTATATTTTGGTATGTGCTTGGAAAATCCATGTAGATGCCTTCCATAATAAGAGCTAACAGGTATAGAGCACTTGAATTTTTACAAAGCCATGTTGCAAATGTTCTCATTTGTTCTTCACAAAAACCCGGTCAGGTAGGTGCTATTATTGCCCCCATTTTAAAAATGGGGAAACTGAGCCTGAGAGAGATGAAGTGACTTGTCCAAGTTCACACAGCTTGTTAGTGTCTGAGGCAGGATTTGAACTCAGGACTTCCTGACTCCAAAGTTAACACCATCTGTATGCATTGCACCACCAAAAGGTGTCCCTCTCTCCTTCCAGTTTTCCTGTGCCCTCAAAGGAATAGGTGTCATCCAGCTTGGAGTCATGAAATCTGAGAGCTTGTGGAGATCCTATGGGATCATTTTGTCTAACCCTCTCCTTCCTGTCAAGATAAAACCTAAAAAATACACAAAGTGCTCTTTTGTCTGTTATCCTTGGGGCAGAAATCCCATAACCTTCACTAGGAGTGTGCAGAGACAGGACACCTTCCCTCCTAGAACTCACAGCCTCCTTCCCAAATCTTACTTCTCCCTCCTAAAGTTCTTCTTAGCACTGAATCCCGCCCAGCTATATGGGTTTCCTGTAAATGCCCAAAACTGGAGTCTGGAAGGACTCAAGACTGTCCACCTAGTCTAACCCCTTCACTTGACAGATGAGAAAATTGAGGATCAAAGATGAAAATGCCTCATGGCCAAAGTCATGTAGTCAGTGGGAGTTACTGAGAGAGCCAAGACCAGATACAAGTTCTCCCAGAGCAGGACTCTTTCCCTTGGCAGCTGAGAGTGTGCACAGAGAGCACTGCGAACACCTGAGGAGGAAATCAGCTTCTTCCACTAAGGAGCCAGTGTGCTCCTCCTGGGAAGTCATTTGAGATTCCTGAGCTGCAATTTCCTTACGGAGGGAAGGGACAGGGGGTGGGGGGGGTTAGGAATAATAATTGTACTGAAAGTGGACAGAGAGCTAGCCTCTGAGCCAGGAAGGTCTGGCCTCAAGTCCCACCTGCAGACTAGCAGTGCTCTCGGAAATGCCCTAAGCTGGTAAGCGACCGGAAGGGTTCTGACCTGCACTGGGAGAGGGACTTTCCTCGCCCAGAAATTCCCGATGCCAGCAACATCCAGAGTCTCGTTCCTCTCCCTAAAACTTACACTTCCTTCCTCCCAAGGGGGCCGTGAGGACCCAAGGATATAAGACTTGGAAAGATTCCTTAGCAACTTGGAAGGATTCCTTAGCAGCTTGGCAGCGTGTGTCCAAATCAGCACCTGGCCGCTGTCCACCTTGGGTCACCCCACAACTGAAGCCCCCGTCCCATTCATTGTCTACCTTCTGTGGAGGTGAGAAGCGACGGCCTCGCAGCAGAAGTAGGAGCTAGAGTTGCTGTCGCCTTCCTCCTTCCCCAGTTCTCAGAGCGCCTGCACGCAGTGATTCTCATCCTTTCCCCAGAAGAACCCCAGCCCAGGGAAGTGACTAGCACAAGGTCTCTCAGCCGGTGAGTGTCAGTCAGGAGTTGAACTCGGGTCTCTTCTATGAGTTTTGAGCTCTTTTCATCACATCAGACTACCTCAAAGTACCTCACTGGCTTTTCATATGGCCCTTTAATTAGCTCACAAATCTCTTTTCTTGCTTACATGATCTCCCAACAATGTTAAGAGGAAAGTGGGTCCAAGGACCATAAATTTAGAGCTGGAACAACCCTGAGAGGTCACCCAGGCTAAAGATCATGAAACTGAGGTCCACACTCACATAGCTAATGAGGTACAGAAGCTGGATTTGAGTGTGGGCCTTCCTGATGCTACATACAGCACCCTATGCCCTATGCCACTATCTGTTATACAGAGAATGCTATGCCAGGCACAGAAGAGAGATTAGATGGGGGAAGGGGTGCTCCTTCACCTTTATTATGGGCAGACTAGGGAAGATCAGAGACTCCTCAAAACAATGTTTTTTATCCATAAAATAAAATACAGAGGATTGCAGCGGGGGAAGGAGTTCTATTGAAACACAGCCAGGTCAAAAGATTTTAAGAACAACTGCACATACCTCAAGTTAAAAGTCCTGGACCAGATTCAGTTTCTGTCTGCAAGTAACCTATAAGCTGGACTGGGAGTTTGATATTTTAAAATAATAGAGATATTTTAAGAGATGTTTTAAAATAATAATAAAAGATGGAAAGCACAGCTTTCCTGGTGTCCAGTGAGAGATCTGGATAAACAAGCTCTCTGGGATCTCTGAGACTGGAGAAGTGGGATATGATCACCACCTGGAAGGAGGACAATAAACAGAAAAAAGGTGAAGAAGCAGGACATACTAGGGAGGAAGAGGGCCAAGGAGAGCCCAGAGGTGAGTGATGGGAGAGCCTGGCCAGGCTGGATCAGGAGGGGGAGAAGAAGAACTTTATGGCACCTATGTGCCAAGCACTTTCTACAAATATTATCTCATTTGACAATATGGAGTAGAGAAGCAGAGAGAGAAGGAAAGAGACACAGGTAGTATATGTAGTATGGGGAAAAGACAACTGGATTTGAATATCTGACTGTATGACCTTGGATAAGTCCCCTCACCTTTCAGGGCCTCCCTTTCCTCACCCATAAAAGAGGCCCTACACTAGATGACCCCACTCCTCCCTTCCCCCATTCGATAGTGGATCTTCTGGCAGATCAGGCTGTGGTTCCCATAAGCAGAGGGGCCCCAGGGCATTTCCCTTACCAAGCCCAAGCAGCCTCAGCCTTAGCCCCAGTCCAACCCTTCCCAGAAGCCCTCTCTTTGGATACTTGGAGAGACAGCATATTAGGTCCAACATTCCACACCATCCACCATCTTGTATTTTTGTTAACTCTCTGTCCTTAGCCATGTACCTCCAGCTGGCCTGAGAGGAATCACTGGGTCTTTTCTTTCTCTCTCAGCCCTCAGCACCTGGCTCAATATGAGGTGCTTAGTCGGTGCTTCCAGACTCCTGGCTGCCCTGCATAGAGCAGCTCAGGCACTGGCTCTGACACAGCTCTTGCACCACGCATTTGTGCACTCTCTCCCTTGAAATGATTTTGTGTTTTCATGTGATGCATGCAACAATAATGTGCTAAATGCTGGGTGGTGTGTGTGTGTGTGTGTGTGTGTGTGTGCTGGGTGCTGAGACATGAAGACCCAAAAATGGAATAATCCCTGTGCTCAGACTGTCCAGATGACTCTGCATGTGCTTAGGTGAGTGCTGTCTGACCCAAGAGAATACAGCCTCCCTTTGTATGCCCAGTGTCTAGCAGTAACTTACACATAGTAGGATCTTAATACATTATTGCCGAAGTTCTCAAATCAATGCCTCATGAAGAAATCAATAGAAAGTAGTTAGGTAGCACAGAGCTCTGGATCTGGAATCAGAAAGTCTTCAAATCTAACTTGTCCTCGCTGTGTGACTCTGGGAAAGTAACTTAATCTCTACCTCAGTTTGCTCATCTGTAGAATGGGCATAATAGTAGCACCTACCTCCCAGGATGGTTCTCAGGATCAGTTGAGGAAATCTTAAACATTTATATGGTACCTACGATGTGCCAAACACTATGCTAAGTGCTTTTTACAAATATTATCTCATTTGATAAAGCTACTTGCAAACCTTAAAATACTATATAAATGTTAGATATTACTATGAATGAGTGAGTGAATGAATGCATTCCATGCCATTCTGTTCACAGGTGTACCTGGGGTCAGTAGTGCCCAGCAGCATTTGTCTGAGGACACACAGGGATTGTGAATTCCTTTCTCCATGCTCTCCCTGGCCTGAGGAAAGCAGCACTGTCAAGATGTTTGGTTTCTGGAATATCATCAGTGGGAGAACATTCTATACCATTGTCCTCTCCCTCATGGTGCTCACTGGCCTGGGTGGGCTGATGGGGAACGGTCTCATGCTCTGGCTCCTGGGCTTCCAAGTGAAGAGAAACCCCTTCTCTGTCTATGTCCTCCATCTGGCAGGAGCAGACTTCCTCTTTCTGGGCTGCCAGACTGTGTTCGCCATCCTCACCTTCACCCAGGGCCCCCAGAAGCAATACCTGGTGGTCACATTTTTCTGGTTCGTTGCCGGCCTGGGCTTGCTGGTAGCCCTGAGCCTGGAGCAGTGCCTAGCAGCCCTCTTCCCCAAGTGGAGCCGCCGCCGGCCCAAGCACATGTCGGCTTGCACGTGCACCCTAGTGTGGGCTCTTTCCCTGCCACTGGTCTTGGTGCCCAGCCAGGCCTGTGGTTTACTGAACAGTGGTAGCTCGTGGCTCACATGTTTCCGATACCACGTGGTGAGCGTCATCTGCCTGTTTCTCCTCTTCTCCATCCTCTGTGTTTCCAGCTTCATCCTGCTGGTCCGGGTGCAATGCTGCTCCCAAAACAGCCAGAAGCCCCCATTCTACTGCTACGTTCTCCAGGCGGTCCCCTTGTTCTTTTTCTGTGGCCTCCCCTTCCTCACCTACTGGACTTTAAAGAATACTATGGGCTCCCTCATGTGGTTTTTTTCTTTTTTCTTATCAATTGCTGAACTCCTGGCCTGTGTAAATGGTAGCACCAAGCCCATCATTTATTTCTGCAATGCCAAC
This sequence comes from Bettongia penicillata ogilbyi, assembly GCA_023548195.1. Taxonomy (NCBI): domain Eukaryota; kingdom Metazoa; phylum Chordata; class Mammalia; order Diprotodontia; family Potoroidae; genus Bettongia; species Bettongia penicillata. The sequence goes on from JAJHZJ010000360.1 coordinate 3,871,169, forward strand.
CACAGGCGGGATCTGCAAAGGGCCTGGGCCAGGGGACGGAAGGGCAGGTTCACAGAGGCACTGGAGATGACAACCTGAGCCCCAGGCACACTGACCCAGTTCTCTATGGCAGAAGTCTGCTGGATGACCTAGCTATCCATACCCAGCAGAACAAAACAGCTTAGATCAGAATGGGAGCTCCTTGAGGGCAGAGACCAACTCAACTTTGTTTTTGTATCTTTCAGGTCTGAAATAGTGCCTGGCACATAGTAGGACCTAATAAATTCTGAACTGAATTCATTTGAGTTAAGATTGATGAAAGGATAAACTTTCTAGCAGTGAGAATCCTCCCCAAGTGGAGGGAGCAGCCTCCAGGGGAGTAGCCTTGCCCTCAATGAAGAACTTCAAAGACAGCTGAGTAGATACTAGTTGGGGATATTGCCCACAGAGAGCCTGCTCAGGTCCACGTTAGAGTGGATTACTAATGGGGGCCCTACCAATACTGAGGGTGTGTGAATAGAATGGAATTGGATTAGACAATGGGACAGTAGAGAGTACCCTGGCTTTGGAGTCAGAGGGCCTCTGACACTTCCTGCCCATGTGACCTTGAGGAAATCATTTAACCTCTCAGGATCACAGTTTCTTCAACTGCAAAATAAAGGTAGCTAGATGGTGCAGTAGATAGAGTGCCTGGTCCAGAGTCAGGAAGGCCTGAGTTCAAATTCAACCTCAAACACCAACTAGTTGTGTGAACCTGGGCAAGTCACTTAGCCCCATTTGTCTCAGTTTCTTCATCTGTAAAATGAGGAGGAGAAGGAAATGGCAAACCACCCCAGTAGCTCTGCCAAGAAAAACCCAAAGGGGTCACAGATAGTTGAATATGACTGAAAAATGACTAAACTGCTACAACAAAAATGAGGAGGTGATGATGGATGATGATGGATGATGATGGATGATGATGGATGATGATGGATGATGATGGATGATGATGGATGATGATGGATGGTGGCTCCATCTATCTTGGAATCACAGATATGATTATTTGTATAGAAATAAAGTCTAGAAAATATTCCCACTCTCCTAAAAACTTTTCAGAAGCAAATGGGCCATATGACCTTAGCTAGGTCACTTCCCCTCTGGGCCTCAGTTTTCTCCACTTTCACATGGAGATAATTCATTCCCTCCTTTGCTCAGTGAGTATGAGTGAGCCTGAAGGACTTCTAGACATGGGCCTCATCATGTGCTCATGAACGCTGAGGGGACGCACAGCCTGGGGCCTCCCTCAACGTGCAAAGACAACTAAGTACTGGGAAGAGCAAGGAGCTCTTTGAGAGACTTGAGGTGGGGGAGATTTGGGAAACAGAGTTGGGTAGGGCATTGGCTAATGAGAACAAGTGAAAAGGGTTAAAGAAACAGCGTGAGGAGGGATGTTCAAGGCCATCTGGTCTCCTCCCCTCGTTCTGCTCATGAGAAAACTGAGGCTGAAAGAGATGATGTAACCTCCCCAAGGTTACACAGGTAGCAAGGGTCAGAGGTAAGATTTGAACACAGAGCTTCTGGTTTCCAACCCAGAATTTGTTTTACCCACTGAGCTCTGCCAGGAGGTTTTGGGTCCAGCTTCCACCAGAGACCACAGTCCTCAGAGGTTAGACTTGTGTCCTGCGCCAGGCTCCATGCCCAGGACAGGTTGTCAGGTCCTATGGCTGGAATGGCAGTCAGGAACAATCATCTTCTTCCTTTGTTTAAAATGCCCACCCATCTGGAATAAAGGAAGGAACAGCATTCACTCAAACATGCCTGGCACCAGGCTCAGGGCTGGGCATTCCACTACAAAAGGGAAACCAGTTTCTGCCTTCAAGGAATTTACAGTTTAATGGGGGAGACCACACATGAGGGAGTGGAGTGAGGGGGAATTATTTTGGAAAAGTGATGAGGACAGTGAGGATAGTCCCAGAGAAGTCCCTTATTTTCCCAGAAGTCTTCCCTAAGTCCCTGCTTTTCTGTTTCCTTACAGATGTTTGGGTATTTGCTGGGCCACATTTTACCAGCTCCCTCCATTCCCTGCCTTGTCCTGGACCCTTGAAGTTGACCCCACTGAGCCTGCAGCCCCTTACAGGACAAGGCCTGGGGTAGAAGGCACAGACTGATCATTCCTCCTCAGCATGTACCCAAAAGGTCCCTCACTAGTCCCTCATGGATGGAGATCCTTATTGAATAACATCCCAGACTGAGAGAATTCAAATTAGAAATATACCATGTCCTAACTGTCACAAGGAAAAGGGAGGAGGCTGGCTCTACTTGGCCCCAGGGGCTCAAGCATGGTGGATGTAAGGCTGGTACAGAGTAGCAGAGACTTCCTCAGAGGGCAGTCAGCTTCTCCTCCCTGTAGAATGTAACAGGAGGCAGCTGTCCCATTGTCTGTGATTCTCACTCAGCTACAGGTTGGATCCTTATCTTTATTCAGATGATGCTCAGACCTATTTGTCCAACCCTAACCTCTCTGCTGACTTCCAGACTCAATCTCTAACTGCCTATCAAACATCTCAGATGGATGCCCTGTAGACATCCTAAACCCAAAACTGACCTCATTCTCTTTCCCTCTAAACCCTTCTGTCTTCCTAACTTCTCCAGTGCTGTCAAGGGTCCCACCATCTTTCCAGTCATGTAGGCTGCCCACCTAAGGGTCTTTCAGGCCTCCTCACTCCTTCTCACCACCACCCACAAATCCAATCTAGAGAGAAGATCTGTCAATTTAACCTTTGTTATGTCTATATCTTCTCTCTTTTGACACGACTGTCACCTTGGCCCCTCACCCCTAGACCATGGCAGAGTATTCTGCTTGACCTTTTTCTCCCTAACTATCAAACTGATGATATTCCTAAAGTGCAGGGCAGACTACGTCACCTCAGTCCCTATCACCCCTAGGATTAAATCCGACTTCCTGATTTTATACAACTTAGTCTCCCAAACCTTTCCAGTTTTCTTACCTCTCCTGCCCCTCCCCCCTACCTCTTTGATCCAAGGACACGGGCCTCTTATCCATTTCAACTCCAGGTATTTTCACTGGCCATCCCTCATACTGAAATTCTCTCTCTCTCCATCTCCATTTCCAATTTCAAGTCTCTGATAAAATCCCACCTTCTGCAAGAAGATTTTTCCATTCTCCTTAAACCCAATGCTTTCCCTCCTGCCGAGAGATCATCCCAAACATACTGGTTTACCTGTTGTTCCTTGGAGCCAGAGACTTTCCTTTGCCTTTCTTTGCATTCCTGTATACTGGGATGGACACACAGTAGGTGCTTAAAGTTTGCTGATTTGATTTGCCTTGGACCAGTCACTGCAAGTCACTAGGCCTCAGTTTCTTCATCTGAAAAATGAAGGCATTGGACCTTCTAAGGCAGGGGCAGAGGACCTGCAACTTCCAGGCCACATGTGGACCTCTAGGTCCTCAAGTGTAGCTCTTTGAATCCAAATTTCATAGAATAAATTCCCTCAATAAAAGGATTTGTTCTGTAGAATTTGGACTCAGTCAAAAGGCCACACCCCAGGACCTACAAGGCCACAAGTGCTCTACCCCTCCTCTAAGAGAATCTCTAAGATTCCTTTCAGGGCTAACCCTCATCAAACCAAATAAATGCTTCAGGAACTTTTGTTGACCTGAGTTAAATGCACTATTCCCCACACCTGAAGCCTAGATTCTAGGCCATGGAAGACAGTGACCTTAGAACAGGTTTAGAGTTCACCTCATTCAAGTGCCTCATTAACAAGCAGCCAAGTCAGGATTCAAACCCAGGCCTCTGCCTCAAGTCCTCATTTCAAATAACCCACTGCCACCACCCACTAAGGCACACCCTGGATCACATCTCCAGCAGGTCCCAGGCCTTTCTGACCAAAGGAAAATTTGTCCTGCCTCTAATAAAGCCTTCTGAACCAGAGATTGCCCTCACATCCCCTTGCTGGAACAGGTGTGCGGACTTGAATTCTTAATATTCAGGGAAACTGCCCACCTTCTCCATTGGCAGGAGAGGGCCTTCCCTCAACGGTGTTCATCAAGTAAGGAAGGCCCCTCGATCTCCTCCCCAATATCCACCTAACACATCAACAATGCCCTGAATGTTATCAACATTTCAGCCCTCTATTCTCTGCCCACATCCATCACATCCCCGGCCCATGAATGACTCCTTCTCTCCAGGAATGAGCCCTCTTGGCCTTGGCAGTGGACTCTTTCCTAATTTTTAAAACACAAATCCCCATCACATTTGGAAAAGTCCAGTAGGATGAGAAAGTCAGTCAATCTTTCTCCAGAACTTGCTGGAAAGAGTGCCACCTCTGGATCCGATTCCCCTTGGGACGCTTCTCATTATGCAGTGGTGGTCAAACACCTTCCCCTGCCCAGGCCTTCCTTGTCCCTTCTGTAAAGTGAGCAGTTTGCACTCAAGGGGCTCCGAGGCCCTTCCCAGCTCACGGGCACACCTAGCTGCATCAGGAATCAACCATCAGTTACAAGAAAGAGGAAAAAGTTCGAAACAACAATACCACACAGGGCCACATGGGGAGGATGTTTCCCCACAAACACATTGTGATTTGTCTCAACCAGTCATTGAACTGAACAATTTATCACCCTAATTTCAGGTCTAAGCCTGCTCAGCTCCGAGGATACGGAGGGTACCACATGGGAATAGCTGTGCATCCAGGACAGACACAGAATAGATGGACAGTGATCCCAGAGCGGAGACTCCAGCAGCGGAGGGAAGAGAGGTCCCTTATAGAAGGCATCATATGGAGTCTGGAAGGAAATGGGAAAGCCAGAAAGCGAAGATGGGGGGGATGGCATTCCAGGCATCAAGGACCGCCAGTTCAAATGCACAGAGATGAGAGACGGAAGGAGCGACCTGCACACGTAACAGTAAGTGCGCCAGTGTCACTCCGTCATTACCCATGTAGAAGGAATGCTGTCAGAAAACCAGAAGAGTGGACAGTTACCATGTTATGAAGGACTTTCAATGCCAAACAGAGGAGTGTATATTTAAACCTAGTTAGGGAGCCACTGGGACTAATGAGTAGAGGGGTAATGTAGTCAGACCTATGTCTTGGGGAAAGAAAGAGGATGAAAAGGTAGAGTTAGGGTGAACTAGTAAACCCAAGTGCAACTGACCATTATCCCCTGCCCTTCTGTGTTCTCAGCCTCTGTCTCTGACTCTTGATTGGTGAAAGATCAACACATCTAAGCCCCAGCTGAGCTACCACAGTGCACCCTGGTCCTCATGTCCTCATCTTCCCGTCCTATAACACCTTCCCTATCCCCCTTTCCACCTCTGTCTCTGAATGGAGTAACCAAATCTCTAGAAACAGTTGGTCAATAAATTGCCTTCTGCCTTTATGTACTGCCCCTGGGACTTCCCAGACCAAAATGCCACGCCCTCCTTTGTGTCATCTATAGTCTATCAGAATGTAAGCTTTTCAAGACAGGGTCTGTCTTACTTTTTCTATCCATATGCCTAGAATTTAACATGGTCCTTGGCACACAATAAGCACTTAATAAAGCCTTTTTTCATTCATTCACTCAAAACCAAAGAGTAGGGTCATCATTCTGGGGCTACTATTGATTGGAAGTATGCCTTTGGGCAAACCAGTTCCCCTCTTTGGAATACGCTTTCTTCATTGGCAAAATACAAACAAGAATAATATTTTATACCCTTCCTGCTAGGGTTGTCTAGTAAGCCAAATAAGATTATAGGTATGGAAATGTTCCATACCTGGAAATCAAGATATGAATACCAATGGACAACTATTGCCATTGTCTGAGGGACTGTGTGCTAAGAGTTTGGAAACCTTGTTGACTAGCCAATGGACCATGTTAGTCAGGCAACGAACATTTATTAAGCACCTACTATGGTCCAGGAATCATGCTAAACAATAGTGTGTATATTCTGTCATTCAGGATGGATCAGAACCTCTTGGTGTCATGGAGAAAAACATTGGATAAGTGGATAGAGGCCACAGTAAATGAAGTCAGAATGAAATAAGCAAAGCCACAGGGAAAATCAAAGTGAATTTAAGAGAAGGGTTCCAGACCAGTGACTCCCAACCTTTCCAAATGTAATGAGCACCATTACATGGAACTTGTAGAGATACTTTCTCTGGTTCCAGTTGACCACATAGGGGCTTTAGGAATGCTGTGGGCCAAGTGATAACTTTCTGCTAAAAGTACTTGGTGTTTGAATATGACATGATAGACCCTGGTTGTCTTATTCTTCATTATGGCAGCCAGATAGTGGGGTTCTGCTAGCTTCCAGCTGGTGCTGTCTTGGTTGTAGCTCTCCAGATGGCAAGGTGAGCCTTTGGTGTGGGGGGAAAGGAAGACAGGATTATTCTCTACCTCAATATCATAATGATCCTGTCCACATGACAGTTAGTGACAGGGGACAAAACTAGGTGAGTTTGGTCCTGGATCCCAGCTAGCTTGTGTCTTGTTTGTGTTTCCTTTCTTTGAGGAGAAGACCTTGTGAGTTAGAAAGGTCTTCAGGTCTGTGCATGAATATAGCAATATCCACTAGAAGAGCTGGTTTTGCTCACAGCAGCAGGAAGAGACTAGTGGCAGAGAGGAGTCCTGGGCTCTGTATCAGACAGGGCAGTCACCAGAAAGAAAATCAGCCCAAATATTGACCCAAACAGCACCAGGCTAAGGTAAAATGTCAAGTGGCTAATTAACAGCCTTCCAAACTGTTTCTATGTCCTGATGAGGTATAACTACTGGCAGAATATAACGACAGTCATAAATTACTGAATCCTGTTTAAACCTTTCTATTAATGTGATTCTATGTCCAGCATTTCTTTCTGTGTAAGAATAAACTACTTGACCCATAACTGATTCATATCGTCAATTAGATGCCTCCTTTCCTCCTTCTGCTTTTGGGCAGAAGTCCTAGAGGTGAGCCATATATAAGTGTGACTCCAGTATTCCAGTGCTGAGAGTTGTTAATAAGCTCAGGAGTGGGAAAGAGAAGAGGTCCCTTTTAAACAGGCCAGGTAGCTCAGTCCAGAAGCTGCAATAGTTGGATACAGAGTAGAGAGGCGCATTCTCTAGGATCAGCCTCCAGTGTCTTGATGCCTGAAAAGGATGAGGGGAATATCCTTAATGCCCAAAAACTATGAGCATCACACACAATGGGAGTGGTACCTTTAGCATCCATCCAGCCATTAAGAAAATATGTGATGACAATAAGTTCTTGGGAATCCAGTACTAGACAAAGTTCTATTTTATGTCACAAGAGCACTCAGCCAGAAAATCATCTCTGGTCTTTTAGGTCTTAAAATCTTATTAATTTTCAAAAACTCCAAGTTATAAATCCAGTCCAAGAGTCAGGAGGAGATTCTGCCTCCATGGGTTATATACTTTTTAAAGCACCCTACACACATGAGACATTGTTTTTCAGCTCTACTGAAGATATCCATTACATGTGTATGAATTTCCTGTCTTACACAGATAACCCTGTGGCCAGGATTGGCCACCCACAGGACTGCACTAGACCAAGAGTCTGTCGCCTCTTTGGATTAGTGACCCCTTGGAAGCCTGCTGAAGTTAATGGACAATTCTCAGAATTGTGCTTTTTAAATTCATAAAATAAAATACATAGGATTACAAAAGAAACCAATGACATTGAAATACAGCGTGGGGGAGGTGGGCTTAGAGTTCATGGACCACACAACTTAAGAATGTTGGACTGGAGGAAGGGAGATGAGCAAGCTTGTTACATGCCTCTTCTGGAGCATGTTAGGTCCTTGCCTAGGCAGGATCTCCATCATTCCTAGCCATCCCCCTTCAAGCTCCTTCTCTTTTTTCAAAGCTCAGCTCAAACCACAACTCTTTCGAGGCAGCCAGCCTCATTCCCCATCCCCCAGTGTCTTCCCCTGCCCAATTATTCCTAGAGAGCTTGGTGGAATCCCTCCTTTATCCCATCGCTTCCCATCTTGTGTGTCTATCTGTATCCCTGCTACATCTAGCCAACAGAGAATGTTTCCTGCACACAGAGACTGTGGCCCTTTTTTCACCTCCATATCTCCAGAACCTTGAGAGTTCAATGTACTTTGTCCAACATCCCTCACCACTTAAAACCTAGCCTTAGTTATATTAGATCAATGATTATATTAGATCAAACCAACAAAATGTAGGTCTTTTGATGACAGAGACTGAGTTGTGTTTGTGGGCATCTGTTTTATTGTTGTAGCCAAAGCACATAATACAATACCTTGTGTGTAATACGTGCTTAATCAATGTTTTGGAGTGAATGAATGAACCCTACCTGTCCTTCAAAAGAGAGCTTTGACATATTCCCTCCATGTGGCTCAGTTTTCTCATTTGTAAAGTCAGGTGACTGGACTAGATCTTGGATATCTTCTCATATGAAAGCCTACAAAAAGGCATCATCTTTTCTATTTCATTCTCTAAATGATTAAAGACATGACTAAGGAAATGGTTATTCTGGACTTTAGTTTATCATTCAAGGAGGAGATAGTAACTATTGTAGAAAAAGATGGGTCCCTAAGGGATGGGGACCTTCTCCATCTAAAAGGCCATGGTGGATATACAGAAAAAGCTTTGCATAATTTCATTTGTGCCATAAATGTAGAGGAAGTAAGACTTAGGGGGTTCAGAAAAAGGGCAGAGAGAGATCTATGACTGAAATTCTGAAAGGGATAACAGCCCTGGGCAGAGGAAGAGTTCTCAAAAATGAAGACTCAGATGGAAACAGTGCTAGTGAAAGAAGAAACCGGAGGCTGCTTAAAGAGATGGGATGAGGAGGCACAGGGTGCTCACTGACCAACACAGGCTTTTAAAACTGTGCTTAGCTGATGGAAGAAGCCAGGACAGGTAATGCAGGAGGCACCTAATGGTCCCATAAGGAAAATGTCCAGAATCATAATGCATGGTGGGAACTAAGGCTACCTGGGATTCAATAGAAAGGGCTTCCAGAAGGCCAAGTGTCTGCTGGGGAGCAGGAGGGAGTGGGCAGGAGGAGAAGAAGGGTTGGGACAAAACAATGAGAAGGAGAAGAGGAGAGAAGGTAGTTGGTCCTATTTTCTCTGTGCCATCAGAGGAAGGAAGTCCTGCCTGCTTCTGGCTTTATGCTTTTTAATGCTTGAGGCTTTGCTCCTGATAGGATTCAGGGGAGCTATGAACCCCTGAATATGTAGTATCTTTACCCAGAGGAGGAGGATATGACTGGGAGTGAGGAGAGAAGCAGCTGTAGGAGGAAAGGTCTACAACCCACAGAGACTATCAAGAGGAGGGATGTTTGGGCACCAGGCCTCTTTGCCAGGGCTGATCACTGAGTCTACCCTACTCCAGGAGAGACTAGCTATATCCAGAAGAGGACAGAGGCCCCTGCCAGGATAAGGCAGTCAAAATAGAAAGAGAGAAGGAGAGAGACAGAGATGGAGAAAACAATCCTAACCACTGTGGGATCCAAGGAGCTGGGGTGCTATGCCTTCTCCCTCTTTACCGAGGACTTCTCATCTCTAAACTCATGCATGCTATGACCAGGTCCCATCCTGGGAGCCTAGCTTCTACCAAAAGTGAGTCAGCAAGTCTCCTGATAATCTTTCCACCCTCTTCCTCAAAACCCAGGGGAAACGACTTAAAGCTTAGGTTTGGCCTCCTTCCTGGGGTGTCCTCCAAGGGAAGAGCAGAAAAGCACTTGAGTAAAGAAGGCATATACTGACTCCCATTTCCTCTACACAAAACAGATGCTAACACATAAGACCCAGAAGTGTGCATTGAAAGAAAACTGCAACAACAGTATGTAGTATGAGCACTGCTACACTCTCCTGGGAGGTTGATACTGAAAGTCTCAGGGCACAGTGCAGTTTGGGGGATGGTAGCATAGTCATTTTACATCCCACCTTGGCTCTGGATTGGCCATACAGGACAGGGTCTGAGCTCCTTCTCCTATGAATGGTCATCCTCTCAGGTGCAGAAACTGCCTCTGCCACCAGGGAGATCTAGGGTCCCCAGACCTCTCAGATTCACAAAGTTGTCTCCAAGACTGAACTTGTCCATCTCAGGATCACCCATTGGTCACCAGCTATTCAGCAAAGAAGGACAAAGCAGGATAGATGACCAGAGATTCAGGCTCAAACTCACTCAGCTCTGCTCTGGCTGCCATGTGGAGCCAGGTTACACCTCAGGGTGGAATAAAGCATGCTGACCCTCCCCATCCCTTCATAAGAAGTGTGGGAAACAAGGAAGTTCTGTTTCCACAGTTTCAGGTGATCGAGGTTGTGATCTAGTACAGTCAGGTGAAGATCAGAAACTACTTCGAAAGTCTGATGAGCTTTTTAAGGAAAAGCCTATCAAAGAGAAGAACAAGAAGCCACATGGCCAGAGGAGGGTGGCCTGAAAGATTCAAAGTTCATAATTCCATAGGAAGCCTGTCTTATTCTGACCTTGTTGTAGTCTCCAGTAGCCATCCTGAAAACTACCCGTTCCTTCAAGGAAAGCAACGTAGAAGACCTTCCCTCCTCGGAACTCCATTTTAATAAATTTTCCTTGATACCTTTATGTGTGTCAAGTGCATCTCTAACAGAAGTCTAGAGGAAGATCTATTTGCCATCACCCCCTCCTTGGGCCAATAAAGGTACCACTGAATCATTTCAAAGATTTAGTTCTTCAGCAGCCAAGTCAGCACCTGGAAATAGGTAGGGTCACATTATGTGTTCAACAGAAGGCAGAGGCCCTGTGAGGGAGTTTCTCCCCACTCACAGTCCATCAGAAGTTTGCAAGCTCTCTTAAGAGACAGAAAAACAACTCTCTCTCTCTCTCTCTCTCTCTCTCTCTCTCTCTCTCTCTCTCTCTCTCTCTCTCTCTCTCTCTCTCTCTCTCTCCTCTCTCTCTCTCTCTCTCTCTCCTCTCTCTCTCTCTCTCTGTCTCTCTCTCTCTCTCTGTCTCTCTCTCTCTCTGTCTCTCTCTCTCTCTCCATCTGACATATACAGACACACCCATGACTACAGGTTGTAACCCTAATCAGCAGTTTCCCTCCTCAAACCCAAGCTTCCAAAGGAATCTCCAAGAGTCAAAAACTTAATGGGGAAAGGGCAAGGCATAAGGCTCTATGTGTGTTGTTATTGAGGAGGAGGAGGAAGAGAAGGATGGTGATGATGGTGATGGTGGTGGTGGTGATGATGACAACGATAGTGATGATGACGGTGATGATGATGATGGTGATGACGATGACTATGACAATGGTGATGATGATGGTGATGCTCATGCAGTGGCTGTAGCAGTGGGGAGAAGCATCCCCAGAGGTATTGCTGGGTAGCTTCTTCCCTCCCCCTACCTTGCTCCATCTGACTCCAGCTGGCAGCTTCTAAGTGTGTCCTTTCATTCTTCTAGAGACTACATCTGGCTGATCTTCTCTTGTTCCTCATAAATAGCTGTGGCTGACTGTGTCCTGTGCATTTCCTTGTGTTCCTCTGTTTGTGGCATGAGGATACTGCAGGTCAGCTCTAGGAGCTGCAAAAGAGAAAGTAGCCTTTCCTAGTGCAGGGCTGGGATCTCAACCTGCCAGTCCATGGTAGGAGAGTTCACTTTCTCTAATTAGGGGCATCATGATGACCTGGTTATGTTTCCTAACTGCTCTTCCAGGGCAGAATTACTATAAATCTGGGGCCTGGAAATCTATGCCCATTAGACCAGGAACCAAAATTTGTTGCAATCCCTAGGGGTTACATTTAAAAATGAAACTAAAAGCAAACCAGACCAATAATACGTGACATGATGGTGTTGTCATTAAGCATGAGCAAAAAGGACAGTACAGGGGGATGAGAATGGGGAGAGGATCTTAGGTATGACTTGGGGGAAAGAAAGTGTCACCAAAGAGCACTCACGGCCTCTAACATCAGAGGATCTGAGATCAAATTTGGTCTTCGTTATTCACTACCTCTGTGAACATGAAAAAATTACACATTCTCTCTTGGTCTCAGTTTCCTCTTCTGTAAAAAGAGGGGGTTGAATCAGATGGCCTCCAAGGTGTTTTCCAGTTCTACATCTCTGAATTTATTATCACTCCTAACCATCTAAAATTGTTATTGGGCTCCAAAGTCGACTCCTGGGGCAGAAGAAGGCTAGCTTCTGGCCTCTTTGTTGGAAGATGAGGATGGGGGTGGAGAGGCAAATTGGCAGAAATGGGGATCCTCAAAAATCTCAGGGATCTGTCAACACTGCCAGCAGTAGTGAGCCTTCTTCTTGGGCCCAATGAGGGGGAAGGAAAAGGAAAAGAAAAGTGGGTTGTCAATGATTTGTTAATAATCAAGAACAGTCATTGTATCCTTGGGTCTCAGCCAATGAAGAATCTGGAAGGTGATTTATCACAGCTGTTTGGCCTCATTTCCCAAAGTTGCAACTATCCAAAAACTGAGGGCTGTTCAGTGGCCCCTTCTGAAGCCTAGGATCCTTGGCAAGAGAGAGGGGCCTGACCAGTGTCAGACTAGGGTGGGTTTAAGAGCTTTCCCTGCACTGCAGAGGACGTGGGAGAAGATGGTGATTGCCATCTCCCTACCCTGGCCTTTCCTTTCCCCTTCCTGACCCCTCATGCCTAGAGACAGAAATTCTGAATTACAGGCCAACCTCCCTCAGAAGGATGGAATTAGCTGATCTTCCTCTACATACTCCCAGGCTGCCCTGCACCCTGAAGGGAGTGGAGGACAAAGAAGCAATTCCTACTTGTCACTGTTAGTCATGTGCCTCAACAGGATGCAGACAAAACAGTGGGAGGAAGGGAGGTAATTTGGAACTGAAAATTAAAGTCAATTAAAAAAAAAAGAAAGAAAAGAAAATCTCTCCAGATTCAGGAGTCAAGGGACACCAGTACAAATCCAAGTTCTGCTTCTTACCAGCTGTCTGAGCATAGTCAGGTTATTCAACCCCTTTTAGCCTTAGTTTTCTAATCTGTGAAATGGAAACCATAATATTCATATCCTTACTCCAACAGGATTGTTTATAGGAAGGCGTTTTAGAAGAGGAGGAAGAAAGAGAAGAAGGAAAAGAAGAAGGAGAAAAGGAGAAGGAGGAGGAGGAAAGCCGACATTTATCTGAGACTCAAAGGTTTGTGGAATACTTTATGTGTGTTACCTCTTGATCTTTACAATAACTCTAGGAAGCTTATTATTATTATTACAGATGAGGAAACTGAGGCTGAGATAGGTGAAGTGATTTAGTCAACAAGCATTATTCATTGTTCACTGTGTACCAGACCCTGGGAACACAAAGAAAGGCATGAAAACATCTCTACCCTCAAGGATCTCACAGCCTAATGGGAGAGATAACGTGCAAATGACTCTGTGCATCTAAGGTACAAATAGTATAGATGGGAGGGAATCTCAGAGAGGAGATGCTGGCCATGGCAGGGGCCAGGAAAGGCCTTCTGCAGAAGGCAGGAACCTGTCCAAGGTCACCTGGCTAATGTCTGAGGCAGGTTTCAAACTCAGATCTTCTTGGGCCCAGTTTAACCCTCTGTCATTCCTTTTGGCACCCAGCCAAAACATCATGCAGACCTGAGGAGGGGGAGGTGTGGTTTTCATTGCCTAAGGTTATCTGGGGTTTCATGCTGAGTCAATCTTGTCTTTCCAGTGAGGTGCCAAGCTCCTCCAGGCCAGGGTCATCTGCATCCCCCAGCACAGATCTGGGCTCTCAGGTGCTTTCTAAATATGAGTGGAGTTGAACAACTCAAATATAACTTCTGGAAGTCTGCAAGCCCACCCAAATTTGATCTGCCTTCTAGCGATAAGGGTGCCCAGGGTGGATAATAGCAGAGGGCTTTTGTGGGGAGGCTGCTCCAACCACTGCCTGCAAGGGTTCTGCTAACTGTGAAACAGAAAGCATCTCAGAGGCTTCCAAAACACAGCTTTCAGGGACTTTATGACACAGTGTCCCTGTCCAAACATTTTGTTGTTGTGCATGAGAGTAAGTCAGTCAATGTGCATTTATTAAGCACCCATCGTGTCCCAGGTGCCAGGGATACAAAAAGTGAAAGATAGCTCCCCTGCAGGAGCTCCCAGTCTCACAGGGACATGACATGCTAGCAACTATGTATGAACAAGCTAGACAAATAGTGACAAATCAAGAGAGAGATCTTAGGAGAGGTCAGAGGAAGTCAGAAGAAACCACAGAAGGTGACCTTTTACCTGGGACTTTAAGAGGAGAGGGGAAAGCAGTCAGGAAATGGAGGAACAACCAAAAGGCCAGATAATGGGGGGTTGAGGAAGTAAGGTATCAAAGACTGGAGGGGGCACTAGATTATGAAGGGCTTTAAATGCCAAGCATATAATTTTCTATTTGAGCCTGGAGCCTGTACGCAGTTCCCAGAACAATCCAAAATCCCCAGGATTTCCCCCCAGGGACACTCACAAGGTAGACAGATGCAAACATATATAAACATGGAAACCACCTGAGTACTCGGACTCCAGAAACAAAGAGGTCTCCCTTGACTCTTCATTTCCCTTCTTTTAAAATACACAACTAAAGCAGCCCCAACCCAGAAGCAGATGCTTCCCTTGCAGCCGAATCGAGTTGTTAACAAGCATCTATTAAACTCCTACTTTGTACCAGGCACTGTGCTACAAGCTGGGAACATAGGCAAGATCAACCCCTTCCTTGAAGGAGGTCCCACTGGAGATCAAGAGGCCAAGGGTGCCCTAGGTGGGATGACTGGCCCCCTCTGCCTCCTGGTTGATCCTGCAGATCAATCACTTGCCTTTCTGAATTCAGAAACTTGTTCAACAAAAATGTCATCCATCCAATTGTTCTCCAGGCCTTGTTCTGTTCATATTCCAACTAGCTTTAGGTCCTTCCCACTTCCACCCAGAGACATGCCCAGGGGAGGGCATTTGCCTCTTGCCTCAGTCCTGAAATGTGTGTCTGCCAATTCCTTCTCTAACCAGAAATGGGGAGGTAATGTAAAGCAAAAAGAAATGGGATGGAAGATAAACTTGCTGGGTTTTCCTGGGACCTTTGTTAGACATTCAGGTAGAGGCACACACCACAGGCATGTTCCCTGCCAAGCTTCCAGGACGGAAATAATGTATGGCCCAACTCTGGGAGGACCTCCTCTCAGACTCTTCTCTGCCCTTGACCTTGTCCAGTGCATTGGTCTCTGAGCTCCTTAGTGACTGATCTTTCCAGCTGGTAAGGAAGGCCAGCTCAAAGGAAAGGTAAGGGACTTGATTTCAGTAGCACAGGGGTCACTCAGAGAACAGAACTTTAAAACAGAAAACATGGCATTCCATGCTTGAAGGCAGTCTAGAGTTCAAACAGTAGAATTCTCTCATGTTGCAGCTGGAGAAACTGAGACCCAGAGACATGATTTGCCCAAGGAAATATACAAGAACAGGTCATCTGAGTCTTCCAGATTCCATGCTCTTGAGGTCATTGACTACCAGTCCCACAGAGCCATTTGAAAAAAGGTTTAGCCACAAAGTAGGATATTTTATACACAGGTACACACAGAGTTTGAGAGATACTGGAGGTTAGAAGGGCCTGGCATGCTGGAGTCCAAGGGGTCACAAAATCTCAGGCCTGACTGGACAACTGAACAACAAATAATTATAGTACCTCTGAGCAAGACAAGACTTCTCATAACAAGCCTGGAAGTAGCGAAGTGGACATTATGCCTCCCTGAGCCCCTAGGTTGAGAGATATCTGTTAGGTTGCTGGGCAGGGTTGGATAACCTGCCTAGCAACAGGCTTTATTCCCACTTTGGGTTGTGAAATATCTGATGAATTGTTAACAGCCATTTTCTGTTTAGTCCCTTTGCATGGCAACAACCTGTGGCCCCCTAATGTTAGACCCCTTTGCCAGGCAACTACCTTCTGCTGAGCACCACCCCCCTTCCGGACAACTACTTTTTGTTGAATGACAACCATTCTCTGATTGGGTCCCTCTCCTGGCACCTCTTTGCTGTTGGGGTCCTTTGCCTAGTAGCACCCTGTACTACTTTCTGTTTGGAGGCTCTTGCCTAACAATAAGCACCCCCTGCTCTGTCAGATCTATGTTTGTTGTGGAAACTGCAAGGCTGTACCGAGTAGTGCTGAAATGCTTAAACTGCACACACCCACCTTAGTTCGGGGCTGTCTCCTCTGGGTCTCTCCATGAGGCAGTCACCAGCCTGGCTAATAAATGACGCTCTCGAAATTCCTAATTGACTCTTGCCTGTGAATTATTCTCTGTCCGTCCATTTCAGTAGAAAGCAGAAGCACTGGTAAATTCATTTTACAGATGAGACCATGGAGGCTCAAAAATGGGAAATAATGGCCTAGTAGAGCTAGGAGAACTCATTTACTACAACCTTCTTATTTTACAAATGAAAGAACCCAGAGAAAAACTAGTTCGTCCAAGGTCACTTGTTGAGTCTGGAGTTAATAAAACACAGCTTGGTGCAGCAAAAGGAGCCCTGGCGCTGGAATCAAAGGACCTCAGTTCAAATCCTGCCCTTGCCACTTACTCCCTGGACAACCTTTGGCAGCTCACCTTCTGTCTGTGAGCCACAATTTCCTTATCTGTAAAATGGAGGGGCTGAGTTGAATAGCTTCAGATGCTCTTTCTGACTCTGGTTCTGGCTCTAGGCTTCATGATCCCAGTAGAGCTAAGTTTTGGACCCTAACCTTGGTCCCACATTCAGGCCTCTTTCCACAGCACCACAAAGGTGCCTCCCCATCTGCAGCAAGGACTTCCTAGGAGCCTAGGGCTTAGAACTAGAGAATCAGGGAACTAGAGGAGACTCCACTGGCCATCATCCTATGTCTTACTGAGAGTCCTTTCTATGACATCCCTGACAAGTAAGCAGTCAATTCACCTTTGGTTTGGAGACCTCTAGTAATCAGCAACTCAGGAATTTCTTGGCCAGGCCAACCTTTGAGATTCTTGACCACAGGGACCCTGTTCCCCCTTCATTAACCCTCCAGGTTCCTCCCAGTTCCTTAAACCAATCCTTTCATGGTCTACAGCCCCCACCCCCTTTCCAAATATGGAGCCCAGAGTCAGACAGGGAAGAGTCAGACTGCAGATGTGAGCAGAGGACCTTTTGTGTTACCTTTTTGTCCTCAACACTATGCTTCAGCTGATTCAGGATATTGGAGAGCAGTGATGCCCAGTGCCCTTGGGGGAACAGGTTTATTGGTCCCTCCTGGGGGTGGGAGGAGAAGGGGGGAAGGCAGATAGCTGGAAGGCTGTGGAATCTGCAGGTCCCCAGAACAATTAAATACAGTTGGATTCCTGCTAGGGGATTCTGGGCTTAGATCCAGGCACAGAGGTATGTGGACATGGTGCAGACAGATGGACAAGGTCACCACTGTGGAGCCAGTGAACGAGGCTTGGCAAAGTTTTCCTCTGGTTAACATCTATTTGAGAAAACTTCTAGAAAGGGAGGTCTTCTTGTGCTCCCCCCAGAGGCCCCCATCCTTTAAAAGCTCCACCCTTTCTAACTGCTCCTCTTCAATCATTGCCCTCCCTCCCCGCCAACCTTGCCTGGCATCTCTGACAATAAGAAGACCTTTAGCTTGGGTTACCTTGAAGGCAGTTCATGTCAGCTTGATGCTATGCTAAATCAGCTCCTTGGCCCAAAGTTTCTCCTCCACAGCATGGAGGGGCAGGCACCCAGTGTTCCTCAGTACAACCTAAATCTCCCTATCACAGGAAAATGTCTAAGCTTCATTAGGGTCCTCTTATTCCAAGCATCATTTCATACAAGATAATTCCAGTCCCATGAGTAGTACCTAGACACCTTCTCCCCAGCCCTCAACCCCACCCCAACCCCATGATCTCTGCAGTGGCCTCTGCTGTCTCTTAAAATCAGGTCCACATTATTTTATCCTTGCACAATGTAGGCACTTACTAATTGCTTGTTGGTGGATGTGTTTTCTTCTTCGTACCCCCAGCATGGCCTCCTGGACCACAAGTCAGTAAGATATTTATTCTAAGGTTTTTTTCATAGGGGAGAAGATGTATCTGCCCTAGAAAAGGACCACAGAACCTGGAAGTAAAGGAACCACTGTTTCAGTCTTTTGCTTTATCTACAAAGTAGCTCTGGTTTCATACAATAGGGAAGGGACAGAGTGGTATTTGGGGCTGTCTTCTGATTCTGAATCCATTGATTTTCCCATGACATCACACTGCCATCAATGAATCTGTGATCTCAGAACAGCACCCTGGCTCCCAGTGGAACCTGTGGCCTCATTGGAGCCAGGCTCAGAGCACCGAATCTGCCGTGGCCTCCTCTATCTTAGGAGCCCAAGGTTTCAGACTGGCCATCTCTCCTGGGGTCCTCACACACAGCCAAATGGAGCCCAAGCTTGGGAAAAGTGACTGGGCAGGGACATCATGGGCTTGACCCAGCACAGGACCTGGCATGGAGCAGACTGGATAAATGCTTGTTGACACTACACTAGCTAACTACTCTCCCTATTCTTCCCCCTTCCTCTTTCTTCCTCACTCTCTTTTCCTCCATTTTCATTTCCTTCTTTCTCTCTGCCTTTTACCTGCTTCTAATTCAGCACAATTTTGGACCCTGATCACCAGAGTTCAAAGGCTTCCAGAATGCAGAGCTGGGTCAGAAAGCAGCCGCTCAGCACTGATCCCCCAGGCTCTTGGAATCTTTCTCAAGACATCTGGGAAGCAGACAGGGGGAAGCCCAGTCCCTGGATGTCCCCAGTTCTCTCCCTCCCCATTCTGCCCCTCCTCCAGCCCTTCTCTGCAGTGTGTTGGGTTACCAGGAATGTGTTATTTATTCCTGAAGCAAGGAATGATAAGGCTTAGAACTGGAAGTCATGTTATCTGACTCTGTGTCCCCATGGACCACACAATCCACGGGGTTTTCTTGGCAAAAATACTGGAGTCATTTTCCATTTCCTTTCTGACTCCAGGTCCAGCACTCTATCTACTGAACCATCTAGCTGCCTAGGAGAGGATTTCAGAAGTAACCAAACACAACTTCTTCACTTTACAAAAAAAGGAGAGGCTAAGTGAATTAGCTCAAACCACACAAGTAATGAGTAGCAGAGGATAATTCCAACCCTTGAAGATGTCACCTCTGGGCAGAACCTCCCCTCAGAATGTCACCTCTGAGTAGAGCCTCCCCTCAGGATGTCACCTCTGGGCAGAGCCTCCCCTCAGGATGTCACCTCTAGGCAGAGCCTCCCCTCCAGGTCCCCTCCTCATTCTCAGGGCTGTGATAGGAACAGGAGTCAGCACGTCTTAGGAAGAGGGGAGGAGGGAGCTGACCAGAGCCAGCAGTGTAGGGGGTGCAGTGTGGCCTCTAAATCTTTGCTTTGGTGCAGCCTTGTGCAGCCAGCCCCACCTCTTGGAGTCAAGCCCGCCGGCTCCCTGCCTCCTGCCTCTGGGGCCAACCTGGCATTGCTTCTACTCAGTCCTAGAAACACCTGCTCGGTTGGTCCCAGATACAGCTCAGAATAACCCTGTCTGACTGAGCTGCCTGGCAGGACCGGCTCACCCAGGCCCCCACCCGGAGCAGAGTGCATCCCCTGGAGCCCCTTGCCTCTGTTTCCCGGGACGAGTGTGTCTGCGGAGCACGGATCGGGCCATTGCCTGGTCTTTCCTCCCACCTCGGAGGCTGCAGAGTCCCCTTCCACATTCCCAAACTGAGCAGAGGAAGGAGACTTCGGAAGCCAGCTTGTCCCGGAGCCTTCGAGATCGCCCAGGGCTGCCCCCGGGGAGGGGGGATGAAGGAGAGCTGAGGGTGAAGGAGGATCTGCGTGCGCCTGTCCCAGAGTAGCCTCATGCCTTGCTGTACGGTGAGTACCTAGCGGGGGTAGGGCGAGCGCTGCGCGTGCCCCAAGGACGTGCCTGCTATGCTCCAGACCCGAACTGGGACGGGGTCTGGGCTTCTGATCCAGGACAGGGAACGGGACAGGATCCGGGTCGATCTGCTGGTAGTGGGGCTGACCCGGGGACGTGGGGGGGAATTAAGGGAAAGACTCCCCAGGAACGCCTGTCGTTACGGAGGGTGGAGTCTGGCCTGAAGTGGGGCTGACTCCCGCATGGTTGGCGCTCCTCTCTCCATTTAGGGGCTGTAGTGGGGGCTGAAGGTGGGGATCCGAGCCTAGAGCAACCTCCCTTTTCTTGCCTCTGCCTATTCCTTTCTGGGAGCTACTGGAGCTGCTACTAGTCGTCTGCATCCGGAGACAGAGAGGGTGGGGACCCCCAGTCACCCTGCCTCTACCTCCAGCGTCCCAGGGACTGGGTTAATGTCCAGTACCAACAGGCGCCTGTTTCCCACCGGCCTCGTGCTGGGGCAAGGAGGGGACAGACACCGTACTTCGGGGAGCAGGGCTCCCAGATTCTGCGGGCGGGATGCTGCATTGCGCTCCCATAAGCGGCGGCTGCGTGCGAAGTGCGCCTCTCTCTCCGCACCCCCACCCACCCTCGCCCCAGTTCCTGCAGCAGGGACTTCGAGTCCAGCGCCAGCTGCCCGTCTGGGCACACATCGGTCTGTCCATCCACGCGTCCCACGGAGACAACAAATGATGCTCCCTCCCCAGGGCAGGGTCCCTCCTCCCCAAGCTCCCGTGGGGGCGGGGACGCTTCGGGACTTTTGCAGCGTCCATCGGCCAGTCTGGGAGCATCGTTAAGCTGTGGCGTCTTGTTGGGGCTCTTGCCCTTGAGACCCGGGGCAGCGCAGGCCGAGTCTGGGCGTCCAGGCTCGAGTTACGCGCCGCTCTCCTCTCGCCGGTGCTGATCCTAGTTTGAGAACTGGGAAGGATGCCAGAAGCCATGTAATCTCCCAGAGGGCAGCGGCAAAACGTGGGAGCTGAAGTCAGGCCTGCTAACTCCCTAACCATCCCGGTCCTCATTGAGCAGGGCGCCTCCTCGTGGCCAATGGGGATAGTGAATCCCTCCTCTTAGAACCGTCCCAGAAAAGAGACCTCTCCCTCCCACCTTTGAGTGGGAGTCCAGCTGTGGCCAGGGAGTCAATCTGGAGTCAGACAAGGGACATCACTTGCCCCCTGTGTGACCTTGACCAAGCCCCTTCTCTCTTGGCCTCGTTTTCCCGACATAGGAAAGGAGGGGGCTAGACCTGCTGAGGGCCCTTTCAGCTTTAGCTGTGACTCAGGACGGCTTGACTTTTTTAGTCTTACTATTAGAACTGATGATGTAAATATCAGAGTTACCAATACACTTTTAAAGACAAAAACATGATAATCCAGAGGTGCATCTCACAGGAACTCTTCCCCAATGCCGAATTTCCAGTCATCTGCAGAGTCAAAAGGCATGACACCAAGAAGCTGTACATGGCAGAGAAGTGGGCTCCTTTGGCCAGTGATGCAGCAGCACATAGAATCTTGGACTGGGGGCGGGCTTAGATTCCTCAGCACCTGCCCGGTTCAACATCAACTCAAATGTGAAGGATTCTTCGATTTGCCTTTTTTCTTTCTGATATCAGTAGGACTTGGGAGCCCAGCAAGCGAGTGCAGACATCAGCCAGGATTTGTGCCTCCATTTCCCCCTTCTCCATTCCTTATTATCCTTCCTTGTGCTCTGCAGGTCAGGACAGCTGGTCCTTTGGCCACCAGCAAATCCCTTTCTAATGTTGCTCCTTTCCCATCTATTTCCAATACAGACACTGCCTGTGAACACTTTCCAGACACCTGGTCCCATTAAACACAAAGACTTGAGACATCATGGGAACATCTGGGATAGGTGAAATGTGGCATTGACTTCTTCCTCTGCCATCACAGAGTGGTGGTAGATATAGACTTACAGGGACACAATCAGCCACAACACAAGAAACACTGAGGGGAAGGGGATAGGAGACTGGCCTGGGAATCAAGACGTCTACGTTCCAGTCAGTGCCACCCATGACTGTTCAAGCTTTTAGCAAATTCCTTCCTCTCTCAGGAGCCTCATGTTTATATTCTGTAAAAATGTTGTGGTAGGAAGGAGACAGAATGATCAAATGGTGTCAGAGAGGTCTTCCAGCATCTCCAGGTACTATGTGTTGTATGTTCTAGGTGCTTCCCAACTCTGACACTTCCTGGCCTATGTTCTAAAGGTCTCTCCCATCACTAACATCCTCTGGTCCAGGTTTTAAGGTCCTATCCACTGCTGACGTTGTCTGAGTGCTCTTCAAAGAACTAGAAATCCCAGCAATGTATAAAGTGATAGAGTATCTTCTACTTATATTACAGAGTTTTAGGGCACTGGATACCTCCCTGGGGGTCACAGAGTCACAGAGAACAAGGGATGGGTACAAATGATAAATATACTGGGGTCACAGTCCCTACAGGAATAAGTCAAATTGTAGCAGGAAGAGATATGGTAACAGTTCACTGGAGAGATGGCCCTCAGATCCTACAGGCTGTGGGGACTCTCCTGGCTCTGACCTTCTGTATTTCCAAGGCTCTCCCATTTCTGACCTTCTGCGTTCCCAAGTTTCTCCCAGTTCTGACCTCTGTGTTCCCAAGGCTCTCCCAGCTATGATGTTCTATGTTCTGTGTTCTAAGGTCCCTCACATTTCTAACAGTCAATATTCTAATGTCTCTTTGACAGCCCTCCCAATTCTGACATTCTATGCTTCATAGGCCCAACTCCCACCCTGGGCTCAAAATTCCATATTCTAATGTTCCTTCCAGTTCTAACATGTCACGTTCTATGTTCTCAGGTCTTTCCTAGCTCTGACATTCTATGATTCACAAGAATCTCTTTCCTTCCCTTTCTTTGTATTCTTCCCCACATTCTCTTACCCCCCCACCCCAAGACATTCAATTGTCTGTGAGATCACTGGTTTTTCCAAAGCCAGACTACAGTGTTTTTTTCAGATGCCACCACCCCTGTACTCCCAGCAAGGACACCCTGGGATGACCTGATACCAAGTTGGGATAAGAGTTGGACCAGCATTGGGAATTCAGGAGGTATGATAGTATTTGGGAAGGGTGAATTACCAAGAAAAGCTGACAAGAGGTTGAAGGTCAGCTAGTCATCATCCCTGAGGAGAGACATATGGAGGTAGTAGCATCAGTCAGATGTGTGTGTGTTTGTCCTTCGTTGCCCAAGAAAACCGTGCCATTAGAGAAATAATGGCATGACTTGTATTTGACTTTGTTTTGCATGAGGGGCGGCTGTGCAGGTCACCAGCCTCACTTCTCCAGAGCCATCTGAATCCAGTGACCACATGTTCATCAGGATGACTGGAGATAACCCAAGAGGAGGCAACTGGGGTTAAGTGACTTGCCCAAGGTCACACAGCTAATGAGTGTCAAGTGTCTGAGGTGAGATTTGAACTCAGAGTCTCCTGATTCCTGCACTGGTGCTCTATCCACTGTACTACCTAGCTGCCCACTGGGCATGTCTATAATGCCTACTATGTGCCAGGCACTGTGCTAACAGCTTTGCAAACATTATCTCATTTGATTCTCACATCAACCCTGTGAAATAGGTGCTGTTATTATCCCCAAATTACAGTTGAGGAAACTGAAATAAATAGGTCAAGTGACTTGCCCAGGTCACACAACTAATAATTATCTGAGTTCAGATTTGAATTCTGGTCTTCCTAACTCCAGATCCAATGCTAGCTAGCTAACTCACTTTCAAATACAGGAGACTCCAGAGAACAACAGTTGTCCAAATACCTGGCAGTTGCATCAGGAGGGGATGAGGGAAGGAAATAGAAATAAGTCATATATTTTCCCTGAAATGGATATTTCTGGAACCCTGTCACTAAGTCCCTGGGACACTCCTCAACCTAGCCTTTCCCTGCTGTTGATGTGGATTTTATGAGCTCCTTCCATGTGGTGGGCTCCATGTCATGCCCTGAGGTGGAGATGGGAGGATGGACTTGGACAGGCAGGTCCATGCCACAAACCTGGGCTGGTTTACTTTCTAACTGGGGGCTCCAGCCCAGTGTGGCTGCTGAAGAAGCCTGCACCAAAAGCCCAAAAGCTGCTCACATCTGCATAAGAAATGCAAAGCAACAGAATGCAGATTTCCTTAGGCTAGCCTAGATTAAAAGACTCTGTCGGCAAGCAAGAGAATACAAGGTCTGGGACATGGCTTCATTTCCTTTCCCCTTCTGAAGAGTCTAGGGGTTCCCCCCAGTTGCCTGAGTGCCCACCCATTCAGGTCTCCTTTCTGAGGCCCTGTGCACAGTGCACATCTGCCAGGAGGGGTCTGCTCAAACTCAGTAATGATAGATCACTCTTTCCAAAAGGTGGGAGTGAAAAAAAGAACTCCAACTCAGGACTCCCTCAAGCAACCATGTCCAAGGAAGAGAGGGGACAAGTTCGGCACAATCCAAATCCATCCCCAAACTCCTCAAAACTGGTGTCCCCCTTCTCTGCTCACTTTCCCAGGCCTCCCTTTGGTCCCACTAAAAGCTGGGTCCCCTGCATCCACTGGAGTTCCCAGAATGCCAGCAGCAACCTGGGCTGGACTCAAAGAGCACCTTTCCCCAGCCGTGGAATTCCTGGATGGTTCCTCTGCCTTTTTCTGGGGCCTTATTGTTCCAAATGCTCCAGAGAAGGAGCAGAGGAAGGGACTATTCATTGGACTGATGAGAATATAAAATGTTTCTAATCCTTTTCTCTTGTGACCAGTGTGAGAAGGGAAAACAAAGGTGAGAAAGAAAGGGGAAGAGAATGAGAGTGTTAGGACACAGGCCCCTCTCTGGAGAAAAGGTAAGGGAGGGAGGGACAAGTCACGAGCCCCAGTGAAGGACCTATGAAAGTCCAACATTAATTGGGTCACTCATATGGAAGGACTTGTTGGCACCAAATGACTTCATTTACCTCCATCCCTGCCTCCTCTCTCATCCCTCCCATGCTTTGGTGGGGATGCTCAGCCCCCAAGTTCAGCATCCATGAAGCCTAGCCAGCATGGTAACTAGGGGAGAGTAGCAAAAACTCTGCCCCAAAGAGCCAAAATTTAGACGATACTGACCTACTGCATTGCTGCAGATAGAAATCATTAGATTTTTGAGCCTCAGTCATCAAAACAACTAGTTAAACAAGGAATTTCCAAGGGCTTCCAGCTGTAGTAACCATACCCTGGATAGCTCTGACTGCACTAATGCCCTACTTCTTGAGGCTCCCTTGCAGAAGGCTTGTGATGCCCCAAAATCATCCCTCTACCAAGCTTACTCCATTCCCTGCACTTGCCACAGGGTCCAAATTGTCTCCTTACTGCTCTGAGGCAGGACAAAGGCAGGCCTTGGAGAAAGGTCCTGGGTAGGAAAGAGGAGATGATTCTACTGAATTTGATGTAATCAAACTAGAGGCACCCGAAGACAAAAGGATTCAATCTACCAGTTAATAAACGCTTATTAAAGACTTACTAGATGTCAGGCACTTTGCTAATATCTCTTGGTATGCTGACCCATCCCACTGAAGGGTTCAGGGATTGACCTTTCCTGATTGATTTGGAGAGCAGTGGTAGATGGTTGCAGAGATGCCCTGGAATATCCTAAGCTGATAAAACATCATGCTGGAGCTGTCTCATCTGAGTCTCCTGGCCTCTGCATAAAGAAAGCTCCTTCTCCAAGGGCCCTGGGATGTCACCAAGAGACCTAATTTTAGCCATTCCCTGTCAGGTATACATAAAGGACAAAGAAAGATCACAGCGGATCTTCCAGCTCTAGAAGTATCTGTCTCCAGCTGGTTTAAACAAACCTGTCCAACATCTCTGCTCTTTGCCTCTTTGACAGTTTCCACCCACCTAGTTTCACAGTCCCATCACTCTCGTCTGATATTCCTTCCTGTCTGACTGGGTTCACTCTGTGGGCTGGGGTCAAAAGACATCTGGTTCTGGAGTCACCCAGGTTCACATTCCACCCCCACTCCTTGTTACCAGTATGTCCACAGATCAGTTATGTCATATTTTCTCTGTGCCCTCATTTCTAGAATGAACAGACTAGATCTCTGTAAGATCCCTCCAGCTCTGAATCTTTGATCCCATTTCTATCTTACGTTCAATAAAAGAAAAGGAATGAGCTTGAGCATGAACAAGTTAGAAGCAAAATGTCAAGGCCAACTTACATCCCAGATTCTCCACAAAGCTCTCCCTGATTACCTCATTCTACCTTCTAATAACATCTGATTTAGGACCTTAACACTTTGCATGACACCCCTCCATTGCACCTCCTATATAATGTCATGTAGCAGACTTATCTCTGTGGATGCCACATCTGACAGAAGTTTCTTCATCCATTAAGTTATTCCTTCACTAGGATCTTCCCTGTGATCTTACCTAATGATTCCTGCATTCAGAGGCAAGGCATGACATGGGAAGGATGTCTGTTCGTGTACATGCCATGGCCTGTCTGGCCACAAGAAAGAGCCCTGACTGATGGAGAGTTCTCATCCCAAATCATGGCCTCATTCAAGGGACAAGTAAAATCCTACTTCCCCAAAGAAGGAACAAAGAAAAGTGTTTTTATTGATTTATTAGTGTCCCTTCATCTCTTAAGGAATTAACAGGTTCAAAAATTAATCCCCACATGGGTTAAGTACCAGAATCTGAAGAGTCTCACACACACACACACACACACACACATACACACACACACTGAAGTATCCCTGATGGTCATCTCTGTTTAAAGGCCTCCAGAGAACTCTGGTCCATTCTCATACTGGACAGCTCCTATGCTCACAAAGGGCCACAGCCAATGAGCCCTACATCTGCTCTCTTGAGACAAGAAGAACAATTCATCTTCCGTGAGACAATCCCTCAGATTTCTGAACAAGGCTAATCTTTCTCCCCTGTCCCCCAAGTCTTTCCTTGTCCAAGCTAAATATCTCTAATTCCTTCATCAGATCATCTCCTGTTGTAGTTTCAAGTTCCTTCCTTGGACCAGCAGTTTAATCTACTCAACAGAGTCTCTAGAACTAGTAGTGGTTTGGACTGATGGAGGCCCAGAGAATAAATACAACTTTAACCCAAAACTCAGTTCTGAGATCTCAAGAATTCACATAAGCACCAGACTAGTATCATTCCTCCCTAGAAAAGATAACTCCAAGGCAAGTCAGTCCAGAGAAGGAGCTCTTAAGGATGAAATTCTTTTTTTTTTCTTTTAAAACTCTAAACATTTGTTTATTTTGTTTTTACCTTCGTTTCCCAATACTCCCTTCTCCTCTCTGCTCCCCTCCCCTGTGAGTCATCATTTGTAACAAATAGTAACAATAAAGGATCTGGGAAAAGACAGTACCACAAAAGCAAGGAGGCCCCAGCCTGGTCTGAGAGGGCATTCGATGCCCCACAGCCACTGTTCCCTCCCTCTACAAGGAAGAAAGAGAGATGTCCTTCTTATCTCCTCCCAGAACCAAGCTTGATCTGTGAGTTTCAGATTTATTTGAAGAATGAAATTCTGGAGGTGCACAGAGATACCATTTAGATGAGGAGAAAATGGGAGTGGTCTGAAGAATTATTAAGTGGTTGTGCAGAGAATTCCCCAAAGAACTGGGGGGGGGGGGTGTTGTTTGTTTTGTAATATATGTACAGGAGATGGAGACAAGGATGGAAAACAAAGGATGAACGTAAAAATGTGTCATGGGAAGGACATTGTCAGGACTTTGAGAGCTCATTGTAAACTGGGGCTGGTGAACAACACTAAAGGCAACATCAGAAAAGTTTGCAGGGGTTATAAGCTATATTGGGGAAAAGAGGAGGATCAAAGTAGATATCAAGCCATTGTATGACGTGCGTGAGTCAAGAACCACTGACAAGGAGAAGACAGAGCTGCTCAGTTGCTCTTATTTTTGTGTTTTCTCAGCAAAGGAAAATTACCTTTGGATTGGAAAATACAACAGGACAAAATGAACAGGGGGGAGTGACTATCCAAGATAAATAGGGAGCTAGTAAGAGAGACTTGGCAGCCTCTGGTGAAGTCAGGCACTGGTAGGTATGCTGACCGAGCCCCCGTCAGTGATATCTGAGAGATCACAGGACTGGAGCAGGGCAAGAAATGTCCTGATTTTCAAAAAGGGAAAGAAAATAAAATCAGTAAATAATTGGTAAGTGAGCTCAACTTTGACTTTTGGCAAAAATCTAGGCTAGATTTTAGTGGATTGTAAGTTTCATATGAGTCAGCAGTGTGTTCTGGCAGTCAGAAAAGCTGAGAGAGGCAAAGTTTCCAGGAATAAGGAGGATAGTTAGTCCTAATATATAACATCCTGGTTCAGCCACACATGGAGTATTGGCTTCAGTTTCGGACACATTTTAGGAAGAGAATTTACAAGCTGGAGAACATGGTTTCACCAATGAGAGTGAACGAAGTGGGATGAGCTGTCCAAGGTCATGAAGACTAAACTACTCACCAGATGCCCTGATTCCAGGCCAGGGCTAACCCTAACCTGAACCCCTTGCTTTCAGCTGAGCAGCCAACGCAGCTAAATATATCTTCCCTTAACCCTGGAGCACTCCCTCCTCACCACCACCTCTCAGAATCCTTGTCTTCCATTGAGGCTGAAGTCACGTCAGATGGAGCTGAAGAGACTGAGACACAAGAGAGAGACATGTTAACCAGGATGGAGAGACAAATGATAAGATAGTCAAGGCCCCAAAACACCAGGGCTCCTTGCCTCTAATCCACTTTATTGGAGTTAATGGAATATCATTCAATTGAGCAAGAACACAGCATATCCCAGGGAGAAGAACCTGGGGTCTAGAAGCAGAAGATCTGGGGTTGAATTTCGGCTTTTCTCCTTACCTGCTGTGTGAACTGGGGTGCCTCCCTTCTCTCTCTGGGCCTGAGTTTCCTCCAATGTAAAATGAGGGGCTTTGTGGTGGAAAAGATTGGAAACTGAGCAGGAATGGCTGAACCAATTGTGGCATATTTCATTGGACTGCTCCTCAGGGACAAATTCTGCCTTTTGCCTCTCTTTGTATCTGAAGCTCTAAGCACACTGCCTGGACTAGACATTATAAATGAAATGGAATTATCAGGCAGTAAGAAATGAGTCACAGAAGGAATTCTGGAAAATATGGGAATATTTATATAGACCAATATGGAACAAAATAAGGGGAGATGGGAGACTGATAGACACAAACACACATTTACAAGAATGCAGATTAAAAATTCTCTAGAGGGAAGACCAGCACTGAATAATGGGAAAGCAACAGTTACAGAGAGGAGACACATATCCACTACCTCCTGGCCGAGAAGTGGGAGTCAGCCTAGGACAGCCTAGTGTGAATATCGATATGACCTCTAGCAGATGGTTTTGTCCAGTGGATTTTCTTTATCACAAAGGAAGATTTGTTATGGAGTTAGGAGGAGATGCTATGACTTTGGCACAACCACAAGTAGCATCAACAAAAGGCATTTTCAATTTTGAGGGCCAATTGTAGTTTTAAATGACTTGCCCAAGGTCATACAAGTGGGTAACTGAATTTGAACTCAGGTTCTACTCACTCTAGGACTGGTGTGCTATCCACTGTACCAGTTAGCTGCCCCAAAAGGTATTTTTAAAATAAAAATAAAAGGGGTTGGAATGAATACTCTCTAACAGGGGTGAGGAAACTGTAGCCTTCTAGGTCCTTGTGTGTGGCCTTTTGACTGAGTCCAAGTTTTATAGAACAAATACTTTTATTAAGGGAACTTATTCTGTGAAGTTTGTATTCAGCCAAAGGGTCACACTTGAGGACCTAGAGGGCCACATGTGGCCTTGAGGCCTCAGGTTCCCCACCCCTGCAGTCTAAGATGTCTCCAAATACTAATACCTACCAAGTTATATTTGTTCAATTGTTTCAGATTCCTCATGACCTTGTTTGGGGTTTCTGTTGACAGAGATCCTAGGGTGGTTTGCCATTTCCTTCTCCAACTCACTTTAGAGGTTGAGGAAACTGAGGCAGACAGGGTAAACTGGCTTGCCCAAGGTCACACAGCTAGTAAGTGGTTTGAATTTGAACTCATGGAGATGACTTCCTGAACTCACAGGCCAATAGTCTATCCATTGTGCCACCTAGCTGCCCAAGTCCTAGCATGCTAAGCATTCAAAGTCCTTCATAGTATTCCTTACAAGACCCAACCCCCACATTTCCACTCTTTTTACACTTCATTTGTCCACACACTGTTTGCAGTCCAGTGATACTGGCCTCCTGGCTGTTCCTCCTACAAGACACTCTATCTCTAGGTTCCAGAAATTTTCACCTACTGTCCCCCGTGTCTGGAATTCTCCCCCTCCTCACTTCTGCCTCCTCAACCTTCCTGGGTTCCTTAGGTCCCAGCTAAAATCCCACCTTCTGTGAGAAGCCTTCCCCATCCTTTCTTAATTTTCGTGCCTTCCCTCTGAGTATCTCCAATAATACCCATATATTTTCTGGGTATGGAGTTGTTACACATTGTCTCCCCTCTAGACTGGGAGCTCCTGGAAGGCCTTTCTTAAGGACATGCCTCTCTTTTATTCCCAGAACTTAGTGCCTGACACACCAAGGATGCTCCATGAATGTTTGCTGACTGACTGACTGATCTGAGCAAACAGAGTGTGCCTGGGCTCATTTCCCAAGAAAAGCTTAAGACAAACCATGCTGGGTGTTGTAGCTAGGACAGCTGTGGAAAAATGGAGCTGTCAGATAGAGGAGATGGGCCAAAAAGTTGTCCTGAGAAAATACAGTCTCACAGAAGAGATAAGACAGTTTATTTCATTTACAAGAAAAAGCAGCTACCTTATCAGGAAAGGGGGAGCCATGTGTCCAAGAAGAAGCTGCTGGACAGTATCAGAGGGCTCCCAGGCTCCCAGGTTCCAGCATGATAGGAAAGGAACCTTAGCCAAGGCCATTACACAGTGCAGGGTCCCATTAGAGATCTGCACAAGAAAGCCAATCACACATAAAGCCGGAGGGGATTTGAGACTAGAGAAGGCCCAAGACCTAAAACCAGTACCTGGGGGTAGGGCCAGGGCCAGCAAGTTAACAGGATAGAAGATTCCAGGACAATGGATGCCTCCTATTCTCTTTTACCAAAAGGGTGTGATATGACTCCCTGTCAGTCACCAGAAGGGGTCTCCAAGACCTCAGATCTTCAGGTCACAATAGGAAAGAAGACTGGACAGTAAGAAATGGCCCTTCCTAGATGTATGGAGCCTTCAGACCCAGAACATCCAAGCCCTTACCTCCCTTCCCAACATAATGGGTCTAGTTCCTTGGTCCTTCCCTACTCCCCACCAAGGTTGGTGGAATCAATATTAATGGGCTTCATAGAGAAGAGGCAGGTTCATACCCATGTGCACTAGAGAGATGCCAATCAATGGTGGTGAGTCCAATACAGAGAAGCAGGCTCAAGTGTGGAAGATTCCTGAGGAAAGGTAGGGAGGAGAACTAGGCAAGAGGCTAGGGCAGGGGAGGGGACAGAGATGCAGAGCAGAGACAGCACCGTAGCTTCATAGGTTTCCAGAAGGTTTGAGGACCTTGAGACCCAATTTTATTTCTGATGAGAAAAAGATGCATAAGGTCATAAATTTAGAACAGGAAGAGTCCTTAAGGGCCATCAAATCCAACTCCATTCATTTTACAGAAGAAGTGAGAAACAAAGTTTAAGCAACTTGTCCAAGTCACACAACAGTAAGTATCTAAGACTAAATCATATCTAAGACTAGATAGCATCTATAGCTAGATAGTATCTAAGTCTAGATAGTAAGTATCTATGACTAGAAAGTATCTAAGGCTAGCTAGTAGTAAGTATCTATCTATATGCTACCCAGCTGGCTGGGTAACTCAGCTCATCCCCCTTCCCCTCCTTCTCCTCTCCAAAGGACAGAAAATTCATATGGCCAGAGGATGCCCAGTTAACTTGGAATTTACTGGTTAGATTTCTTTTTCCTCCCTTCCTCCCTTCCTCTATTCCTTCCTTCCTTCCTTCCTTTTCTTTCCCAAAACCTTAAACCCAGTGTACTCTGAAGCCCATGCATTGCACACCAAAAAGTCTCTAGCCAGACTCCACTTAATGACTGCTTTCTGGACCCTCCTGGTTGAAGAATGATTATCAATAGTAACTGTTATCCTTTCCCTCCCAGCTTGATTTATTTATATTTTTCTTTTGTTCATTAAAAGGGCCATTCTGAGTACTTCTTAAAGAGGCTTATTCACTGAATGGGCGTCATTTCACTCTAAGTGAATAGGGCTTAGTCAAAAAAGTCCAAGGTCTCACATTGCATTCTGGGCCATCTCCAGTCATCCTGATGAACATGTGGTCACTGGATTCAGATGGCTCGGAGTAGATGAGGTGGTGACCTGCACAGCCGCCCCTCATGCAAAACAAAGTCAATCAAGTCATGCATATTTCTCTGATGTCATGGTCTTCTTTGAAATCTATATGCCAGATGGTATCTAATGCTAGAAAGCAAGTATCTAAGACTAGACAGTAAGTACCTAAAGCTAGCTAGCATCCAAGGCAATAGGGAGTCACTGAAGTTTATTGAGCACAGGAGTAGCTGAAGCTCCAGGAAGAAGACTTCATAGGAATTCTACAAAATGCATCAGAGGAAAGGGACTCAGAGTAGGAGTACCAATGAGACTGTTACAGTAGATGAATGCAGCTAGAACTCCGGAAGTCATCCTGTGAGTGGAGAGAAGGGTATGGTGGTGGAGAAGAAGAAGCAAGACTTGGTCAATGATTGGATGGGGAGGCAGGAGGAATGGAAGCCCTGCCCTTCACCAATTTGCATGTCACCTTTCAAGGCTGAGGCTCCAAATGCCTTTGTTTCAGGCCTCCCACAGCAGTTGTAGCATAGTGTTTTCTGTTTCAATAAGGCTAGAGTTGAGTCGGGGAATAACAACCTCTCCTTATTTTACAAGG